>CM076572.1:1212659573-1212988217 GCA_034641835.2 Pinus albicaulis | reverse complement strand
CTCCACCCGCCAACCTCCTTTAGGATCCTCTGCTAGAAACGAACGTCTAGGTATTTTTCTGTGGGGTTCCTCAAAAACATCCGCTAGAGGGTCTTTTCCTTATAGTGTCCACACATCGGAGGGTTCGATTGGTACCTGATGATACCCAGAATTCAAGTCGATCTTGCTGAAATTTTTCACCCCATTGAGTTGGTCCATAAGGTCATCAATCCATGGGATCTGGTACCTATTCCGAACAGTGATCTTGTTTACTGCCCAATATTCAATACAGAGTCTCCAAGTCCCATCCTTCTTCTATGCCAACACAATCAGGCTCCCACAGGGCGATGAACTTGGATGGATGTGACCTTTCTACAACAACTCCTAAATCTACCTCTTGATTTCATCATTCTCCATATCAGAGCACTGATAGATCATTCCATGGGGTAGCGGCACACCTAGGGTCAGATCAATGGGGTGCTTGACCTGGCAGTGCAAAGGAACCCCTGTGGGTGAGGTGAAGATGTCCCCGTACTCCTCCACAACCTTGTCCATTTGTTGTTGTCGTGCATAGGAGCCCTGTCTAGAGGTTGTGGCCACAATCTTCTTCTTTCCCTGGGGGTGAATCATCAGGAAAATAAATTTCCTAGTTTGGGAAATGAGCTTACTACATTGTTTTGTAGTAACTAAAGAGATAGCGGCAAGCGGTGGTACCTCTGGTATCCTGTACAGCTTATTTCCCAAAGTAACAATAACAACACGAGGCCAAGAATCATACACAACATGTCTCTTCCATGAGTATGGTTGGCCTAATAATACATCAAAAACATAAAGAGGAGCAATGTCACATAATACCTCATCCGTGAAGGGCTTGATGCTATAGGGAAGGCGACACTGCTGGCTGACACGAAGATCCCGTCCTTGGTGAAGCCACCCGATGGTGCATGGATGTGGGTATTCTGTGGTCGGAAAGCCCAACCGCTTCATAGTGTCTGCTCAAATGAGGTTCTTTTGGCTCCCATTGTCGACAATAAACCATAGCGGGGAAATCTTTACCCACATCTGGGAGTGGAAAAGACGCTCCTCCTCCTCTGGATCTTCGTAGTGGCAACAATGGCATTGGGCTCCACATAACTAATCTATTTCCCTTTTTCATTCCCCTTTTTAGGTTCTGATTTAGAATCGAAGAATACATCTGACTTAGAAGCCCTCATCTCGGCAACTAGCGACTGCTTGGCCTTACACTCACTTGTGTTTTGAATGGAGCTCTTATGGAACTCACACCACTTTACCGTGTCCTTCTTTCGCTTCACGGTGGTTTTATTTTCTTGTGGCTTTGATAGGTTGTCTTGGGCAGCCATGCCTTGGTTTTTTCCTTTGTTCTATGTTTTGGGGGCACATTTCCCTTTCTTTTGATTCGCAGATCTAATGTCTCACTTCTTCTGTTTGAATTTCTACTCAATCTTGGCAGCATACCAGTATGTCGTACCAAGCGAGGAGATGTCGAGGAACTCCATTTCCTCCTAAATGTATATGTGCAGACAAATACGATACTTTAGCACAAATTTTTTCTCTGAATCTTTGATACGCATATTTTTGCATAGGGTATGGAACAGATTCATTAGCTCATGCACATCTTGATCCCTTTGTTGCTACAGCGTGGTCCATTGTATGTACTTGTCCTCATAGCTCCCCACGGGATAGTATTTTTCCTTGATGTTGTCTCGGAAATAATTCCAAGTGTGTATGGTTGAGAACAGAGAGGGTTTTGTCTCGTCCTTTTTTTCACAGTAGGTTTCCCACCAGTCCTTGACATGGGGGGTAGCTTTGAGGAGTGAAAAAATAATCTTCTCCTGGTTGGAAAAGTCATGACCTGAGAAATATCCTTCTAATAGATTCAACCATCTATCTATGGCATCTGCATATATTTGACCCTCAAATATGGGAATATGAAATTTTACTTGCCTTAAAGGGAGTCGTGCCTCCAGAGTGGTTGTTGCATGCAGATGCGTCGTCGGTGGGCAGTCATTGAAGGATCTCGGAAAATTTATCCATCATCACGTTCCTTTGTTTTTTGAGGGCCTCCTCGAGAAATATTTTGATAGGATCTCCTGCTCCCTCATATTTCTTTTCATCCCCCATGGGCGGCCGTCGGGGTTTTCGAAGCTGATCTTTCCAAGGTTCCACTAGATCGAGCCCTAAATCCTTATACCCCGACCTCGTTGGGGACATGCAAAGAAGGATCGAGAAAAAAGAAGATTGCTCTGATACCACTGATCTAGATTTATGCAGGAACGTAGCATAATACACATATAAACATAAATACAAAGATGCAGCATAAATTACACTTCATTTCATTAATATCAAAGAACTGATATTTGCTTATAGATAGAATGAAAATAAACTAGCTAGCGCACTGGTAGCTTATCTCTGAGAAGAGATGTGGCGGCTAAAGGCCTCTGAACTATGTTACAATGAGGCTTAAGGGCCTATTTATCATTTATAAACAATGGAAAACCCTAAAAAACCAAAATCCTAACCCTAGGAGATGAAGCACCAAAACTATGGGCCCCGTTTGGGTAAATTGGTGTTTCAACTTCCCGGGGACGTAACTTTGGCATACGATCTCTGTTTGATGCACACCATACCTTGTTAGAAATATCTATCTAAGGAATACAAATTTTGATGTGAGCAACATTCTTCCATGGACCATGTTGCTCTCGAATTTCCCAAAAAAACGTCGTTTAGGGCCTCAAAATGGCCCTTGAAGTTCAGGACCCAAAAAACTGCTAAAAATAGTAAGTCGTGCAGAAATTGAAAAATTGAAAGAGACAATGTTGGGGCCCTAAGTGGAATAGGTGGGTGGCCACCAATATCCACCTGGATCATTCCTCCCCCCTTAGGAAGAAATGGTCGCCATTGCGTTGAGTTTCTCCATGAGATCAGGAAACTTCTACTGAACTTGGTCCTTGGTGAACCACTTGCCTTGGTGCAGGAGTTGGCCAGCTTTGACAATCGATACAGTTGGAGCTTCTGTTGGCGAGTGTTCTTGATTTTCATGTCCATGGTACAATCTATGGTGGCCTTTTCCATGCAGTCTGGGTTTAACTCTGTTGGTGTGAGTTGTTCTGCAATGTCAGAGGTGTCTAGTGGAGATGGGAAGTAGGGACGAAGGCGGCCCACATTGAATATTGGGTGCAAAACAAGGAATGGTGGAATACTGAGCTTGAAGGCATTGTTCCCTACAGCCTTGGTCATGGTGTACGGCCCATATCGAAGTGGGAAAATTTTGCGGTGGGGTCCAGTGAGGTGCTCCTTCTGCATATGTAGCCACACTTTGTCGCCAACCGGGAAGTTGTGTGGCAACCGATGTGGATCATGTCGTTGCTTGTCCTTAGCATTGGCTTTGTCCAATATGTCATGAACCTATTGGTGGATGTGTTGAATGTGCTCAATGAAGATGTTCGCTTTGTTAGCTTCAGACTGGACATGAGCTGGATCCTCCTGAGTAGCCACAAATGGCATGGCTATGTCAATGGGACATAGTGGTTGGAATCCCAAGCCCACCTGAAAGGGGCTGTGTCGAGTTGAGCTGTGGTGAGCCCGGTTATAACTATTTTGTACATAGGGGAGGCTCTCATCCTATGTGCATGGATGCTTTGAATTGTACATGTGTAGAATGTGTACAATCATCATGTTGACAACCTCTGTCTGGCCATCAGTTTGGGGATGGAAATTTGTGGACTTGGTGAGCTTTGTGTCCAGAATTGACCAGAGGCTAGACCAAAATGTTCGAAGGAACATGCTATCCCAATCTAATATGATATACTATGGGATCCAAAATTTCACCCACACTCGTTCAAAGAAGAGTTTAGAAGTGGCTTCTGCTGTGATATTCTTCTTGCAGGCCACTGTAATTTCCATCTTCGAGAATGTTAAGTCCATATATTAATAGTGTAGTCCCTTATTATGTTAGTGTATCCCCCCTTATTGTTATTGTTGTACCCTTGTAACCCCCATATTGTTATTATTGCCCCCTTACATTATTATTGTTAGGTCGGCTAGGATTACATTGTGCCCCACTAGGATTACATTATGGCCCCATGGACTCCTATATATAGAAAGGAGGTTTTGTAAATTGTATCATCCAAGAATTGTTCATTCATGTAATGTATTAGAGGTTTCCCCCTCAAAGTGGCTTATTTCTAAGGCATTGATATCTCTTTTCTTCTCTTTTTGGAGCTAGTTACACAACAGTTGGTATCAGAGCTTTGGATTCTAGGGTTTCGCTGCTCTGAATAGGTCATCGTGGAATTTTCGCTATAACTTTTTTTCTACGAAGGTTCAGAATCTGAAATTTTTAGGGTGCGAAGCTGAAATCCTGAGGAAACTCGTCAAAACATTTCAGAGCTTGGTTCGCAATGTTTTCGGAGATATGATCTGTGGAAGGTAGTGCTTTTTCAGGCTCTCGAAATTCATCTCAAAGAGGTGATCATGGGAAAAGTTTCATAACTCTCTCTCTGAGCATTAGATTGGAGTGCCATAAAAATTGGTTGCAAGTACACAGACTTTGGTTTCTTGGCTATCAATTTTAGAGCCTAAGAATGAACCGATGACACGTGGCAAGTCGTACAATTTTTCTCTATGGAACCAGTCCATAATTAGGTCATTGTGGGAGATTGGACATAACTTTGTCTTGGAGAATCCAAATTAGGTCAGACCTGTGGAATTCTAAAGATAATTCAGAGTGCTATTGTAGTGAAAAATTTTAGATATTGAGGATCTTCAACTATAGAGATAATTCAGTTTCAATATCAAGCTCCTCAAAATCAAGAAAAAGGTGTGTATTTGGTTTTTAAAATTGCATAACGTTTGTTTGAAAAAGCAGTTTGAAGTGATTCCAAGGGCATATTTTAGAATTTTTATCAGTATTGGGTTCTATAATGCCTCCAAAAAATAATTTCATATCTATTAAGCCCTCAAAAATCTATACTATGACGCATGAAGAGGAAGAATTGTAGTATGAGATATCAAAATTACGGTACCAAGTGCAACAAATTTCGATCTTACGAAGAGCAATCGAAGATGACATAGATGGTTTAAAATCTGAAATGAAGGCTAAGTTGGATGGTTTGAAGGATCAAATAATAGCCAATATGGATGCTAAATTAGTGGAAGATCACATCGAGCATCAAAAACAAGTTCTCCAACACTCTAAGGATAACCTAACTTTGGTGTAGAATCTAATGAAACAACAGGAAGACCAACATCACATCGAAATAATTTCTGAAGCAGTCACAGAAACAAGAACTCAAAAAGTACGATCAATTTCAGAGTATCTCAGCAAGAGGAAGAACTTTCATGTAGAATATTCCACATGGGAGGATGAGAATTTTATACAGAAGCATCAATAAATAATCAAACATTGAGGACAACACTTGTTTGAAGGAGAGGGGCATGTTAAGTCCCTATATTAATAGTGTAGTCCCTTATTATGTTAGTTTAGCCCCCCTTATTGTTATTTTTTTACCCCTGTAACCCCCATATTGTTATTATTGCTCCCTTACATTATTATTATTAGGTCGGCTAGGATTACATTATGCCCCACTAGGATTACATTATGGCCCCATGGACTCCTATATATAGAAAGGAGGTTTTGTAAATTGTATCATCCAAGAATTTTTCATTCATGTAATGTATTGGAGGTTTCCCCCTCGAAGTGGCTTAGGCATTGATATCTCTTTTCTTCTCTTTTTGGAGCTGGTTACACAACAGAGAATCTGTCGACGAACACGAAAACACAGTTGTTTCCATGATTAGTAGAAGGAAGGCTGACATGTAATCCATGGAGATGGATTCCCAAGGTCGACTAAAGGTAGGTAGCGGATTATAGAGGCCTTACTTCTTGATGGTTAGTTTGGAAATGGTGTAAGCATTGCAGAATCTGATGTACTTCCTGACATCTTTTCGAAGGTTCGGCCAACAGAAATACTTCTGCAGTACTGCCATTATTTTCTCGACCTCGAAATGCCTAGGGACTCGACTGTAGTGTGTTTCCCATATCATCCCGGGATGCTCGCTTGAAGGAACACAAATGTGTCCCAGGAGACATAACAATGCATCTTGGAGGTGAAAATTTGGAACTTGCATACCTCCCAAGAGTGTCGTGTATGTGTGGCCGAATTCTGGATTGCTCTCATAGAGAAGTGGCCAATCAGAAGTCTCGTGCCCACAAGAGTTGAGAATGATGGTTAGCACCATGATTGGTGGTCTATTGAGGAATTCTGCAACATTATTGGTGCTACCCTTCTTTTACTTTATGTTCAAATTAAACTGTTGCAAATATGTGGACCACTTCTAATTGCGATCATTCTGCAACTTCCCTTGTGTCTGTATGAACTGCAGGGGCTGATGGTCTGTGTGGATGATTGTTTCCTTCCCCAAAATTTAATGCTTCCATTGTCAACAATCATGCACAATGGAATGCATTTCTTTGTCATAAGTGGGATACTTGCGAACTGTGTCAGATAATGTCTCACTGTGATATGCCACTGGATGCCGTTGTTGAGTAAGAACTTCCCCAATAGCATAGTCAGAGGCATCTGTCTCAATATCAAATGGTTGTTGCAAGTCTGGTAATGTGCTGGGGCAAAACAGAGGCGATTTTTTAATTATATGATCACCTTCTATTAAGATTCCAACCAAAATAATTTTTCTTTCGCTCCTCCCTTGGTGACTTGACTCAAGGGCCAAGTGATATGAGAGAATCCTAACACGAACCTGTGGTAGAAATTACCAAGACCCAGAAAGCTGCAAAGCTCTATTAGAGTGGTTGGGGCTGGCCAATACCGAATTACTTGGATCTTGGTTGGATCCACATGCACCTCCCTTTCATCAATAATGTATCCCAGATATTGAACCCAGGTCATGCCAAAAGTGCACTTCTCCAAATTGGCACACAACTTGTGTTGCCATAGTGTTTGGAGGACTTGTCGGATGTGGTGTAGGTGCTCTTCCCAAGTCTGGTTGAAGATCAGAATGTCATCCAAGTACACCACTAAAAATGAGTTGGTGAATGGCCACAAGATGTCATCCATCAAACTCATGAAGGTTGTGGGAGCATTCGTCAACCCGAAAGGCATGACTAGCCATTCGAAAAGGCACTTCTTTCCTTTGAAGACAATATTCCACACATCGGAGGGTTCGATTGGTACCCAGTGCTACCTAGACTTCAAGTTGATCTTGCTGAAATATTTCACCCCTTTGAGTTGCTCTAGAAGGTCATCAACACGTGGGATCAGGTACCTATTTAGGATAGTGATATTATTCAGTGCCCGATAGTCAATACAGAGTTTCCAAATCCCATCCTTATTTTATACCAACATGATTGGGCTCCCACATGGCGATGAACTTGGCCATATGTGACCTTTTTGTAGCAGCTCCTGAATCTGCCTCTTGGTTTCATCATTCTCCAAAACAGGGTTCTGATAGATTGGTCCATTGGGTAGCGGCGCACCTGGGGTCAGATCAATGGGGTGCTTGACCTAACATTGTAAAGGAACCCCTGTGGGTGAGGTGAAGATGTCCCCGTACTCCTCCAAAACCTTTTCCATTTATTTTTGTCGTGCAAAGGAGCCCTACCTTGAGGTCGTGACCACAGTATTCTTCTTGCCCTGGGGGAAAATCATCAGGAAAAAAAATTTCCTAGTTTGGGAAATAAGCTTACTGCATTATTTTGTAGTAACCAAAGAGATAGCCGCAGGCAGTGGTACCTCTGCTATCTGTACAACTTATTTCCCAAAGTAACAATAATAGTGCGAGGTCAAGACTCATACACAGCATGTCGCTTCCATAAGTATGGTCATCCTAATAATACATCAGAAACATCAAGAGGATCTATGTCACATAATACCTCATCCGTGAAGGGCTTGATGTTATAGGGAAAGCAGCACTGTTGGCTAACACGGAGATCCTATCCTTGGTGAAGCCACCTGATGGTGTATGGTTGTGGGTGTGTTGTGGTCGACAAGCCCAACCACTTCATAGAGTCTGCTAGAATGAGGTTCTTTTGGCTCCCATTTTCGACAACGAATTGTAGCGAGGAAGCCTTTATCCACATCTGGGAGTGGAAGAGATGCTTCTCCTCCTCTAGATCTTCCAGTTCCTCCTTCTGGATCTTCACAGTGGCAATAATGGCATTGGGCTTTGCATCAATAATCTATTTCCCTTTGTCATTCCCCTTTTTAGGTTGTGATTCATAGTTGGAGCATGCATCTGACTCAAAAGCCCTCATCTCAGCTACCAGCATTGCTTGGCCCAACACTCACTTGTGTTGTGAGTGGATCTCTTATGGAACTCACACCACTTTCTCGTGTCCTTCTTTGGATTCTTGGTGGTTTTATTTGCTTGTAGCTTTGACAGGTTGTCTAGGGCTGCCATGCCTTGCCTTTGTCTTTTATTCTGTGACTTGCGGGCACCTTTCCCTTGCTTTTTATTCGCAAATCCAAAGTCTCGCTTCTTCTGTTTGAATTTCTGCTCAATCTTGGCAACATACCGGTATGTTGTACCAAGTGAGGAGATGTCGAGGAACTCCATTTCCTCCTAAATGTATATATGTAGACAGCTGCGATACTTTAGAACCAAATGTTTCTCCGAATATTTGATACCCAACTTTGTGCGTAGGGTGTGGAACAGATTCATCATATCATGCACATATTGATCCCTTTGTTTCCGCAGCATTGTCCATTATATGCACTTTTCCTCATAGCTCCCCATGGGATAGTATTGTTCCTTGATGGCGTCTTGAAAATAATTCCAAGTGGGTATGGCTCATAAAAGAGAGGGTTTTTTCTCATATTTTTTCTCACAGTAGGTTTCCCACCAGTTCTTTACATGGGGGGTAGCTTGAGGAGTGAAAAAACCATCTTCTCCCGGTCGGAAAAGTCATGAACTAAGAAATATCCTTCCAATAGATTCAACCATCTATCTACGACATCTAGATCTATTTGACCCTCAAATATGGGAATGTCAAAGTTTACTTGTACCTTAAAGGGATTCACGCCTCCAAAGTGGCTGTTGGATGCAGATGCACCGCCGGTGGGCAGTCAATGAAGGATCTGGGAAAATTTATCCATCATCGCGTTTCTTTTTTTTCGAGGACCTCCTCGACAAATATTTTAATAGGATATCCTGATCCCTCATCTTTATTTTCGTCCCCCATGGGCATTCATCAGGGTTTGCGAGGTTGATCTTGCAAAGGTTCCACCAGATTGAACCCTAACTCCTTATACCCTAACCTCATTGGGGACATGCAAAGAAGAATCGAGAAAAAATCAGACTGCTCTGATACCACAGATCCAGATTTATGCAGGAACATAGTAGAATACACATATAACCATAAATACAATGATGCAGTGGAAATAACACTTCATTTCATTAATATCAAAGAACTAAAATTTGCTTACAGACAAAATGGAAATAAACTAGCTAGGGCATTGGTAGCTTATCTCTGAGAAGAGATATGGTAGCTATAGGCCTCTGAATTGTGTTACGATGAGGCTAGAGGGCCAATTTATTATTTAGAAACAATGGAAAACCCTAAACATCCAAAAACCTAACCCTAGGAGATGAAGCGCCAAAACTATGGGCCTCGTTTGGGAAATTGGTGTTTCAACTTCCCGGGGATGTAAATTTGGCATACGATCTCTATTTTACACACACCATACCTCATTAGAAATATATATCTGAGGAATAAAACTTTTTATGTGAGAAACATCGATCCATGGACCCTTGTTTCTCTCGTCTTTCCCAAAAAAAAACATTGTTTAGGGCCTCAAAACAACTTCAAAAGTTCAGGACCCGCAAAACTGCTAAAATTGTAAGTCATGCAAAGAGACAATGGTGGGGTCCCAAGGGGAATAAGAAGGTTGCCACCAATATCCACCTAGATCATTCCTCCCCCCTTAGGAAGCAATGATCCCCATTGCGTTGAGTTCCTCCATGAGATGAGGAAACCTCTGCTAAACTTGGTCCTTGGTGAACCACTTGCCTTGGTGCATGAGTTGGCCAGCATTGACAACCTGATACAGTTGAATATTATGTTGGTGAGTGTTCTTGATCTGTATTTCCATGATACAATCTGTGGTGGCTTGTTCCATGCAGTCTGGGTTTAACTCTGTTGGTGTGAGTTGTTCTGCAATGTCAGAGGTGTCCAGTAGAGGTGGGAAGTAGGGACGAAGGCGGTCCACATTGAATACTGGGTGCAGACCAAGGAATGGTGGAATACTGAGCTCAAATGCATTGTTCCTTACGACCTTGTTGATGGTGTATGGCCCATATCGGAGTGGGCGGAGTTTGCGGTGGGGTCCAGTGAGGCGCTCATTCTGCAAATGTAGCCACACTTTGTCGCCCACCTAGAAGTTGTGTGGCACACAATGTTGATCATGTCGTTGTTGGTATTTAGCATTGGCTTTGTCCAATATTTCATGAACCTGTTGGCGAATGTGTTGAATGCGCTTGACGAAGTTTTTTTCTTTGTCAGCTTTAGACTAGACATGAGCCGAATCGGCCTGAGTAGCCGCAAATGGCATGGCTACGTCAATGGGACATAGTGGCTAGAATCCCAAGCCCACCTTAAAGGGGTTATGGACGGTTGAGCTGTGGAGAGCTCAGTTATTAAAGTGTTGTACATAGGGGAGGCTCTCATCCCATGTGCGTGGATTCTTTGAATTGTACATGCGCAGAATGTGTACAATCATCTTGTTGACAACCTCTGTCTGGCCATCAGTTTGGGGATGGAAATATATCGACTTGGTGAGCTTGGTGTCCAAGATTTACCAGAGGCTGGACCAAAATGTGTTGAGGAACTTGCTTTCCCAATCTGATATGATAGACTGTGGGATCCCAAAGTGAACCCACACTCATTTAAAGAATAGTTTATCAGTGACTTCTACTGTGATATTCTTCTTGCAAGCCACCATAATTGCCATCTTCGAGAATTTTTTGACCACCATGAAAAAAAAGTCATTTCCATGCTTAGTAGAAGGAATTCCTTACATGTAATCCATGGAGATGGATTCCCAAGGTTGAATAGGTGTAGGTAGCGAAGTATAGTGGCCTTGCTTCTTGATGGTTAGTTTGGAAATGGTGCAAGTAGTGCAAGATCTGATGTACTTCTCGACATCCTGTTGAAGATTTTGCCAATAGAAATACTTCTACAATACTTCCACTGTTTTCTTGACCCCGAAATTCCCAATGAATCGATTGTATTGCGCTTCCCATATCATCTTGGCACGCTCGCTTGAAGGAATAGAAAGGTGTCCTAGGTGACATACAAGTGCATTTTGGAGGTGAAATTTTGGAACTTGTGTACCCCCCAAGAGTGCCTTGTATGTGTGGCAGGATTCTGGATTGATCTCTTAGATAAGCATCCAATCAGAAGTCTCGTGACCACAAGAGTTGAGAATGGTGGTTAGCGCCATGATCGGTGGTCGGCTGAGGCAATCTGCAACATTATCGGTGCTACCCTTCTTGTACTTGATGTTGAAATGAAATTGTTGCATTTATGTGGACCACTTCTGATGACGATCGTTCTGCAACTTCCCTTATGTCTGTATGAACTATAGGGGTCAGTGGTCTATGTGGATGATTGTTTCCTTCCCCAAAATGTAATGCTTCTATTGTCGACAGGCCTGCACAATGGAATACATTTCTTTATCATAAGTGGGATAATTTCAAACTATGTCAGAAAATATCTCATTGTGATATGCCATTGGATGCCCCTGTTGAGTAAGAACTGCCCCAATAACATAGTCAGAGGCATATGTTTCGATCTCAAATGGTTGTTGCAAGTATGGTAATGTGAGAAATGGGGTAGAACACAGGTGATGTTTCAATTCTATGAACGTCTTTTGTTGAGATTCCGACCAAAAGAAATTTTCTTTCGCTCCTCCCTTGGTGACTTGACTCAATGGCCAAGTGATATGAGATAATCCCAACACGAATCTGCAGTAGAAATTAGCAAGACCCAGAAAGCTGTGAAGCTCTGTTAGAGTGGGTGGGGCTGGCCAATCCCGAATGACTTGGATCTTGGTTGGATCCATGTGCACCCCCCTTTCATCAATTATTCATCCCAGATATTGAACCTGGGTCATGCCAAAAGTGCACTTCCCCAAATTGGCACACAAATTGTTTTGCCTTAGAGGACTTGTCGGATGTGGTGGAGGTGCTCTTCCCAAGTCTGGCTGAAGATCAGAATGTCATCGAAGTACACCACTATAAATGAGTCGGTGAATGGCCGCAAGATTTCATCCATCAACCTCATGAAGTTTGCGGGAGAATTCGTCAATCCAAATGGCATGACCAGCCATTCAAAAAGGCCCTCCTTGGCTTTGAAGATAGTCTTCCACACATCTGAGGGTTTGATTGGTACCTGGTGATACTCAAACTTCAAGTCGATCTTGCTGAAATATTTTTCCCCTTTGAGTTGGTCCAGAAGGTCATCAATCTGTGGGATTGGGCACTTATTCCAAATAGTTATCTTGTTCAACACTCGATAGTCAATAGATATTCTCCAAGTCCCATCGTTCTTCTATACCAACACGATTGGGCTCCCATAGGGTGATGCACTTGGCCAGATGTGACCTTTCTGCAGCATCTCCTGAATCTACCTCTTGATTTCATCTTTCTCTAGAACAAAGCACCGATAGATTGGTCCATTGGGTAGTGGTGCACCCGAGGTCAGATAAATGGGGTGGTTGACCTGATTGTGCAGAGGAACCCCTGTGGGTGAGTTGAAGATGTCCCCATACTCCTCCACAACCTTTTCCATTTGTCGTTGTCGTGGAGTGGAGCCATGTCTAGAGGTTGTGGCCACATTCTTCTTCACGCCCTAGGGGCAGATCATTTGGAAAAAAAATCTCCTAGTTTGGGAAATGAGCTTATTGCATTGTTTTGCAGTAACCAAAGAGATAGCGGTAGGCGGTAGTACCTCTAGTATCCTCTACATCTTATTTCCCAAAGTAACAATAAGAGGACAAGGCCGAGACTCATACACAGCATATCGCTTCCACAAGAATGGTTGGCCTAATAATACATCAGAAACATCAAATGGAGCAATGTCACATAATACCTCATCCGTGAAGGGTTTGATGCTATAGGGAAGGCGGCACTGTTGGCTAACGTGGAGATCCCGTCCTTAGTGAATCCACCCGATGGTGTATGGTTGTGGGTGTGATGTGCTTGTCAATCCCAACTACTTCACGGCATTTTCTAAAATGAGGTTCTTTTGGCTCCCATTTTTTACAATGAACTGTAGTGGGGAACCCTTTACCCACATCTTGGAGTGGAAGATACGCTCCTCCTCCTCTGGATATTTCGGTTCCTCCTTCTAGATCTTCACAGTGGAAACAGTGGCGTTGGGCTCTACATCAATAATTTGTTTCCATTTTTCATTCCCCTTGTCAGGTTCTGATTTAGAGTCGGAGCATGCATCTGACTCAAAATCCCTCATATTGGCCACCAGCAACTGCTTGATCCGACACTCACTTGTGTTGTGAGTGGAGCTCTTATGGAAATCACACCACTTTCTAGTATCCTTCTTTGGATTCACAGTGGTTTTATTTTCTTGTGGCTTTGACAGGTTTTCTTGGGCCACCATGCCTTAGCTTTGTCCTTTTTTCTACAGTTTGGGGGCAACTTTCCCTTGCTTTTGATTCACAGATCCAAAGTCTTGCTTCTTCTGTTTGAATTTCTTCTCAATCTTGGGAGCATACTAGTATGTCGTGCCAAGCGAGGAGATGTCGAGGAACTCCATTTCCTCCTGAATGTATCTGTGAAGAAAACTATGATACTTTAGCACCAAATTTTTCTATGAATCTTTGATACCCAACTTTGTGCGCAGGGTATGGAACAGATTCGTCAACTCGTGCACAACTTGATCCCTTTATTGCCGCAGTGTGGTCCATTGTATGTACTTGTCCTCATAGCTCCCCACTAGATAATATTGTTCCTTGATGGCATCTCAGAAATAATTCCAGGTGGGTACGTCTGAGAACAGAGAGGGTTTTGTCTCATCCTTTTTCTCACAGTAGGTTTCCTACTAGTCCTTGACATGGGGGGTGGCTTTGAGGAGTGAAAAAATAATCTTCTCCCTGTCGGAAAAGTCATGAACCGAGAAATATCCTTCTAATAGATTCAACCATCTATCTACAACATCTACATCTATTTTACCCTGAAATATGGGAATGTCAAAGTTTACTTATACCTTAAAGGGAGTCGCGCCTCCAGAGTGGCCGCTAGATGTAGATGCGCCACTAGTGGGTAGTTTGAAGGATCTTGGAAAAATTATCCATCATGGCATTCCTTTGTTTTTCAAGGGCCTCCTCGAGCAATATTTTGATAGGTTCTTCTACTCCATCATCTTTCTTTTCATCCCCCATGGGCGGTCGTCGGGGTTTTTGAGGCTGATCTTGCAAAGGTTCCACCAGATCGAGCCCTAAATCCTTATACCCCGACCTCGTTGGGGACATGCAAAGAAGGATCAAGAAAAAAGAAGACCACTCTGATACCACTTATCTGGATTTATGCAGGAACACAACAGAATACATATATAACCATAAATAAAAATATGTAGTGGAAATAACACTTCATTTAATTAATATCAAAGAACTGAAATTTGCTTAGAGACAGTATGGAAATAAAATAGATAGGGCACTGGTAGCTTATCTCTAAGAAGAGATGTGGTGGCTACAGGCCTTTGAACTGTATTAAAATGAAGCTTGAGGGCATATTTATTATTTAGAAACAATGAAAAAACCTAAACATCCAAAACCCTAACCCTAGGAGATGAAGCACCAAAACTATGAGCCCTGTTTGGGTAAATTGGTGTTTCAACTTCCCGGGGTCGTAACTTTGGCATACGATCTTCATTTGACGCGCACCATACCAAGTTAGAAAGATCTATCTGAGGACTACAACTTTTGATGTGAGAAATATTAGTTAATGGACCCATATTGCTCTCATGTTTCCCAAAAAAATGTCATTTAGGGCCTCAAAACGGCTCCAGAAGTTTAGGACCTGAAAAAATTCTAAAAAATAGTAAGTCGTGCCGAAACTAAAAAACTGCAAGAGACAATGGTGTAGCCCCAAGTTGAATATTCAGGTGGCCACCAATATCCACTGTGATCAACAGTGACCTAGATATGGACCTATTGTCCACTATAATTGCATAATGCGCAAATAGGAGGCACATTTGGTGAAGGTATTTCCTAGAGGGCTAGTGCAAGTAGTAGAAGATTATGTCACTATACCCTGGGAATTCTCACTACATCATGAAGGGAAGGGAGAATTTGTATTTCATAGTTTTTGATTGGAAGGAGATAAATAAGTCCTCAATATCAAGTATAATTTCTCAATACTAAATATAGGGCATGATTTATCAAGGCTTTGTGCAATGAGGTAGTACAAGCAACAAGGGTTCAATCACTATGCTTTGAAGTTTCTCAATGCATAGTAATGGGAGCTATCTTCAAGAGGGGCTTACTACACAGGTCCAGGAGTTAAGGTTTTCATTATTGATACTTGTAAACACATATTTCTCATCACCTGGTGGAGGGTTAGTTCTTTTATAACTTGCGCCTGATGGGAGGACCAAGAACAACTCCAAAATGGCTATGTTTGGGATCAATGGAAAAAGAGAGAGAAAGGCATCCAGAAAATTCCCAAACATAGATCACACACATGTTTAGCATAAAATAAAGGGTAAATAAATTTATAGCAGCTAATATCAACATGCATACCTTGAAATGACAAGAAAGAGGCACTTGTTTTTTAGTGTGATATTTAAAATGTAAGATTGCGGCATTTAAAATACAAGGGGTGAAACAAGTGCCAAATATAGTAAAAATATGTGCTATGCATTTGGAGAGTGTCCAACACATGTTATTGAAAGAAGATGCACTATAGATGCCTCTAGAAGGTGTGCCATGGTGCTCTTTAAGATGAGTGAAAACAAGCGAAAGTGTCTCATAAAATAGTGAAAGTGACACATGTAAGAACAAATAAAACACAAGTGACACTTGTAAGGGTGAAAGTAGGTGAAAGAGACACTTGTAAAAGATAGATCAAGAAAAAAAGACACATGTAAGAGAAAAATAAAGCAAAATCAAGACTTGTAAAAGAAAAATAACAGATAAGAAACTCACCAAGAAGATGGGGCATTTGCAACCATGCATGAGTGAATGTTCCTTATATTTAAACATTTCATATAGCTCAAGAGAAAAATATGAATATAAAGTTGATTTCTAGACTAGACTCTTTATACGTCGAGAGCATACATGAAAATGGTGTTAAGATTAGTGAGTGTGCTTAGTACATGTCGGGAAACTAGGATCAAAGAGTGAATTGGCTAACTTGAAGAAATACACTCTCACCATCGACAAAGAGTGTGCAATCGCTATCTGCAGGGGATTACCTTACATTTTCAGTGAGAACTATGAAATCATTTTCACAGGGAACTAAAATCATTATCACAGGGAATTGTGCAATCATTTATTCACAAGGAGTGTGCAATGACTACCTTGGGGAACTACATAGTCACTTTCTCTAAGAAATGTGTAGTCACTGGCATTGAGGACTATGCAGTCACTATGTATAAGAGATGTGTAATCACTATCAATGGGAACTATGTAGTCAATGGCACCTGTTAGTGTCAGTATTTGCATCCTGCCATGAGTGATCAAAATCCTCTTTTCATATCATTTTAAGAGTCCCACTCAAATTTTTTTTATCATTCCACTAGGTCATGCAAAAAATTAGTCACTGATGGTAGCCCTCGTCCAAAAACATCACTCTTCCTCAAATTCCATTACTTGATGGCTCATTTTCATACCTTGCTGACTGTACACCATTCATAAAGTTAATGTCATCATGTCATTACATCAGTCATGAGGTCATAGTCATCATGTCATTAATATCAGCCATGTCATCTTGAAATTTAGTCAAGGCTCTCATTCGGTATTTAGGGTTTTTTCAAGATTTTATTAGGTTTTTAGGGTTTTTTCCGAGGTCCAATAAACACACCATTTCCATTGCATAAAGCTAGTAGAGTAAGAGAGTGAACAAATAACATCTCTTTACCATGTAAAGATGATTTACAAAGATGTAATTCTGATTCCAAAGTTGTGATTTTCATCCCAAAATGTAATTTTTATTCCAAAAAGATGTAAATTTTATTTTTATTTTGTAATTTTATGTCATTTAATATGTAATAAGTACGAGGTTCCCAATTTTCCAACTCATATTTCCATATTCCAACATAGCAAATATCAAAGTGCTAAGAGTTCCTAGTCCATCAAAATTATCAGTTGTCAAAGTGGAAGGTATAGTTTCAAAAGTTTAAAGTGAAAGCAAGAAGGAAAGGTGGGTCCCAAAGCTAAAAACATCATATCCATCAAGCATAAAGCCCATCCAATTATCAAAAATACATTCATTTTCTCTTTATTCTATCAACCCATCACTCACACAGCTCGAAAACCAAATTTGAAAGGTGAAAGGTTGAGTTTCTAGGAGGCATTGCGCACCTGGAACAAGGCGATGCTCACCTAGAAAAAGCACTTCACATAGAGAAAAGGCGTTGTGAACCTGGAAGATAGGCACTGCGCATGCACCAAAGGCATTGTGCACCTATCTAATTTCGTCTACAAGCTCCAAAAATTTGTGCAAGTACTCCAAACCTTCAGCAAAGAATTTATCCACTTCCTAGCAAGTACGTAGGGCCTCATCACACCCTCCTTGCATTTCTTAAATGTAAATTTCACGGTGTCAATATTTTCATGAGAAATCTCAAGTTTTTTAAGATATATGTAGAAATTTATCAATACTGTGATGTATTACCGGACCCTCTTGCTCTAACAATTTTTAATCTACTGTTAAATACAGAATCCTTCCACTTAATTCTTTGCGGAAGTTAAATTTCCAATTGCAAACACATGAAGAAAATAAATCACACATAACAATATGTTTTACCGGGAAAGCTTAAAGCTAAAATCCTCAACTATCATATATTATGTATATCAATGGATCATGAAACAATCTCATACAAAGCTCAGCTCATAGAGTACTCAGTACAATATACAATCGTCTCACACTGTCATGCAGAAGATTGCATAGCTACGCACCAATTTCTTGCCTCTTGATAGTCTACCTCCATTGTGCAATCCCTGTTGAAGAAGATCCCTGAATGAATGCAATCTTGCCTTCCTTGACTACACAATCCTCATTGGCATATCCAATATGTGTGTAGATGCATTGAATGCATCAATATAGTCACACCCGATAATCAATCACACCCTTTCATCTATCTCTCCATTGGGTCTTCACTAGATCTGACATGCAATTAGTTAAATGTTGTATTTCTTGAGTTGCATCTGAGACATTGTTTGTGAATTAATTAAATAATTAATTCACTGATCTCTCACTAGTGTATCATGAGTTACAACTAGCACAACTGAGTTTAACTCACTTAACTGAGTTAAACTAAATTACAACTCCCATAACTACTCTTCCAACTCTGTTACAACTCTACCACAATCAGTTACAACAAATTCCATCATGCATGTGTCACCAACCAACCTTGGAATGCATAATTCCTTCCGCAAACTGGTTTTCCACATCAATTAACTGAAATCAAGTGCTCCAAGAGAATAAGTTATTATTTATTGTCTGATTATCACTAAGGGCTAATAATAATCGACATGCATTCTATTTTTAGATATGCGATCTATAAATAGACTTCACCCATATCTCTAAAAAATAGAAATTCATCTAAAGATATAATTTTATCAACCGTCTACAATCAACATCCTGCTGCGGGCCCCACCTAGTGAAGGTGCTTAATATTCACTAGGATCATTATCTTGTTGATTCTCAACAATATAAACCCTAGTTTCACTTCCTAATCCCAAATTTGATAGCTGAAGACCATTTTACCCTTCCCACATGTCCCTACCCCTTTATTATTAAATCCCTATCCCAAAGTTCATTTTCCCTAAACCCTAAGACCTAGGTATTTCGATTTCTAGGCTCCCATATCCCCATACCTGTAATAAAATTTCCTATTCCCAAATCCCACAACATTTCTACTCCCTATCACCTCCCTCAATTTAATAATCCCTTCCCCCATCTCCCTAATTTTTTCCATCCCATTCCCCACTCCCCAAACCTACATTTCACTCCCAATTCATCTCCCTAGGGTTTATAGGCAAGACGCTATGGAAGAAGAAAAAAAAGAATTCAATGAGAAAGAAGAAAGGGAAGAAAGGAGGCCACACAAAGGAGGGATGATCCTCAGACTTGAACCTACAAACACCAGAGAACTCATGGCCTCTCCCATGACTATGACATGTTTAAAGTATGTAGGATGCTTTTAATTTTATGAAGAAATACAAAAGGTCCAACATCACCTTGTTTTGAGCACGCTTTTCATCTCTAATATTCATGGCAACCAGGTAGCTCTTGGTCGTGTCACTTTCACAGTATCCACAACCATCATAGAAGATTCCATTGGAATTCTGAATGTTGGTGAAAAGTGGTACAATGAAAAATACTTGGAGAATCATTACTATGAGACAAAGAAAAAGATGACGAAGGCATATATTCAGGAAGAGATTAGGCATGAGGAGGAAAATATTTATGAAACAGAAATGGAGTTTGACCTTGTTGACTTGGATCAACAATATGATTCTGAGATCACTAACACAGTCATAAAGGAAAAATAAGCCAAGATTAGAGAGCTACAAACTAATCTTGATAGATCCAAATTTTTCATTACCTTTCTTGAACATGAGAACCAACAGATAAAGACCAAATACTTCATTGATGAAGTGAAATTCATCAAAGCTTAAAGAGAGGCAGAAAAAGCTAAAGTCTAGCTTGAAGAGGCACTAGAAAAATATGGTGTGCTAGATGAAACATAAGAACAAGTTCTAAAAAGAAGGCCAATAAGTAGAGGTTTGAAAAGAGCCCTAAAACTAGAAAGGCAGAAAGAAAGAGAACTAGCAGATGAGGTCACCCTTAATGAGAAATTTGCAGTTGTAATCAATGGGAATAAATAAGGTTGGCTTCATTCAATAAATTACCACCTTGAGAAGTTGTTGAAAAAGGCCAAGAAATACAATGATATTCAGAAAAGGATGGAAAAGCACTATGCCAAGAGAAACAAAATTGCAAGGTCAAAACTTAAACAAGCCAATGCAAAAATTGAAACCCTAACCATGAAAGAACAGAAAAGAAGGCTTCATATCCTTTTTGAAGCCTCACTCCATGCCTTACCCTCATCATCAACCACCATTCAGAAAATTTTGGCAATTTTTGATACATTTTTGCAAATTTTTGAAGTTTTTGTGCATACCTGAACTGTTAGGAGCACAACGCCCTAGGCGTTGCGCTTCTGTTTGAGGAATATTTTGGTCAAAAGGAGACCACCATTGGATTCAGAGCAAGGAAAACATGCAGGTCAACTACTTTTCTATTATTTTTTGCTCAAACTGGTAGGTGAAAAAGTAAAAATAAAATAAAAAAATCACAGTTCTCCCTCCTTTTTCACCTTGGCACTGCACACCTCAGAAGTCATGGGAGAATCACGTTTTGGGAGGTCAAATAAAGTCAACTATGCAAACCAAGCACATATTTGGAAACAATACTAGATAAGCTTTCCAATGAGCTATCATGAACTCAATTTGGACACCTGTAACCCATCCAAAACTTAGCTACAGGATGGAGGGCGCTCCTGACACTAGCGCTGCGCACCTAACCAATGTCTGATTTTTCATAGTTTTCTCTACAATTTTGATTTTCACCTTGAGAAATCATGTTTTTACTTATGTAATTAATGGAAGTAAATTTAATTATGATTTTTTTACACTTACCTAGGGTAAATACATTAGGTGAAATTTTTTTATGACATGTAATGAATCAGTTTGCAAAAAGTGAGAGATGAGTCTGTTTGATCTCCCTACACTCTAGGTATTTAGCTCAGTTTTTGGTAGAACTGCTCCTCCTCTCATGGATTCAACCCTTGAGGTTGGGAGATGTTTTTTGAGGTCTATATCATGTAATTTTTGACTCATTTTACAGGTTGTATGTTGATTCATTGATCAGAGACTCTAGTGTAATGTATTTGGAAGGAAATTAATGAAAAGGTTGCAACTATTTCTTTGGGATACCCGTGGCATGGAAATTTAGCATGGTTCTTCTTATGTCTCATTATGTATGAATGTTTTTTTTCATGATCCATTTCATTTCTATGATATGTTGGTTTTCAAGTTCATAAACAGAATACATCTCTCATGCTCTGTCTTTGGGAAAACCTTCATAGTTTGTTCATCTTCTCCAGTTTAGAAAGAATTCATGCTTTGCCTTGCTCTTTCTAGCACCTCACTTGTCTGACCCATTTCACCCTGAAACCCTAAAGTGTTAGGTTTTCTACCTACCTTTCCCTATTGAATATCTGCAACCCTAATCTTATTTTCCCTGACCTAGCCTCTTTGACCTAATTCACCTCATCCAGCAACCCAAATAAAAAAAACAAACCCATGTACTTATACCTAGCCTAAAACCCTAATTCATCCATCCCATTTGATTGTGAATTTGTGGAGAGAGCCCTCTCCAACTTGGTAGGGCTAGCTACCAAGCTAAAATATTGGTCTGTGGTTACCTCTATTGGGATTTCTTCTTCACCCTTAGAGATCTGGCGGAGTGATAACAACACCCAGAGATGCACAATCACTACTGACAGAAAGTGCGCAACAATGATACACTACCATTATGAAGTATGCCTAGCTTACCTTGGGATGTGTTCTTGTGAGGGAATGTGAAAGAAAGGAGTTTGACACTTATAATTCCCAATGGTGTACTTGAACACTTAAGCAACCTGACCAAGCATGACATTAATGGCTTCAAATGAAGGATGGCATGATCATCAGGAGGCTCCAGAATTTGGATGTAGGAAATTTTTTTGAAGGTGTTGTAGCAACAAAAACACTTGGCAACACACTGAAAGAACTCAATATTCTATGTTTAGGTCTAACATTAAGCACAAGGTCTAACCTTCTATAAGTATTGTCTCATCCTATTGATCACCCTAGCTTTTTTATTTAGACCGATTATAGATGTAATCTCTTATATTCCTCTTGTCATCTTAACACATTTCACATGACTAGTCAAACTTTAGTGTTTTCAATTAGGGAGTAGGAGTATGTAAATTCCATGAGTTTAAGATGTTCATAGTTAAATTTTATTATCATCTTTTGTGTTGCTTCGCTACTAGTAGGCATGTTCAGTACCTCGATGGAGTCACTTCAAGGAATCACAAGCACTTCTTCATTGTCAATGAGCCTATTCAGTACCCCAATGAAGTTTCTTTCTTCACCTCTCTGTGTAGGAAGCCTTTCTCTTCTTTCAACGTTTAATTTTTTTTTTTTACTTTATGCTCATTGGAATTTTATCAACATTTATTTTGCCAAGGGAAAAAGAGGGACACTAACTTATTTTATGAGAATGAGTGGTTTTTCCTTGTTTTACAAAGACTCTTATATATACACCTTTGAAATTAGTATGCTCACTTAAGTTTCTCCTTTCCCTTTTCTACTCTACTAAGTTGTCATGTTTAAAACCAAATGACATAAATGGTCGATTCAAGGAATGAATATCCTATGATAGATATGGGAAGCATAGATCTACTTGATCTTACAGTTAGGATGAAACATATTTTTCGTGTTTGCATCATTGACCTTAAAATATATTTAGGCCCAAACAAAGATTTATACCAAATATAAGCCAAGCATTGTCATTTTTAGTAGTTTCCCTTTCCAAGCTTCGTCACATGGTTCTCTTTGATCCAAAGAAAGCGATTTTTGTGCATATTCTTATTAAACAAATAGAAAATAAAAGAGATAATACATAAAAATAAAGACGTAAAACATGAAAAAAAAAGAAAATTTAAAGACCAAAATTAAAATCAAAATGCAAGGATGGTGTGATGCAAAATAAAAACCTAAAATGAACCTAAGCCTAAACCTAACCTAACTAGATATAAATTTAGTGCTAAGTGAAGTAAAATTTCCAATGCAGCCACAAAAGTTGTTCTCAACCAGTAATATGAAAGATATGAATAATTAAATCCAAATAAAATAATGTATAAAGATAAATTTGTTTACCTAAATTACCTATATGTAAGGATGAAGGTCAAGGTTGTAAGCATAAATGTGTGCTTTGAAATCTTGCTCTATCCAACCTACAAAATTACCATAATATATAGGATGATAAACATGAATACCTTGAAGACATTTATCAAATATAAATATATACATGTTAAGCTCAATATAATGTTGGAACTTATTATTAACAACTGAACTCATTAGAAATAATTCCTCCAACTAGTCATCAATTGGATCATAAAAACAACTAACTCAAACAGATAGAAATTCATGAAAAGATAAGTCTTCAATTATCGGATCCATATTATGGGAAATATTAGGAAAGGGAAACATAAACCAATATTGTTCAGACACCTCACCAATACTATGGGGACCTGACATAACCATTAATAAATGCTAAACTGCTCCAATTCCTTGACTAATATCTAAGAAATCAAGAAATGACTCAAATATAAACCAACAATTGTTATCATATAAGTTGATACGAAAATAATAGTACGGGGATGAAAAATATTAAGGTTGGTGTATTGATCAAATATCATGGTTAACGCATGAGATGTTCCATTATTCAAAGATAAGGATGTGTTGATTTGAGAGATTCTAAAATCTCTCTGAATTAGAGAATCTTCCTCCTCGCATAAAAATGCTCTGAAATAATTCATTTATCTTTTCGAATACATTAAATCATTATTTGGTTTCCGATTATGAATTGGACCAGAAACATAAGAGTCAACATGATTAACACTTATTGTTGGTACAACAAAGTCCGAAAACTGGGTAGGATACAAAGAAAAGTGAAACTAGGTTGAAAAAAGATCAAAAGCATGTGTTAAATCAGATCCAACATTGATATCAACCTGAGGAATTACATATTCCAAAGGATTCAAGCACTCACTAACACTCAAGAGTATAAATTTTTCTAGGAAAATTATCAACTTCATAACATACATTGGAAAAATGAGAAGTTGATCATCCACGGGAGGATTTGATAGAGAGATATTTTTCAAGAGGTAATGATATTTTTCTTGATAATCAAAATAGAAAACTTTAAAATTGTGTGAATCCATGAAATATATGCTCTCCAACCCTGGGTCTGATACAAGGAGTTCATATAAAGGAGAATTAACAAAAAAAAAATATTTTATCTGATAATAAACTCTATCTTGAGGATTAAAAAAGTTAACTTAATTTTTTTGAAAATCCTTCAAAAGTGAGCTTGCACCTAGTGAAACAACAGTAAGAAAAGAATTAAACAAGAAAATATAGATCCAATATAGTTTAGGGATCTCATCAGGATCGCGAGAACCTGACATAATCATTAGCAAGAGATGAATTTCCTTGATTCCATGACAAGTCCCCAAACTTTCATATGATATATCATCAAATTTGGATGGATTAGAAAGATCTGCCAGTAAATGTGTACCACTATCATCAAATTTGTCGTTGAAAACATTGTTAATGCTACCGACTTAATCAAATTTAATATTTATCATATGGAACACTTCATGGGTAAAGAATATAGATGAATTATCTAAATGACTTCCTTGAACATCTGTAACATCTTCCTTCTGACCTGTGAAAGATTTAAAAATGAACAAAACATGAACAACTGATTCAATCTTTTCATCTTCTAATTTTGAAACCACACCATCATGTACTTGATTGTAGTCAAATTAAGTATGGTAAATATCTAAAGGATCAAAAGAACTTTCTAGTGTAACAAAATCATTGAGCATATCAAGATATACAAAAAATTGTATTAAAGGTAAAGGAATATAAAATAGCCATATGAAGGGACATCCCTTGCACCCGAATTAGACTTATAATTCAAATCTCGCATACTCATATCAACTTGCAACGATATTGGATCATCATGCATGTTATGCTCTATAATATTATTTTAACATATAATGTCACCCAAGAAAAGACCTTGGTCATGGTAGGGAGGCAAATGTAATAGCACATCACAAAGAGGTTGTATATTAATTGAATGAACATGAATTTCATAATGGTCAAAGAATGATATACCAATGTGATTTCGGACTTGGCATTGGTCTTATTCAACATTGCATATTAAAGTTTCAAAATCATAATTATCTGCTTCTTCTAGTTTGGTATCTGACAATGTATGGATCAGAGGAATTTCAAGAGCATCATGAACTAAAATGTTATCCTAATACAAAACTAGAATTTACAAACTATGAGAAGAGTGCTCAACAATTAGGTTGAATCCTTGCAAATTTGGGTCTTCTTGAGGAGGTCAAATATCATCCATTACTTGGGTACTCATCACTTCATGTATCGTCAGAAACATGAATGTTAGGGTGATGATTGTCCAATACTTCAACTTGAGTAAGGACTTTAGATCATTTTACTGGTTATCAAGATCATAAGATGATTGATCATCATTTTGACATGGAAGAATCTGAAAGAGGGAAGAAATATGGAAAGTGTATTCACTCATTTTCTCCTCTACCTATGAGATATAGCCACCTTGTACCTAATCATCATGTGAACCAACAAATTGAGAATAAAAATTATCTAGGACGACCACTAGTAGAGTGGATTGATTAAGAAAATAAAGGTATAAAGGGTCATGGGGTGTTAATGATAGAGGATGATGAATATCCCTTGAAGAAATAATACTTTCAATTGAATCACATTCAAGGTTAAGATTATGCATGTTAGTGTAATATTGAAAAATAAAGGGATTATATTTTATGGAATCATGAGAACCATGAAATACTTTTTGAATAAATACTGGTTCA
Source organism: Pinus albicaulis (assembly GCA_034641835.2). NCBI lineage: Eukaryota > Viridiplantae > Streptophyta > Pinopsida > Pinales > Pinaceae > Pinus > Pinus albicaulis. The sequence goes on along the minus strand of CM076572.1, from coordinate 1,212,962,257 downwards.
TGGGAAGAATATGAATGTGGAAGAAATAGATTAACAATTTGGTTTTCATATTTCACAATTCCAACCTCAAAACAAGGAACTCCTTTGTTTGGTAATGAAAAAGGAGGAGGGAAAGGAATAAAAGGAGTAATAGATTCCTCCTCAGAGAATGGAGGTTCCTCTTGATCAAGAAAAGTTGGAAGAGAAAATAATTAGGAGAAAATAATGCAAATTGTTTCAAGGATACTAGAACAAAACACTAAAACTTTTCACTCATACCAATCAAATTCTTCTTCGTAAAATTCATATGAAAGGTGAATAAACCATTCAAGAAGATCCTCTAATAATCCATTAGGTTTCATTCTAATATTATTGATCCTTTTATACACTTATTTATAATCATAATTGTCATGAAGCTCATTAACAGGTTATTCAAATGAATGAATAGGAGCATATGGTAATGTCTAACACCAATGCTTAACACAACCTTCAAGTGTAAGGGTAAACAATTTTTCTTGAGAATTATTACATTGTATTCAATTAGGAAGGAAAAATTAAATAAATAAAAGCATATTCCCAAGCACAGTTGTTGGATCCTTTCCTTCAAAATTCAGATGTGACAAGTTATGAATTATTTCTGCAGGGATTGTAGGATTTGATTTGTTCTAAAAATATCCCAGGATTATGATTTGGGAATAATCCATTCAAGAAAAATTATTCAAAATATACTTAATGGGCTCAACTTGTCATCTGTCCCTCCATCTAGTGCCACTTTTTGACGATGTTGGAATTCCACAAACATAGGGGGTCTCCCTAGTATGAGGTCCCAACTAGACCTCACATTGTTTGGAGTAGGAGCACTATTAAGATAATAGGCCTGACTTCCATAACTCAAAAAAATTCCTTAAATGCAATAAACCACATAAGAGAGTATGCACATAACCTTTGAAACAAGTAAGTTGACATTGTGCATAATACAATTGCAATGTATATAAGGTACTTTCACGGATGGGAAAGAAAGAGTGAGCCTATAGAAGAAAATTAATACTATTATCCTAAAAGAGACACACAAGAGCATGGAAAGAATCGTTGATTAACCTGCAAAATAGTTCACAAGATAACAATGATCATAAATGCAAATAAAAACACACATTCAACAAGATGCATACCAAAGCCAATGAAATAGTTCATTTTCTTTAGTATGTATGAGAATAAACATATATTGAAAAAAAGTAAAATAATGGTCTTATGTAGCATCCATGTGACATGCATGAAAGTTTTTTGGCTTGAATAGCTTCATATATTAAGTGAAATTTCCAAAGATACCTAATTACAATGATGCAACACTAGCCCCTTTAGTGGAACATTAATTCACCACTTTATCCTCCAAAGAATGATCTTCTCTCGTATGTCAAGTTAGAGAAACCAGGGTGAAAAGTCCTTTTTCTTGAGGCATGGGTGTTTATTTATAAAAATGAGGTGACCTTTCACGTTCCATGTGACTCTTGACATCCCTTATGACTTTTGACCTTCCATGTGACTTTTTGAGCTTCTATGTGACCTTTGAGCTTCAACACACCTTTAGGACATTTTAGTGAATTTTCACATTCCATGTGTGACCCTCGTGCTTCCACACATTTTACATTTTTCTCATTTTTTCGAAAATAAAATATTACATTCCACAATTTGTGGAATAATATATTAGCAACATATGACTTTTATGGTGACATTTTGAGAATCTGTGACTTGGTGATGGTGACATAAGACTTCATTGTATCAATGCCAAGCTCTTCCCTTTGCTGCTATGGCTTCAACTTCTTCATGATATATATTTTCTTTGTATTTCATCTTCACCCTCCAAAGGGTCTGGATAAGTGCTAGAACCTTTTAAGTCAACACGAGTTTCCATCTCATTGTCTTGGTCCAAGATTCCCTTGCTCCTACATAATATTATCCTTGTCTTATCTCCACAAGTATCTTCTTGAAACTTGTTCTTACCGATCTCCTTGATCATTATATTCTTACCATGATAGGATGATAACATCTGAAAATAAAGTTCACTCATGAAAAGGAAAAATCAATCCCAAAATCACTTATTCTATATTGTGTTTATTCATGTAACATGTTGACTGTGATGGGATAATGAGAAAGGGCTTGAGAGAAAGGGTCTAGAAATTACACAGTTAAGCACTATAGGGACTATTATGAAACCAACTCCAAAAATAGAAGAAAAGAGAGATCAACGCCTTAGAAATCAGCCAGTTCGAGGGGGTAACCTTCTAAACATTACATAAATGAACAATTCTTGGATGAATCAAATCAAAAAACATCCTTTATATATATAGGAGTCCATCGGGTCAAAATATAATCCTAACCAACCTAACAATAATAATATAAGGGCCAAAAATAGCAACAATGGGGTTTTATGGGGCACAATAATAAAATATCGGGACTATAGGGGTACAACAATAACAATAAGGGGGCTACACTACAACAATGAGGGACTACACTAGTAATATAGGGACCTAACATGCCCATGTCCTTCAAAAAAGTGTTGTCCTCAACGCTTGAGTAGCTTTGGATGGTTTTGTATAAAATTATCATCCTCCCATGTGGAATATTCAGTGGGTACGTTCTTCCACTTGATGAGATACTCTAAAATTGATCGATTTTGTAGCTGTTGAGTTCTTGTTTCCGTGACTGCTTCAGGTTCAAATATAATTTCTCTTTCCTCATCAAGTTCTAGCAATATTGTTTGAACTGGAAGTTTGTCACCTATAACCTTCTTTAAGCATGAAACATGTAAAATTGGGGGCACTCGAGAAGAAGTAGGAAGCTCCAATTTGTATGCCATAGTACCAATATTTTTCAACACCTTGTAAGGACCATAGTACTTTGGTGATAATTTATTATCCTTCTTAGCTTGCTTGAGTGACATTTTTTTTATGGTTGTAGCCATAAAAATACCTAGTCTCCTACTTCAAAAATTCTCTCATTGTGATGTTGATATTCCTGTTGTTTCATTCGATTTTGTGCCAAATTTAGGTTATCCTTTAAGAGTTGTAGAACTTGTTGTTGATGCTTGATGTGATATTCCACTGCTTGAACCTTAGAATTTTATCTTAAAAATTACGTGACATACATTGGATGATATCCATAAAGTGCCATAAAAGGGGTCATTTTTGTTGCAGTATGGAAGGAAGTGTTATACCACCATTCAGTTAGAGGTAACCACTTGACCCATTGTGTTTGTTTATCAGATACAAAACAAAAAATATATCCTTTAAAACATTTGTTCACTATCTCAGTTTTCTCATTGGATTGAGGATGATAAGATGAGTTATGGGCTAGTTGAGTATCCAAACAAGAAAATAATTCCATCCAAAAATTTCCAGTGAAAATGGGATCTCTATCGCTTACAATAATCTTTGGGTTTTCATGTAGCTTTTGAATTGTTTCCATAAATGAAATAGCAACTGTACTTGCTTTAAATGAATGAGATAATGCACAAAAGTGTGCATACTTGGTAAATCTATCAACTACCACCATGATGACACTCTTTCCTTCAGACTTAGGTAAACCTGTTATAAAATCCATTGAAACCTCCGCCCAACGTTGACTTGGAATGGGTAAAGGTTGTATCAAACCTAGGGTCTTAATTGTCTCAACTTTACTTTTCTAGAAAACCAAAAATTCTACAACAAACTTTTGAATATTAGATTTAAGGCCATCCCAAAGAAATTATTTATTCACCATGTGGTAAGTTTTTAAAAATCCTGAGTGTCCTCCAATGAGAGAGGTGTGCAATTTCAAAAGAATATTTTGTTTTAGTTGGGAATTATTACAAAGATATAAGTGATATTTGTACCATAAGGAATCATTTTTCCAACCAAATGTATTAGATGTACTGGGATATTGCTGCAACTTTTGAATGAGTGTCCACACTTCTCTGTCATTCTTCCATTCCTCCCTTGCTTCAGTTTTCCAATCTGGTTGGATAATAGAAATGGCATAAAGAAATGCTCCCACCTCCTCATCCTTTCTTGAGAGTGCATCTGCAACAACATTTATCTTCCTTTTTTTGTAGATGATTTCAAAGTCATAACCCAAAATTTTTGTGACCCAGTTTCACTGCTCTTATGAAGATAGTCTTTGTTCAAAAAATTATTTAAGACTTTCATGATCATTTTTTATCTTGAAGTGTCTTCCCATTAGGTAAGGTAACCATTTCTTTAGTGCACGTAGTATTTCCAACATTTCCTTCTCATAAATAGCTTTCTGTAAATACTTTCCTTTGATTGGATGACTTTCAAAAGCAATGGTTTTTCCTTCTTGCTTTAAAACAACACCAATTCCATTTCCTGAGGCATTGCATTCCACAATAAAGGTTTTTGTGAAGTCTGACATAGCTAAGACCAGTGCTAGGCACATTTCCTCTTTAAGATGTTCAAAGGCCTTAGTTGCTTTAGGAGTCCATGAAAATGCATCTTTCTTCAACAATGTTGTTATAGGTGCTGCTATTCTCCCATAATTCTTAACATACTTGCGATAATACCCTGTTAACCCAAGAAATCCTCACAACTGCTTTATGGTTATGGGGAATTTCCATTCCTTAATTGATTTAATTTTTTAAGGGTCTACCTTAACACCCTCCTGAGATACAATATGACCCAGATATTCCACCTCTTATACTCCAAAGAAACATTTGGAGGTTTTTGCATATAGTTGTTTCTCCTCCAATAGTTTGAGAACCTTGTCAACATGTTGAACAGGATCCTTCTAAGACCTGTTGTAGATTAGTATATTGTCAAAAAATACTAACACAAATTTAAGGGTTTAAAAATGGAATTCGTCAACCCTTGAAATGTAGAAGGTGCATTGGTAAGGCCAAAAGGCATGACCAAAAATTCATACTGACCCTCATGAGTTCGAAATGTTGTTTTCAGAATATCTTTAGCCTTCATTCTAATTGGATGATATCCTGAAGGAAGATCCAAATTGGTAAAATAAATTTATCCATGTAATTCATCCAATAATTCATCAATCACAGGAATGGGAAATTTATCTTTAATAGTGAGCTTATTGAGCTCCCTATAATCCGGACACATGCACCATGATCCATCCTTCTTGTGCACCAATAGTACTGGAGCAAAGAGTTGAATTATACCATCCTCTAAAATTTCTGCAATCATACATTCAATTTCGCTCTTTTGGACATAAGGATATTTGTAAGGCCTGATGTTCGGAGGAACACTTACTGGAATAAAATGAATAACATGATCATGATCACGAATAGGTGGGAGTCCTTTGGGAGTTTCAAACATCTTGAAATGATTGTCTAAGACTTTTTGAAGATCTGGAGAAAAAGATGATTTTGATGTTGGAACTTCTAGTGAGCATAATTGTGCAATTATGCCTCGTTGTTCTTTATTCAGAAGTGTTGTCATGACATTAGAGCTTATTATATTTCTTGGCTTCCCTGCAATACCCTATAATTCAATTTCCTTTCATTCCGAAAAAATTCCAAGAAAAGTTCTTGAAAATTAAAAGCTACCATCCCCAAAGATTGCAACCATTGTACTCCTAGTACGACATCAGCACCTCCCATTGGAATGGAAGTATTGGAATATTCAGTATATATTCCCCCATGGTTAGCTTGATATTATGGAATTTTCCAGAGCAATTAATAGTCCCTCCATTTGCAACCATCACTTGACACTCTGGTGTTGGGTATAAGAAGAAATTAAATTCCTTGGCTACCTTACAATCACTAAAATTATGGGTACTACCTGAATCAATCAACACTATTACCCTTTTTTTCTTGATATGTCCTTCTATCTTGAGAGTTTTAGGAGTGGTAATTCCTGCCAATGCATTACAGGATATGATCAGACTCATTTCTTCTTTCTCCAGGGTTTGTTCCTGGTGTATATCCTCTTTTTTGAATTTTCTTGTTCATTTTCTTCCTCCTCTTTAGAACCTATGTAAAATAATTTCTTCTCAACACACTTATGACCTTTAGTGTATTTTCTATCACAACTGTAGAAAATCCATTTTTCTCTTTTTTCTTCCATTTATTGTGGTTTCAACCTTATAGGTTTTGGAAGTTTAGGAGTAGCAACACTTCCATATTTATAGATGTTAGTGGTAGGATTCCTTGTCACCATAAATTTACTTTCAATTTTTCTTTCCAACCTGAATGCCTTCTCCAATGAATCAGGTTCGCAAAGGTGAACCTCATGTTGGATGTTATCCTTTAAACTCCCTATGAATAGCTCAATCATGTGTTCCTCTGTAATATCAGTTACCCTTATATTCAATTCTTGGAAGTCATCAATGTGTTTCACCATTGAACCTTTCTATTTTAGATTTATCAATTGTCTAAAGAAGGTGTTGCTCTTTTTATCCTCATAATGTGTTATCATTTCCTCCGTAAAAATTGATCAAGTGACAATTTTTTTATTAGAGAAAAGCCATCGATACCATACAAATGTATTTTGTTCTAAATGTAAAGTTTTAATGCATACCTTTTGTGTGTTTTTCACATAATGGAGATCAAAATATTGGTCCATATTTAGTATCCATGTTATGGTATCCTTGCCATCAAACTTCCTCATATCCATCTTTGGAATATGGTGGGTCTTCAATCCAAACATTAGATTTTATGAAATCACGATTAACATTTGTTTTTTTCTCATCATGAGTTTCATGTACTACATTTTCGCCATTAGGAATCATTTCTTGTATCAACTTTGTCAAACCTTCCTTCAAACCTTCCATGTCTGCTTTTATATCATTCTTCATGTCTTCCATGTTAGCTTCCATTCCATCCATCTTAGCTTCCACACCTTTCTTCAAACCATCCATATTAGCTTCCACGCCTTTCTTCAAACCATCCATCATGGCTTCCATGCCTTTCTTCAAAACTTCTAGTTCATTTTTTGTTGCTCTTTGCGAGAGTGAAATTTGGTGCACTTTCTCTTGTAATCTTGATATATCATGTTTCACTTCTTCCTCTTCAAGATTCATAGTAGAGCCTTTTGAGGGCTTAATGGGTGTTGAATTATTTTTAGGGGGAATTTTAGAACCCAATACTGACATCTATGCTTCAATATGTCCTTGGAATCACTTCAAAATAATTTTGAAAACAAGACTTATGCAATTTGAAAAAAAACATACACACCTTTTTCTTGTTTTTGAGGATCTCGATATTTAAACTGATGTATCTCTGTAATTTCGGATCCCCAAGATTTAAGCTTTGGTCATTTAATATCCCTCTGAGTCTTCTTTCCATTACGACAGATTTGACATGATTTGGATTCTTCAAGATGAAGTTATTCCCAATCTCGCACAATGACCTAATTATGGATTGGTTCAGTAGAGTGAATTTGTACGCAGTGCCACATGTCATTGTTTCCTCCTTCGGCTCTGTAAATGATACACAAAAAACTATAGTTTTTGTAATTTCGGCCACTTTTTATAGAATTCCAACCTGATGCTTAGAGAGAGAGTTATGATGATTTTCCCTAAATTCAGGAGCGTTCAAAAACCCTAACTTCCATAGATCATATCTCCGAAAAAATTGTGAACCAAGATCTAAAATTTTTACACAAACTTCCTCAGGATTTATTCGCAAATGATTTTTTTTAGCATTTGAACCTTTGTAGAAAAAAATTTATAGAGAAAACGCCACAATGACCTATTTGAAGTAGCGAAACCCTAGAATCCAAAGCTCCGATACCAAATTTTAAGAAACCAGCTCCAAAAATAGAAGAAAAAAGAGACCAATGCCTTAGAAATCATCCACTTCTAGGGGGAAACCTCCTTTACATTACATAAATGAACAATTTTTGGATGATTCAAATGGAAAAACCTCCTTTCTATATATAGGAGTCCATGGGGTCACAATATAATCCTAGTTGACCTAACCTTAATAATCTAAGGGCCAACAATAGCAATAGTAGGGTTTTATGGGGCACAATAAACACAATATGGGGACTACAGGTGTACAAAAATAACAATAAGGGGGATACACTAGCAATATAGGGACCTAACAGGGACCAAGGTATGACCATGTTTTCCCATAGAACTTTGAAATTCACAATTAGGGAAGGATCATCAAGGTTAAGCATAGTAGGCAAGTCCAAGAGACAAGGGTGATGAGCTTGCTCACTAAGGATGCACAGTGCGCATTGCTGAAGGTAGAGGAAGAAGGGATTCTGTAGTTGACATCTATAAGGACTGTGAGATGAACCTACTATCCACTTCAACTGTGTAATGCACAGTTGATTCAAGGTAGGACAAGACATTGCATGGTAGGCAAGTCCAGTCAGCAAGAGTGGAAAGACTAGGAATTGTAACTATGAAATGCATTTTGTTTGAGGAGAAGACTCAAAGATTGTGTAGTTTAGTAGTGTAGTGACCTAGATATTGACCTATTATCCACTAGAATTTTTCAATGCACAATAGAAGGCGAATTTAGTTAAGGGATTTCACAGAGGTCTGCTGTAAGAAGTAGAAGGTTAGGTCACTATACCTTGGGGATGCTCACTAAATCATGAAGTGAAGGGAATATTTGTATTGCCCAATTTTTCATTGCAAGGAGATAAATAAGTCCTCACTGTCAACTGGAATTTCTCAATGCTTAATATAGAATAGAAATAATCAAGTCTTTGTGCAGTGAGGTAGTAAAAGTAACAAGGGTTCAGTGACTATGCTCTGAAGGTGCTCAATATGCAATAATGAGAGTTTTTCTCAAGAAAGGCTCAGTGAACAACTCCAGGAGGTAATCTTGTTTCATCACTGAGGCTTGTGAATTCATAATGCTCATCACCTAGTGGACGGTTAGTGCTTTTATAACTTGCACTTGGTGGGAGGATCAATAAGATCTCCAAAATGGCTAAGTGTGGGATCAATGGAACAAGAGAGAGAAAGACATCCAGAAAAGTCCCAAACATAGATCACACGCATGTATACCATCAAATAAAAGGTATAAAAAAATGTACAGTATCTAACATAGCATGCATACCGTTAAAACCTAATATTGTGACTCTTAAAATATGAGTGGTGACACAAGTATCGAAATATTGTGTTATGCCATGGGAGAGTGTCCAACACATGTTATAATGATAAATAGCAACAATCAGTTCAATAGGATTCACTGGAGCTACCTCTAGAAGGTGTGCCATGGTGCTCTTTAATATGTGTGAAAATAAAGGAAAGTGTCTCATGAAAGAGTGAAAATGACACATGCGAGCACAAAGAAAACACAAGAAACACTTGTAAGAGAGAAAGAAGGAAAAATTGACACTTGTGAAATATATATCAAGAAAAAATGACGCATGTAAGAGAAAAATAAATAAAAAGAGACACTTGTAAAAGAAAAAGTGACAATTAAGAAAATCATAGAGAAGATGGGTCATTTGCAACCACGAGTGAATGAATCCTCCTTATATTTAAACAATTCACAAAGATCAAGAGTAAAATATGAATATAAAGATGAGCTCTAGACTAGACTCTTTATACAGGGAGAGAATACATGCAAATAGTGTTAATATTGGTGAGTGCGCTTAGTGCATGTTGGGAAACAGGGAACCAAGAGTGAATTGAGTGACTTGAAGAAATACACGCTCACTGTAGACAAAGAGTGTGCAATTTATATCTGCAAGGGATGCCCCTACATTGTCAATGAGAATTATACAATCATTATCACAAGGAACTACGCAATCATCTATTCACGTGGAGTGTGCAATGACTACCTTGAGGAACTACACATGCATTGTCTCTAATAAATGCATAGTCACTGGAATTGAGGATTGTGAATTCACTTTAGCTAAGATTTTTACAGTAACTACCACTAGGAACGACGCAGTCATTGGAACCCATATTTACACAATCACTGCTGACAAAAAGTGCACAACAATGATATATTTCCATTGTGAAGTATGTCTAGCTTATCTTGGGATATGTGCTTGTGAGGGCATGTGAAAGCAGGGTGTTTTGAACTTATAATTCCCAAAGGAGGACTTTAACACTTAACAACATGACTGAGCATGACATTAATGTATTGAAATGAAGGATGGCATGATCATAATGAGGTTCCAAAATTTTCATGTAGGTAAAAAATTGGAGGGTGTTGTAGCAACAACAAAAATTGTTGTGGGGTGGCCTCTTTCTTGGGAGTTATCTCATTGTTATTTTTATCCATGTAAAATTAATTGTTGCAAATAAATTCTTACTAAAAATATGAAAGCTATAATAGATGACACACACACATTAACATAGAGATTCTACCCTATGAAACCAAAATCAAGAAAACTAGAAAGCCTCTTTAGTATATGTCTCTTTACAATGTTACAATGCAATATGTATTTCCCATAGAATCTTGATGAAGGTAGAACTTGAACATACAAACAAGAATAGACTACACAACTAAAAATAACACGAACACACATAAGAATAAATATTGGGAAGGAATTCCAACCATGTTTCTATTCCTATTTCATGGTATATGTAAAATGGGAAGATGGTTAGAGAATTTAAACCTACTCCTAATCATTTGTTAGATTGTTTTATACATTTACCACTTATATTTACCCTACATAAATATATTCACTTAATACTTTATATCTTGTTGAAATTGTAACTAGGTCCAGTCTTCATAATTGTCATTGTACTTATATTAGTATGTATTTCATGTAAAAATGCAAAGAATAAAAATTATTATTATTTTTATAACATGTTCTTCATGATTTATTTTGGTCAAAAGAAAAAATCAAAGGGAATGTACTTCATGACCTATAAAAATAAGATAAAATCTGAATTTTTGTAAAAGTCATTTATCTCTCCAAGATTGCCAAGTCGGCTCTCCAAACATTAGGTCAGCTTAGCCAACACATAATCAGCCTCATGACTTGACAATAAATAATTCCTAAACATACTCCTCCAAGAGAATATCAACTAAGACACGTCAACAAATATTCTAAGGCTCTCATCATCCATCATACTCAAATATTAAAGGCTCTATGTGATGGGACATTTTTTTGTGAAGATGATGTAAATCCTTGTGGAGATATAATGTAAGTTCTATGATGTATATTCCTGTGGAGATATTATTTAAGTTCTATGATGTGCTTTCCTATGGAGATATAATGCAAGTTTTGTGATGATAATTCCTATGGAGATATAATAAAAGTTTTGTGATGATGACACAATCTCCTATGGACATGTAATTTGATTCCCTAATGCTTGAGGGACATTTGTTTGTATGGTTGTAGCCGTAAAAATACCCAGTCGCCTACATGAAAACTTCTTTCACTGTGATGTTGATATCCTTTAAGATTTATCCTTTAAGAGTTGGAGAACTTGTTCTTGATGCTCGATGTGATCTTCCATTGCTTGAACCTTAGAATTTTCTCTTAAAGATGATGTGATGGATGATGGATGATGGATGATATCCATATCATTATTTCTCCTCCAATAGTTTGAGAACCCTGTCAACATGTTGAACATGATCTTTCAAAGACTTACTGTAGATTAGTATATAATCAAAAAATACTAATACACATTTTCTAAGGAAGGGTTTGAAAATTGAATTCATAAAACCTTGAAATGTAGAAGGTGCAATGGTAAGGAAAAAAGGCATGAAAAAAAATTCATAATGAACCTCATGAGTTCTAAATGTTGTTTTCAGAATGTCTTTGATATTCAGTATTATTTTATGATATCTTGAATGAAGATCCAACTTGGTGAAGTAAATTTCTCCATATAATTCATCAATGACAGTAATGGGAAATTTATCTTTAATAGTGAGCTTGTTGATATCCCTATAATTTGGACACATGCGCCATGATCCATCCTTCTTGTGCACCGATACTAATGGAGTAGAGAAATAAATTTGACTAGATTGATTTATATTGACCTCTATCATTTCTGCAATCATACGTTCAATCTCACTCTTTTGGGCATAAGGATATCTATAAGGATTGATGTTTGGAGGAACACTTCCTGGAACCAAATGAATAGAATGATCATGATCATGAATAGGTGGGAGGCCTTTGGGAGAATCAAACACCTTGGAATGATTGTCCAAGACTTTTTGGAGATATGGAGAAATAGATGATTCTGATGTTTGAACCTGTAGTGAGCATAATTGTGCAATTACGCCTTGTTGTTATTTCTTTAGAAGCTTTGTCATGACATTAGAGCTGATTATATTTCCTAGTTTCCTTACAATACCCCATAATTCAACTCCTTTCCTTCCAAAATAAATTCTAAAAAAGTTTCTTGAAAATTAAAATCTATATTCCCCAAAGATTGTAACCATTAGACTCCTAGTACAACATCAACACCACGCATTGGAATAGAAAGTATTAGACTGTTAAATAAATATTCCCCCATGGTTAGCTTGATATTATGGCACTTTCCAAATAAAATTATAGTTCCTCCATTTGCAACCATCACTTAACACTCAGTTGCTGGATATAGGAAGCAATTTGATTCCTTGGCTATTTTACAATGAATAAAATTATGGGTACTACTCGAATCAATCAGCACTATTACCTTTTACTTATTGATATCTCCTTCTATCTTGAGAGTTTGAGGAGTGGTAATTCCTGCCAATGCATTACAAGAAATGGTAAGATTAATTTCTTCTTTCTCTAGGGTTGGTTCCTGGTGTATTTCCTTTTCTTTTGAATTTTCTTGCTCCTTTTCTTCCTCCTCTTCACAATCTATGTAACATAATTTATTCTCAACACACTTATGACATTTAGTGTATTTGCTATCACAACTATAAAAAAATCCCTTTTTCTCTTTTTTCTTCCAACTGTTGTGGTGTCAACCTCGTAGGTTGTGGAAGGCTAGAAGTAGCAACACTTCCCTATTTATAGTTGTGAGTAGTAGGCTTCCTTGTCACCATAATTTTTCTTTCAATTTTTCTTTCCAGCCTAAATGCCTTCTCCAATGAATCAAGTTTCCAAAGGTGAATCTCATGTTAGATGTTATCCATTAAAGTCCCTATGAGGATATAAATCCTATGCTCCTCTGGAATATCATTTACCAATATATTCAATTTTTGGAAGTCCTCAATGTGCTCCTCCATTGAACCCTTTTATTTTAGATTCATCAATTGGCTAAAGAAGGTGTTTCTCTTTGTATCTTCATGATGCGCTGTTATTTCCTCCATAAAAATTGACCAAGTGACAAATGGTATATGATAATAAAGACATCAAAACCATACAAATTGGTTGGGTTCTAAATATAAAGTTGAAACATGTACCTTTTGTGTGTTTTTCACATTATGGAGATCAAAATATTGCTCCATATTTAGTATCCATGTTACTGGATCCTTGCCATCAAACTTCCTCATATCGATATTTGAAATATGGTGGCTCTTCAATCCAATGTTAGATTCCATGGAATCATTATTAACATTTCTTTTTTCTCATCATGAGTTTCATCTAATACCTTTTTGCCATTAGGAATCATTTCTTGTAGAAACTTTGTCAAACCTTTCATGTCTGCTTTTAAACCATTCTTCAAACCTTCCATGTTGCCTTTCATTTTTTTCTTCTATGTGATCCTTCAAACCTTCCATGTCTGATTTTAAACCATTATTCAAACCTTCCATGTATGTTTTTAAACCTTCTTTAAACTATCCATCTTAGCTTCCATTTATTTCTTAGTTACTCTTTTTGAGAGAGACATTTATTGCACTTGGTCTCGTAATTTGATACAATATGTTACATTTATTCCTCTTCTTCATGTGTCATAGTATATTTCTATGGTTTCCTACTAGGTGTTTATGTTTTATTGCTTCGATTCATTTTGGAATGAAAAATATATATTTATACTTCACTATGCCCCTTGAATCACTACAAACTAATTTTTCACACAAAACTTATGCAATTTGTTTTTAAAATATGCACCTTTTTCTTTGCTTTGTAGGAGCTCGATATTCAATCTATTGTATCTCTGTAATTTTGGATCCCCAAGATTTGAAATTCATTCTTGTAGTATCCCTATGAGTCTTCTTTCCAATTCCATGGGTAAGGCCTAATTTGGATTCTTCAAAATAAAGTTATGCTCGATCTCACACAATGACCCAATTATGGACCAGTTCATTAGAGTGAACTTATACAGCATGCCACGTGTCATTGTTTTGACCTTCGGCTCTAAACTTGATACACAAGAAACTACAGTCCATTGGATTTCGGCTAGTGTTTACAAAATTCAAATATGATGCCTGAAACGAAGGTTATGCTGAGTTTCCCTTGATCACCTGTGAGCCTACAAAAACTCTAACTTCCTTAGATCATTTCTCATAAAATATAGTGAACCAAGATCTAAAATTTGTACATGAGGTACATCAGTATTCTGACTCCATGTGGTTTCAATTTTAGCTTCTGAAGCTTCGTAGAAAAAATGTTATACCGAAAATTCCAAGATGATATGTTTGAAGAACCAAACCCTAGAATCTAAAGCTTTGATACCAAATTTTATGCAGCCAACTCGAATAAAATATAGATAAACATCTTAAAAATTATCCACTTCGAGGGGGAAACCTCCTTTATATTACATAAATTAACAATTCTTAGATGATTCAAATGAAAAAGCCTACTTTCTATGTATAGGAGTCTAAGGGGTCACAATATAATCAGAGTCAACATAAAAATAATAAATTAAGGGCACAAAAAGAACAATAATGGGCTTCTATGGGGAAAAATAACAACAATATGGGGACTACATGGGTACAAAAATAAAAATAAGGGGGCTATTCTAGTCTCTATTTCTCTTGAATGTCAACATGATTTCAAAGCTAGGTTCAAGGAAACTGAATAGAAACCTTTCAAGGAGTAGCTAAAGTGAGAAAAATAAATTAGGATATGTTTCTATATTAGGTCTAGAATGAGCTCCATGAGAATTATTGGGTAGCCAATAAAGAGAGATTAAGAAGCCACATATTAACCTACCTATTCTTTGTTATGTAAAGAAAATTACAAGGTCGGAAAAAGTCTGAGGTTGCAAGGTACAAAGTCTGTTTATAAACCATGTACATTGGAATATGATCTACAAAGTATGAAACTTTAAAACCAAACTCATATGAAGTCTATAAATTCTATGATAATTCGATTATGAAGGAAATATGTTCGAAGGTCACTACAGGAGTATACGATACACAGGTAAAAGAAGATCAGAAGGGTTGAGACGCTTTGTGGTACCTCCCTAATATACCAAACATTGATAGAATTTGTGTTATCTCTATGGGTGATACAATATTTTAAACTCATAAGTTCAAGCTCTGAAATTTACATCCTAAATATGTAATTGCATCACTATTTTTGTTATGTGAAATTACTCTTAAAACTGTGATTCGTGTATATGGAATATCTATCACTATGACAAATCCAAATATCAAAGTTCGAACTCCTCTGTGGCATACAAAATATATGCATATATATTTGTGACAATGTTAATGAGTAGGCATATGCCTCTTATTTATGTGAAAAGGACTGTGAAATCTCTACAAAATTCTATACCACTTTCTCATACAAAAATTCTAAAGTACTGTGACACTTATGCAAAGTTTGAAACTATTTTTCATATGAAGGATTTAAGATACTCTCTAAGGAAATATGTTTAGTTTTTAGAATAGTTCAATATGGTTCAAGCCTCCTCTTTCATATATATATATATATATATATATATATATATATATATATATATATATATATATATATATATATATATATATATATATATATATATATATATATGTATGTATACATGTATGTATGTATGTATGTATGTATGTATGTATGTATATATATATATATATATATATATATATATATATATATGTATGTATGTATGTATGTATGTATGTATGTATGTATGTATGTATGTATGTATGTATGTATGTATGTATGTATGTATGTATGTATGTATGTATGTATGTATGTATGTATTCATGTGACAAGTCAATAAAATTACAATGAGATCGAGCTTATGTAAATATATCCAAGGAATTGTCTAAATTGATTGGTATGGTTTGGATTTACTACATCTTTAGTGTTGTGATAAAATCAAGCTACATTTTTGTGGAAGTGAAGTTCAAAGATAGTATTCAAGTTTGAATTGAAGAATAAAAAGTCTGAATATTTCCAAGATCTGCGATATGTCTAATAAATGGAAAATGAGATCCCTGTATCATCCAATTTAAAGTTTGAAGAAGACCAATAATTCAATTTCAAGCTTTCCAAGAGTATATCTCTTTGAAGCCGCCTAAGTAATCTTTAATAACACCATACTCGAAAAAAAAAATGGATAACAGGGTTGAACAGGTAAAGTAAAATAGGTACATATAAATTTTCTAATTTCCATGTTTTCTTCAACGTTCCCTTGATTACTAAGTGTATCAAAAGGAATACCTTAAAGATTTGAAATCTATATTAAATGCTAAATATTGTAGGATATGAAGAAATTATTAAGAGAATTCTAACTATCTTACGATTATTTAGATATTGATAATTTGTATAAATGTATTATGCAAGAGGTCATATTATTCGAATCCTACCCTTGCATATGAAAATATAGATTTTTGCAATGAAGTTTATAAATCCAGTGAAAAAAATCAATGAACTCCTTCTCTTGAAGGCTTGTCAATAACATATCTATGATTTGCAACTAACACATTAGTATATTTTTAGAATTTGAAATTTTGAAGGATGGAAAGCCTTGAAAAATTTAAATATTGAAGCATCTAGGGTTTTTAAATCCTAGCAAAAATTTTAATTAGAGAACCCTAGGAACAAACCATAGGATTGATTGTTTTTGTTGACAAAAGAAGCCCCAAAATAGACATAAAAGTCATCATGAGGATAATACAAGAAGTTACAGATTAATAGGGAGATAAATCTTCTCAAAAGATAAGTGTTATTTTCTCTCTTATTAGGATTGTTGTCATTGTATTTGAGTCTCTTGACTGTGTATTCTCTTCTTGGTTATAATTTTTCTCTCACATTATCCCAGTGAGATTTGTAGGAAAATAACTATGATGACCTAGGATTTGGCAATATAATAACGAACGAAGAATAAATAAAAGGAATTTCTAGTTTTATAATAACAAAAGAGATGAAAAATAGAATGCAATTGTAATGTCCCTTTTTGAGGAACATGTTGCTCCATCGAGAACATCTTAGATGTTCCATTTTTCATTCTTCAGTGAGACACTACAAGTCCATTTCAGAGATTGAATGATGGGGAAATTATAGGATATGAATCCTTCTAAAGAAGGGAGAAATCCTAAGGCTAGCTGGCCCTTCTCAGACTCTACCTATGGATATGCAATATTCCACCTCGGGAATTTCTGCTATAGGGTCCTTGAGGATGTTGTATAAGGAAGCTACTGCATAAATAAGGCAAACCAGTGCTGGGATGCCCTAGAATAACTCTAATGCTACTCCCCTGCAGAAAATTAGCTCAAAGAAATGCTTCTAGTTGGGTTATTCAGATCTCCCCAATCTAGGTCTCTAAAACAATGCTCAAAGAGTGAGCTACAACAATACAAGAACATAAATACTGAACTCTGCAAATCTGAACATGCCATGAGATGGAAAATTATATAGCCATCATTATATTATGATATCAGCAATAAAATACAAGAAATACCATGAGGGACAAGCCACTCAAGCTCTAAGAGCAAACCTCCAATGAATAAGCAATGAAATACAAGAGTAGCTGCAACTCCACAAAATGCTGAAGTAGCTGCAACTGCGAAGTGTATATGAAGGCATAACTTTTGAATATGAGTGAAATACATATGTGGCTAAATGAATACAATAAATAAGCCCAAGAACAAGAAATGGGCCGAAATACATGATTTCTAGCCAATCTAGGAAGATTGCTAGAAATGCCGAAGAAAACCAAAATGTGACAATTGTTTTGTCACTGCAACTGACCCCAAACAAGAATGAGGTTGTGGCTGATCTGAAATCTGATTTCCCTCCTCTGATAATGTTTCCAATACAAAGTGCTGGTCACTTTGTCTCAGAAACCCCTCTCTCACTGCCTCCTCCAAAATAACGTAGTTTCTCTCATGGACTGTGCAGTGGGATATGATAGAAGTGTGACCTCATGCCACTTTTGGTCGCTTTAATTGTTTTCACAATTCAAGCTCCACATAAATTGTCAACCCGAGGAATTCTGTTTATTCCAAGGACAATCACGCACTGGATATGCTCAATTTCAAAAGCAAGAACAATGTTGTAGTAAAAAGCCACACAATTATCAATCATACAAATCTAATTATTCACACTCTGTTTAATCAAAGATGAAGTCACTTATGTTATAGCAGAAATAATTCCTATATTGCAGTTTAGAATCCAAATAAAGGGAAATCAATCTTCAGGAAAGGAAACCAATCAACCATAACAGGAACAGGACCCTATTCCTTTAAATAGGAACTTCAGCACCTGCTGCCTGACACTAATCACTCTGTAGAAAAGATAACTCAAGAGACCAAGACCCTATTCCCATGAACAGGAACCTTCAGCACTTGTCTCCTGTTTCTAATCACACTGCAGGAAAGGAAAGGCAATCAATGGAAACAGGACCCTATTCCCTTGTACAGGAACCTTCAGCACCTGCTTCCCAGCATCATACATTCAAAAAAATAGCAGAAATAGATCTCTCAACTGCTTAAGAATGAATGTACTAAACACATGCAGCGTTAAGGAAACAGAATACTCAATAAACTACAGAACTGTGTAACTGGTATCTCAGCAAACAGAATTAAAGTAAAGTGCAAATAGCATAAAGAAATTAAACAAACTACAGGGACAGTCGGGTGAATCTTGTGAGGAAGGCGGGCCCTTTCCCTCTCACAAGATTCCCCAGGGAAAGAATTAAATTGGAGCGCTCAAAAGGAAATTTTATTCATCTGTCAAAAGAAATGATACATTACAAATGGAGCCTAGCTCCAGTCTCTCAAACACAATGTTCTCCTGTAGCTTTCAAAATCGAACTCCCCTCTAATGATGATGTCTCCTCTTTTTAAAGAGGAGACATCTCTTACAATTACATGAGAGCAAATATGTGTTTATCCCGATTCTGTTCTTCTTTCTTAAAACAGGACTATTCTGTTCTTCCATAAAAAGATATTGTTACAACAGATACAAAAAGAATGCTATCTTCAGAATAATCCGTGTAACCACGTCTTCATGCTGTTGCCATTGTTCCACAAAATACCCTTCTCGAATACTTAATTATGAATGGTGGCGGAATTTGCGTGCTGTGTACATTTCGAAGCCCAACGGATATTTGTTTTTCGACAGCAGTCACGTGTTCCCGACAGCAAAGTTTATTTATTTAAACAGCAGTGATTAATTTGACACAACATATAACTATACAACGATCTTTTAGACTTATGTTAGCAACAATCTACTTCGAATAATGATAAAATATAAGAGTAATATGGAATTATATGTAAGCAGATTAAACATATAATAAAGAAGAGGATTTTATATACCTTGGGATAAAGTAAATGAAAATGATGATGGAATCCTTTTTAAACATGGTTATAAAAGGTAAGGTGGTGTCAAAATATATAGTAAAAATGATACATAGTGAGGTCCTAACATCCCCCCCAGCTGAAAATGTTGCATGTCCTCAAGCAACTCCTAGTCTGAGTCAGAGTCTGAGTACTGACTCTGTGCATGCAAGTTGCTCAAGCAGTAGCTGGAGAAGGTGGCTTCTGTTGGAGCTCGGAATCCTCTGTTGTTCTGCAATTGCTGCCATGCTACAGCTTCATCTCTGCCAGCCAATTGGTAGTGACACTGATATTTCTCTGAAGGCAGCCATAGAATTGGAAAATGAAAACGGTAACCAATCCAGTTTTCTCCACAATGCCGAATACATCTGATATAATTAGGTACCCTGGAAAGTGTAGCTTGAACATTATCAGGGCTAAAAGGGTGATAGTCTTGTCTTTCCTTACATGACTGCTGCCAAAACATAGTGTTGGCCTTCAATGCAGCAGCCTCCTTTACTCTGATTTGCTGTTGACACTTTAAAAGTGTTGAAGCCTGTAGTTGTTGCATGTACCTATGCATTCCTGGCTTCTGTAAGAATTAGTGATATTGTGCTACAAACATGGCCGGACTTAAAGGTTCCGGTCTAATCCAAAGGAGCCTATTTTCCTCATTATGACTACTTGCAATAAACGCAGTTTGCTAGGTGAGATGATTGGCCAAAAATGAAACAAATGCCCTTATTTGTACATCACCTACAATTGGAATGAGATTGACTCTTCTATTTTCAGGTATGGCCTCGTTATGGAGATAAAGTTCGCACAACAAATTTTGGTCACTTTCAGGGGCCTCAGCAAAAGTCTTAACAAATTGTTCTGTAGTAAGAAATTCATGAGGTCTGCCATCCTTTATTGCCTTCAATTGAAAATAAACCAAACGTTCAGAAAGGAAGAGAGAGTAATTCACAGAGGGTTTTCGAGTAGCCATCAACTTTTTCACTAATGAAAACATCAAAACCATCTTTTCCTTTGATTCCTTGACTTCCTTCTTGGAATCCCTGAGCTGTTGCAATGTCTGTTCCCAACTATCCCAGTTGGCATACATGTGATTCTGCCATGCTAACTTATGCTGCTGTAATATTTTATCTTGCTCTACAGCATATTGTTTCTTCCATTTGTTCATAAGTTCTAATTGATTCCATGGCAGGGTCTGTGTCCCGGTATTAGAAGTACTGGGTTGGGACATTGTCTGAGTGGCTGAACTGACTAACTCAGGGCTAGATATCTATAGTTGAGGCACTGTTTGAGTGGCTGAGCTGACTAGCACAGGGCGAGATATCTGTGGTTTAGTTTCTTTTTCTAGAATTTCTGAGAGCCCTACTAGTTCTTGTGGAGCAGTAGGGCATTCTTCTTTTATTTCAGCTGATGTAGATGCCTCAGATACCTGAATTTTGACTACTTTGTAGCCTGCCTACTGGTAAATATTACCACACTCATGGCACATGTATTCTCTGCATGGATCCCTATTTTGTGCTGATGCTGTGTGTGCTAGCATGTAGATATTCAATTCTCTATCAAAGGCTTCTCGTGCCATGGTTAATTCATTCTTATAGGCTTCTAGTTCAGACTCCAAAAACTCATTTTCCTCCAATAAGGATGCCATAGTATGTGAACCCTGTGTGCTAGTTGATTCTGCTGGGGTTGCCTGCTGATCCACAGCTGTAGCTGGTTCTTGTGGAGCAGCTACAGCTGGTTTCCCTGTATTATCATGCTTGGTGTATGATTCTTGTACCACAGTGGCTGGTTCTTGTGTTTCAGCCTCTGGGTAAGTGACTGGTTCTTGTGTGACAGTCACTGTTTGAGCCATAAACGATGTCGTATTATCCCAGGGCACTGGTTATTGTGTGGCAGTGCCACCGGACGAGACGGGTTGGGGGATTTGAAATGGGGGTGAAGATTGAAGTTTTAACAGAATAGTGGCGGGGTCAGGGGAAATGGGAGTAACTCCTGTTTCAACAGTCATCTTCATTTTCCTTTTTGGTAGGAAAGCAGAGAAGTCACTGTCTTTCCTTTTCTTTGTAGGGGAAGATTCTTTTCTGGGGGAAGGGCTTTCGGAAGAAGTGAAAATTTGGAATGTGGCCCTTGTTCGTCGTTTTGAGACAGAGACTGTTGGGTTTCTTCTCTTCCTTTTATGAGTAGGTGGGGATGGGGGTGAGTCATCGCTAGGGATAGGAATAGTGGGAAGGGGTGACTCTACTAAGTGGGACGAACTTGGGGTTGGGTCAACTGGCTCTGAGGATGGAATTACTGGGGAGTCTGGGATATCGTCCAGTTGCCCTTCATAAGGATTCTCAGGAGTTTCTTGGGAACTTCCGGCTTGTTGGGGGATTTGGGCCTGTTGGGGAATTTCGGCCTGCTGGGGAACGAGGAGTGGATTATTCAGAGGGGGGTTTTGCTGAGAAAAACCCCTCTGAATTAATAATTGGCATAAACGGTGATGGGTGAGGGATAACAATGGGAATTTAGCCCGTCTGCAATAATAGGACATGTTTTTGATACAACCAAGCAGATAATAGGGAATATTAACTAATCGACCATTCCTTAAATGATTCATCAAAACAAAGTCGTGTTGGTAGACTACCTGGTAACGCCCTTCGCATGTCAAGTAATGCTTGATGAATTCTGCTACTGTTGGCCATGGTCGAGGAAGTGAATGCAGACTTATCCCGTGGCCTTTAAGTTCAACCGGTTCCTTTGGAAGAAGAAAATATTGTTGTGCATTTAAAATAACTTGCTTCCTACTGAACCAGCGAGTCCCGATAACTGACAAACCTTAAACTTGAGCTATGTCCTCCTCTGTAACTGAAATGCGGACCCCTTGAACCACTGAGAAATTCCCCTGAAGGTTCTGTGCGAATTCTAAAACTTGCTGCTGATCAAATTCTCCTAACCTTTCAAAGTATGATGTCCATCCTGCTTGTTGAAAAATTTGATGAGCCTACGGAGTCTCAGTGGCCCCGGCGGAAATGGAATGAAGAATGACGGAGGATTGGTTAATGTGAAATGATTATTCAGTTTTCAAAATTCCCCCCCCCCCCTACGTATGGTGCAATGATGTTTGAGCGTGTGGAGATTGCAATCATTATGAGCGAGATCCTCTCTTTAAAATATAATTTAACTGCATTACATTAAAAACCACATACCTTACATTTTTACCTTTGGTTTAATAATTCGAAGTGTAGAGTGCTTCATAATGGCTTGATATTAATGGAAGAATCTGTAGATTTCTCTAAATTTTAGAACAGGAGCATAACAGGATCTGCTCAGTACTGAATAATTTTCACCCAAAGGATCTGAAGAGTAAAAGTGGAGAACTGAAAAGCTTGTATAGCAGGGGAAAGAAATGATGTTTTAATGATGACAGGTTGCTGAAACTGGTGTTTCAGCAACGGAAAAATGAACGACATGTTGCTGAAACTGGTGTTTCAGCAACGGGAAAAATCAGGAAAATGGGATATAATGACTTGGGTTTAGGACAAGTGGGGGAAATATTTGATAAGGGATAATTTCAGCAGTAAGGGATAGGAAATACTAACTGAAGGATGATATTTCAGGAATGGTAGAAGTGGGAAAAATGGAAAAAGGGAAATAATGTAGGAATGGGATGAAGGGATATTACTAGGAAATGGGATAAAATGAAGGGAACAAGCTTCTGTGATTGAAGCTTCAGATCTTCTTATGATGGATCTGTCCTCCTTAATGAGCTTTTCCAGAATCTGCAAAATTCAATTGTAATATGCCAACCCTTGACAGGGATTATTAGTTTTAAATCTAATCTAATCTAGTGCTAAAAAAACAGTGCAGAAAATTAAATGCTGTGAGGAGTAGAAGACTCCCCTAGAAAAAGATAATGGATATTAGTCATGCAAGCAGTCTTGAAATCCTCTTTAGAAACAGGGCGCTGGTACAAACGAAGCCTATGACCATTGATTAGTAAGGGTGTTTTCGAATCATCAATTGTTAGAAGTCTTACTGTTCCATTAGAAAAAACAGCATCTACTTCATATGGTCCAAGCGAACGTGTACGTAGCTTACCCTGAAAATTTTCAAACCGAGAGTCATACAACAAGGCCCAATTACCTTTTTGGAACTGCTTGTGTTTGATAATTTTGTCATGCCACTTCATTCTCTGTTGTTGAATCATGGTGGTTTGGTGAATGGCATCTAATCTCTTTTCATCCAACTCAAGAAGCTACTGCAACCTAGCTGTCTGCACATCAGTCAAATCAAGATTAACAGCTAAAGAAGTTCTTAGAGTTTTGATTTCAAATTCCACAGGAAAAACAACATTTTTACCATAAACCAATTCATAGGGAGAAAAACCTGTAGTGTTTCTCCAAGTAGTTCTGTAAGCCCATAGTGCTTTAGGGAGCCTTTGAGACCAATCCTTCCAGTTGTCCTTCATTGTTTTAGTTAAAATGGCTTCTAATACTTTATTTGTGCTTTCCACCTGCCCATTGGCCTGGGGGTGGTATGGTGTAGTCATTCTATGATGAATATGATATTTCTGAAGGGTAGACTTAAAACCATGAGAATTGAATGGAGGTCCTCCATCTGTAACTATCTCTCTAGGAATTCCAAATCTAGTGAAGATTTCTTCAAATAAGAAAGCTAGGACAGCCTCTTCATTGGCTCTAATAAGTGCTTTGGCCTCCACCCATTTAGTCATATAGTCTGTACAGACTAATATATAAGTTCTTTGATTGGATGGAGGATTAATGGGTCCTATGAAATCCAAGGCCCATCTTTCAAATGGTTCAGAAACTACCCGGGGGTTTAATGGCATTTGGTCTCTATGATTGGGTTGACCCATTCTCTGGCAGCTGTCACAAGCCCTTACATATTTCTTTGCATCCTTAAATAATGAGGGCCAATAGTAACCCATCCTCAAAATTTTGTGTGATGTTCTCTTATCAGCAAAATGCCCTCCACAAGGGCCATCATGACAAGCTTTCAGTATGTCATACACTTCATCTTCCCTAATGCATCTTCGGATTTTCTGATCAAGCCCTGTGTAGAAAAGACACCCACTTATCCAGCTATACCTGGAACTTTGTTGAACAATTCTTCTCTTTTCTCTATATGACAGGTGTGATGGTAATTTTCTTGCAAACAAATAATTAGCAATATCCGCATACCATGGAGAGTGAGCAGAAACTGCAAACAAATACTCATCAGGAAAAGAATCATCTACTGGAATATCATTGTCAGTTTTTAACCGTGAAAGGAAATCAGCCACCACATTTTCTTTACCATACCGATCTACAATTGTGATATCAAATTCCTACAGTAATAATAGCCATCTGGTAACTCTAGCATTTGTAACAGATTTGTTCATTAAATACTTGATAGCTGAGTGGTCAGTGTGCACAAAAGTAGAATAACCAGTGATATAGTGTCAAAATTTATTAATGGCATAAATTACTGCAAGAAACTCCTTTTCGGTAACTGTATAATTAAGCTCAGCAGGGGTCATATTCTTACTGATAAAATAGATAGCATAAGGAAGATGATTTTCCTCTTGTCCCAAGACAACTCCAATTGCAGTGTCTGAAGCATCAGAAGATATATGAAAAGGGAGGGCCCAATCAGGTCCCGTCAAAATAGGAGCAGTAGATAACTGATGCTTGAGTTCTTCAAAAGCTTTCTGACAAGAATTAGTCCACTTAAATTCAGCATTTTTCATAAGCAAGACAAATAATGGAGAAGATATCTTAGAAAAATCTTTAATAAATCTTTTGTAGTATCCATCATGTCCTAGAAAACTTCTCACATCAATTTGTGTTTTAGGAACAGAAAGATTCCGAATGACCAATATTTTAGATGGATCTACCTGAATACCTTGAGATGAAATAAAATTTCCAAGCACTACTCCTTCACTCATCATCATATGACATTTTTCAGTACTTAGGGAGAGGTGAGCTTGTATACATCGTTTAAGTACCTTCTCAAGATTTTGTAATACATCTTCAAAAGACACACCATAAGGAGTAAAATCATCCATAAATATTTCCATAGAGTCATTCAGCATATCAGAAAAAATTCCTATAACAGCCCTCTGAAAAGTTGTTGGTGCATTACATAGCCCAAATGGAAGAACTCTATAAGCAAAGGTTCCCCAAGGGCTAGTGAAAGTGGTCTTGTCTTGGTCTTGGGGTGCAATTCTAATCTGATTATACCCACTGAATCCATATAGAAAAGAAAAGAATTTCTTCCCTGCCAGACTATCCAACACCTGATCAATGAAGGGTAAAGGAAAGTGATCCTTTTGAGTAGCTTTGTTCAAGGCTCTGTAGTCAACACATACTCTCCATTTCCCGTTTTTCTTAGGGACAATTACCAATGGGGAAACCCATTCACTGTCAGATATGGGGTATATAAATCCTGCATTAAGCAATTTATGAAGTTCTTCTTTAACAATTTCTTGTAAATTAGGGTTCATTCATCTTTGGGGTTGACAAACTGGTCGACATCCCTCTTTAATGTAAATTCGGTGAGTACATAGTTCGAAAGAGATCCCTTTCATATCTGTGTAATCCCATGCAAATGCTTCCTTATATTCATGCAATAACTTCATTAACTGCTGTGTTTCAGCAACTGTTAGATCAGGATTTATGTTTAATGTCTTGCCAGGTTCAATTTCAACTGTTATGCTTTTAGATGAGATGGTGGTTAATGTCTGAGATGAGTCTTCAGATTCGATCTTTTCTTGGGTATCTGTTTCAAAAATTGCAGTCAATTGATTGTGTGTTTCAACAATTACAGAAGAAGGTTCACAAACAAAATTATTAATTATTTCATCCTCTGTATTGTCTTTAAGAGTTAAAGCTTGCCCAATAGTTAGAATAGGCTGAACAGCATTATCATCATAATCCATCCACATAGAATATTCATTATTAATTATGGGTGTAGCATGAGGATAAAGAGTAAGCTGTTTGGTTTCATAACCATTAGAAATTGTCATTGAACCAGATCTGCAACTGATAAAGGCATCAGCTGTGGCCAGCCATGGCCTCCCTAGAATTAAGGGATGTCCCCCCAGCTTTGTTTTAGTCTGTAATACAACAAAATCAGCTGGGTAATTCCAGGATTCAACTGAGATAAGTAGATCTTCAACAACTCCTTCAGGTTTAATTGTAGAACGGTCAGCCAACTCTAGAATGGTAGGAGTATCTCTGATTGTGTTATTCAGCTGTAACAATTGTGAAGTTTCAAGAGTCATTATGTTTATTGCAGCACCTAAATCTACCAGAACTTGAGGAATCATTGTTTTACCAATATGAACTGTCACGGTAGGATGGCCGGGATCACCATATTTCACAAGAGGGGTTTTTCCGGACATTAATGCGGATAAGTCACCCATCACATGTACTGTAAGAGGATCTTTAGTTTTCCTACCAGGTTTCTTAACACAAATATCCCTTATTGTTCTGGCATAAATTGGTACATCTCTTAATGCTTGTAAAAGTGGAATTTTAACATACAAATTTTGCAATTCCCCTAAAAGATTAAAAGCAGGTGTTTCAAGCGTTCTAGTTAAAACCAAATGCTCGGGGAATGGTGGTTCTGTTGTTTCAACATTTTTGTTAGAAGGTGGTTGTGCTTTCTTATGTTTCTCAGTTTCCTCTTTATCAGAATCAGAAAAAGTTATGTCATCAATAATAGGTTCTACTATTTTCCCAGATCTTAAATGAATATCATTACATTTCATAGTAGGAAATATAGACTGATTCTGAATATCAATGACTTGCACAACTTTATTATTGGGGTTAGGATTTGGTTGCACAGGTAGCTGGGGTCTCATTTGGTTATTTGGTGGAGCATTTGATGGCAAAGGAAGTGGTTGTTGGAATTGAGGCAATTGATTTGGATACGGGAGTTGTTGGCTTCTCCAATTTGAATTCCAAGGGTTAAAAGAAGATGGCTGCTGTGGAGGCCAAGGAGTCCACATTGTAGGATCAACAAAGGGAGGGTTTGATTGTTGCATGGGTGGGAAATTAATTTGATTAAAGGGAGGGTATTGCATTTGATTAAAGGGAGGGTAATTTGTTTGACCGAAAGCAGAATAATTGTTCCAATGATTAAATGGCATACTAGAGTTCATACCTTGTCCTTTTGGTTGCCATTGTCTTCTTTGAGTTAGCAGGTAAACTGCTTCAGCTTCTTCTTCCGTTGGCTGCAATGCTGCCTTTATTCCTGGTAGAGATGGACATTGTTTTGTTTCATGATATTTCTCACAAAGGGTGCAAATTGGTATTTTGTCCATTGGGCATTCCCTTAGTGGATGTTTGTCTCTACACTTCGGGCAAAAGACAGCCAGAGTTGCTTCTGCTTCAGCCTGCTTCTTCTTAACCTGCAAAGTGTCAATTTGTGAAGCAAAATAACTTAACATCTCAGTCTTAAATTCTTCAAGTAAATTACCTATTTCAGCTCTTGTTGCTCCTCCACTGGCTGATTTCTACACTCTTGAATAGGTGGGATCTCTATTACTTACTCTGTTCCTTGCAGCTCCCCTTGAACACCTCTTAGAAATTTCAACAATCTCATCATATGATTCCTTAGATATATCTCCCTTGCCAAGCATATTTAACATGTCTAAACAATCATCCCTTAGACCTCTAAGTAATATTGTTTTGCGAATTTCCTTACTTATATTCGGATGATCTGATCTCTGTATATTGTACTGCAGCCTTTCTACATAGTCCTCCAGATTCTCGTCCAGCTTTTGTGCCATACTGAATAGTTCATCCTTCTTTTCTCTCGTCCGGCAGTAGTCTTGATATTTAAGCAGAAATTTCTGTTTCATCTGCTCCCAAGTTGTGATTACCTAACTCCCAAGGCTCATGAACCATCTTAAAGAATTTCCTTTTAAGGTTGCTGGAAACAGTTTCAACTTTTGAGCATTAGTAACATAATCATAACTTCTGCATAATATATCAAATTCAAAAAGAAATTCATCCGGATCTTCAGAGGATAAACCATGGAAGTTAGGTAAAGTAGACAATGGAATGTTTTTCATAGGAGTTGTTCCTATAGGGAGATCACTGATAGGAAATCCCAAGGTAGAGAGATAATTTTCATCCTTTCCTTCTCCTTCAGGATCTATATGTCCTCCACCAAAGAAGCCTTCATTGTTTCCTTCCATTGTCTGTTCTCCTACTGCACTTGCTCGATCGTCAAGATCTTCTACTGGCTCTTCAATGTTTTCCACTGGTCGTCCAACACTCTCTATTATTTCCTCAATGTGCTCTGCTGATTTGCTAGCACTTTCTTCTGACTCTCCAGCACTGACTGCTGGTTCTTTAATCACCGGCTCCTCTATGTTTTCAGGGCCCACAACTTCCTCTGTTTTGTAATCTGATTGAGGGGAGTGCTGAAGTTTTGGTCTTCGAGAACTTAATCTCTGTGATGATTCAGCCTTTGATACAATCTCGTCAATAAAAGTCTTTCTTCCTCCCCTTCCTTTGCCTTTGCCACCTGTGGGGTTATTTTTCTTCTGGTTTCCGCGTCCTCTCATACAATCTGCACATCTAAAAAGAAAATATTAATTCTTTTGAAATCTATAATTGCCTTCCCCGGCAACGGCGCCAAAATGTTGGTCGCTTTAATTCTTTTCACAATTCAAGCTCCACATAAATTTTCAACTCGAGGAAGTTTGTTTATTCCAAGGACAATCACGCACTGGATATGCTCAATTTCAAAAGCAAGAACAATGTTGTAGTAAAAAGCCACACAATTATCAATCATAAAAATCTAATTATTCACACTCTGTTTAATCAAAGATGAAGTCACTTATGTTATAGCAGAAATAATTCCTATATTGCAGTTTAGAATCCAAATAAAGGGAAATCAATCTGCAGGAAAGGAAACCAATCAACCATAACAGGAACAGGACCCTATTCCTTTAAATAGGAACTTCAACACCTGCTGCCTGACACTAATCACTCTGTAGAAAAGATAACTCAATAGACCAAGACCCTATTCCCATGAACAGGAACCTTCAGCACTTGTCTCCTGTTTCTAATCACACTGCAGGAAAGGAAAGGCAATCAATGGAAACAGGACCCTTTTCCTTTGTACAGGAACCTTCGGCACCTGCTTCCCAGCATCATACACTCAAACAAATAACAGAAATAGATCTCTCAACTTCTTAAGAATGAATGTACTAAACTCATGCAGTGTTAAGGAAACAGATTACTCAATAAACTATAGAACTGTGTAACTGGTGTCTCAGCAACAGAATTAAGGTAAAGTGCAAATAGCATAAATAAATTAAACAAACTATAGGGATAGTCGGGTAAATCTTGTGAGGAAGGCGGGCCCTTTCCCTCTCATAATATTCCCCAGGGAAAGAATTAAATTGGAGCGCTCAAAAGGAAATTTTATTCATCTGTCAAAAGAAATGATACATTACAAATGGAGTCTAGCTACAGTCTCTCAAACACAATGTTCTCCTGTAGCTTTCAAACTTGAACTCCCCTCTAATGATGATGTCTCCTCTTTTTAAAGAGGAGACATCTCTTACAATTACATGAGAGCAAATCTACGTTTATCCTGAATCTGTTCTTCTTTCTTAAAACAGGCTATTCTGTTCTTCCATAAAAATATATTGTTACAACAGATACCAAAAGAGTACTATCTTCAGAATAATCCGTGTAACCACGTCTTCATGTTGTTGCCATTGTTCCACAAAATTCTCTTCCAGAATCGCAAATTACGAATAGTGGCGGAATTTGCGTGCCTGCTGGCTGTTTCAGCAACGGAGTCGACTGTTTCAGCAACGAAGTCGACTGTTTCAGCAACGAAGTTTGACTATTTCAGCAACGGCTGATTGTTCCAGCACAACATATAACTTATCTGCGATCTTTTAGACTTATGTTAGCAACAATCTACTTCAATTAATGATAAAATATAAGAGTAATATGGAATTATATGTAAACAGATTAAACATATAATAAATAAGAGGATTTTATATACCTTGGGATAAAGTAAATGAAACTGATGATGGAATCCTTTTTAAACATGGTTATAAAAGGTAAGGTGGTGTCAAAATATATAGTAAAAATGATACATAGTGAGTCCTAACAGCCACTTATTTGAAATCAAGCCCAGGAATCCTCCTTGCGGCTCCTCCAATGAATAGAACACTCCTCCACTGAAGAAAACTAGACAAGAGAGACTCCATGAGTTCCTCTCTTGCTGCACCCAGCAACACAACGTCCTCTCTACTACAGAAATAACGTTGTAGAAGATTAATGTAGCTATGTCCAATGCCGGATTGATGAAATGTAGCTCAATCCTCATCCTTCCTTGAGGAAGAGGTAGGGATTCCCGACCGGGAACACCCTAGTGCTCGAGGGCACCATCACCCTGTTAAACAGCTCAGGGATGCAAGCTCTTGCAGACCCAAAGTCTGAAATCTAAAACATAGCATAATGAAAATAGGTTTTCATCTCCTCCTTATAAATTGAGAGAATTCCTCTCCATCATGGTCCCCACAATTTAGGGTTTTCACCCTTGCATGAATGTCTTCCCTCCAAAATTGCACAGCTTCTCTAGGAAGCCTCTTCCTCCTTGGGCAGCGCTGTTGACTTTAGTCAAAGGTGACTAATCAAGTGAGTTGGGTTCCATTCACACCCTTGGTGTTTATTTCAGCTGCTTTATTCACCCCCTTTTCACACTAGGAGTGTTATTTCATCATCTAAAGGGAGCTAAGGTGTCTCCTTCCCCATTTTATTAAGAAAAAATCAAATGTGCAACTATAATGTTTCATTTTAGCTTGAGGCTAAAAATTGGGAACATTACAGTCCTCCCCTCCCACATTTTGCTTGCCCTCAAGAAACTACATGAAGAGACAAAATCTTCTCCCCCTTCTTCTCTTCTAGCCTCCTCATCAATGGTCCCACCACTGCTCAAATATGCTGCAATGAATCTGTCCTCTAATGCTCTCTCCCAAGTATACAAGCTGTCAATAATGCTCCTCATGGAAATATAGAAGGTGTAGTGGAATCCTCCTTGCTGTGCTAAGGCCTCCTTAAGGTAGGAGTGATGATATGCATGGGAAAATTCTGCTC
This sequence comes from Pinus albicaulis, assembly GCA_034641835.2. NCBI lineage: Eukaryota > Viridiplantae > Streptophyta > Pinopsida > Pinales > Pinaceae > Pinus > Pinus albicaulis. Next base: position 1,212,930,616 of record CM076572.1, on the reverse strand, counting down.
CCAATGATGATCCTCTCATCCATGCTATCATCCAAGTAAAAACCTCACCCCTGATTTCTGCAATGTGTTGGGGCTGAATGGAGAGTGTTCTTGTGCTTCTCATGATGGCCCTCTCTCCATATGCTACTCATATGGGGCTGACTTTGTCTTTGGGATGAAAATTATGGCCTCCAAGAATGGCCCAAGCTACCCCATCAAGAAAAATCAGCCATGATATGCCTCTGCAAATTCTTCAAGTGGTCCCTCCCACAAGAAGGTACAAGTTGCAATGTAGCAATCATGGTTTTCCCATGGTGTCTCTTGCAAGATAAAGCATATACAATGGGGATAATTATGCTCCCAATGGGTTTTATATACAAAACTATCCAAAAAATGCTCCTCAAAAAAGTACAACATCAGAAATACAATGGAGAAATATGTAGTAAAAGCAAGTTGCCAAATGACAACCGGAGAGTGGTTCAAAGTTCCACTCATGGAACTGCGCAGTGCCTCCTTGGCCTACCTAAAAATCAAAAGTAACAAGTGCTATACCAGCCACTTTTTTTCTGCCACAACATCTCCTCATAAGATGAAACATGAGAGTACAAATTGATGCCAAAGGTGCACACCAAGAAGCATGTGGATTCCCCCACAAACCATCATAAAATTAGCCAAAATCAAGGCTACAATTAGCTGCAAGTACATCCTCATGAAAAATGCAAGAAGGAACAAGCCTCCTTGATACATCATGCTCCTCAATCAATGAAAATAAGTACAATACAAAATATTACATTATACCTCCTCCATCATGCACTAGAGCTCTTGAGCTGAAATGGCTCAACATGAATGCTCTCCCTCTCCTCCAATGAGTAAGGGAATGAATGTGCCAAACTCTCCAAAATCAATCGGGCTATGCATCTATCCATATGCTAATGTAGACCATACTGAATTCCCTCCCAATTGAACTCCTCTAGCAAAGCAAAGTATGCATCCAAGTGCATAGCTAGGAAGTCTGTATGTGTTGCATGCAAAAGTTTCTCCTTGAGACTAGAAACTCTAGCCAAGAAGAGTCTGCCATGATAATAGATGCTCATATCATCCACTAAGTGTCCTCCATCTCCATCAAGGCCATCCAAGAATCATGCATGCATCAAGATCCTGCGACCTCTCAACCAGAAGCTGAGTCCTCCAACATGGATCAATCCCCCACATAGACAGCGCTGGTAATCTGCAATAAAGTTCTCCCATCATGCTACTGCCTGCTACCTTGAAATCCCCTCATGTAAAATTCATCCTCCAAGTTGCTTCCATGCCATCATGCATTTTCTCATGCTCAAATAGAAATAAGGACTTCTGAAAATGAGCCTCCCATGAGAGACTATCACCCCCAAATAATCTCCCAATCATGGGCAATGTAAGCATGAGTGGCCTCCCTCTACTCCAAAGCATGAAATATTTCTTCCCCAAAGGAAATGACCTCTCTCTCACCAAATCTATAGAGTAGTCATTCGACATCATGAAGATGTTATCCTCTATCCATGCAAAAACTCTGTCTGCGCAGTGAAACTGATGAGAATGGGTGGTACTTAAAATGAGAGTGTGTAACCCTCCTCCTTGTGCTCATCCCAAAACTCTTTGCATTGTAATGGACTCCTCTAATGCCTCCACCCCTCTGGAATCTAATGAGTGGTGAACCAAATGATATGATGCCTCTCATCATCTCTAGATCATGTGACCTCCCAAGTGGAAAGCCTCCAAAAGTGAGACATCAAGATAGGAAGTGGACTGAATATATGAGAGGAAGGAAAGGTCCTCTCTCTCTCTACTGCGCAGTGCAGTACTTCTCCCATGTGAAGAAAATCTATGAAAATAGATAGGGGTGAATTTCCATCATCCCTTCATGTCGATCCTTTTGATCTTCTTCTTCTTCCAATGGTGCAGCGTTGTAGGTTCTCCTATGCACCTCCTCTCTACCAACATGTGAGTGTGTCTCCTCTTGAGTGAGAGGCCTTGGGTCTTGGCCTTCTCTTGAAAGAAATGTCTCCACACCCTCACAAATGGAAGAGTGCCCTTCATACAATGGGGATCTTGCCTCTAGCAAGTCATTCTCCTAATTTCTTCCCCTCTAGAAAGATGGAATGATCTTTTGTTTCATGGTTCCCCTCCATGCATGCAAAGTGTTTGTAGTTTTGTCACACCATGTTTTACATTGGTTCTCATCAATACCCTTTGAAAACTCTTTGTGACTGCAACATATGATCTCTAATTTGCATGAGAACATGAAATAGAACTTTGAAATCAATTATCATGAATTATACCTTTGAGTTTGCAGCGTTGCTCCTCCAAAGGCCTCATCTCTTTTCCTCCATCCTTCTTGCAGTAGATATGGGAAATGTACTGCACTGTGGATCTGCATGTGTGGCTGAATGCTCGCACCCTTTATGAGAATAACTAGGGCTTGCTCCATCCACAAACCCTTTCAGAAAATTTCTCCAAAATTTTCCCCTTTCAGCAGATCTTCAATGGTGTGCTCAATGGTCTGGAAAAGAAGAAGGGAAACCTCCTCTTCCTTCATTCCTCTTCCTTATTTCCTCTGTCAATCTCCTCTCCTTGGAGAGAAGCTCCTCTTTCTTATGGCAATATATCTTGGGCACAGGCTGAGCCAAGATCATGCTCTGATACCACTGTAATGTCCCTCTTTTAGGAACATACTGCTCCATCGGGAACATCTTAGATGTTCCATTTTTCCTTCTTCAGTGAGACACTGCAAGTCCATTTCAGAGATTGACTGATGGGGCATTTACATGATGTGACTCCTTATAAAGAAGAGAGAAATCTTGAGGCTATCTGGCCCTTCTCAGACTCTGCCTATGGATATGCAATATTCCACCTCGGGAATTTATGCTACAGGGTCCTTGAGGATGCTGTATAAGGAAGCTGCTGCATAAATAAGGAAAACCAGTGCTGGGATGCACTATAATAACTCTAATTATACTCCCCTGCATAAAATGAGCTCAAATAAATGCTTCTACATGGGTTATTCAGATCTCCCCAATCTAGGTCTCTAAAACAATGCTCAAAGAGTGAGCTACAACAATACAAGAACATAAATACTGAACTCTGCAAATCTGAACATTCCATGAGAGGGAAAATGATACATCCATCATTATATTATGATATCAGCAGTAAAATACAATAAATATCATGAGGGACAAACCACTCAAGCTCTAAGAGCAAACCTCCAATGAATAAGCAATGAAATACAAGAGTAGCTGCAACTCCACAAAATGCCGGAGTAGCTGCAACTACACAGTGTATATGAAGGCATAGCTGTTTAATATGAGTGAAATACATATGTGGCTGAAGGAATACAAGAAATAATGCCAAGAACAAGAAATGGGCTAAAATACATGATTTCTAGCCAATCTAGCTAGGAAGATTGCTAGAAATGCCGGAGAAAACCAAAATGTGACAACTTTGTTGTCACTGCAACTGAACCCAAACAAGAATGAGGTTGTGGCTGATCTGAAATCTGATTTCCCTCCTCTGATAATTTTTCCAATACAAAGTGCTGGTCACTTTGTCTCATAAACACACTCCTCTGAAGCTCCGAAAACCCCTCTCTCACTGCCTCCTCCAAAATAATGCAGTTTCTCTCATGGACTGCACAGTGGGAGATGACAGAAGTGTGGCCTCATGCCACTGATATGAAATCAAGCCCAGGAATCCTCCTTGCAGCTCCTCCAATGAATAGAACACTCCTCCACTGAAGAAAACTAGACAAGAGAGACTCCATGAGTTCCTCTCTTGCTGCACCCAGCAACACAACGTCCTCTCTGTTGCAGAAATAACGCCGTAGAAGATGAATGTAGCTATGGCCAATGCCGGATTGATGAAATTTAGCTCAATCCTCATCCTTCCTTGAGGAAGAGGTAGGTATTCCCGACCGGGAACAACCTAGTGCCCGAGGGCACCATCACCCTGCTAAACAACCCAGGGATGCAAGCTCTTGCAGACCCAAAGTCTGAAATCTAAAACATAGCATAATGAAAATGGGCTGCCATCTCCTCCATATAAAGTGAGAGAACTCCTCTCCATCATGGTCCCCACCATTTAGGGTTTCCACCCTTGCATGAATTTCTTCCCTTTAAAACTGTGCAGCTTCTCTAGGAAGCCTCTTCCTCCTTGGGCAGCGTTGTTGACTTTAGTCAAAGGTGACTAATCAAGTGAGTTGGGTTCCATTCACACCCTTGGTGTTTATTTCAGTTGCTTTATTCACCCCCTTTTCACACTAGGAGTTTTATTTCATCATCTAAAAGGGGCTAAGGTGTCTCCTTGCCCATTTTATTAAGCAAAAATAAAATGTGCAACTATAATGTTCCATTTTAGCTTGAGGCTAAAAACTAGGAACATTGCAGCAATAGTTGAAAGCATTAAAGCAAGAAGGTTTTCCCAGTAAGAGGGACAGGATCATGTTAAGATGATTTCCTTAGCTACCATAGTTTTTGAAGAAGCCTCTTGATTAAAGAAGACCTCTTACCTTTGGAAAGAAGGATTCATGATCCAAAGGAAGAAATATTAAATTCAGAGGGAGCTAGAAGTAGAAGTTAACATGAAGGATCTAACAACTTGGGACTTGAGATTACATCAATTTAATTTTAAATTTTGATGATGAGGAGAGATAGTATTGATGATTGGGATGTGATATGGTTTCTTGGAAGAGTATGAAGCATAATTTTATTGCAATGTGAAGGAATAAGATGTGGTAGTTGGTACAATTAGTTGTAAAGCACTTTAGCTCCATAAAATTTTTGATGGACTATTTGATGATGTTTTGGATTCGATCATGATTCTTTACAAATATTGTCTAGAACCTATATTTTCATAGAAGATCATAAGCACTTGATGATTCAAGAGAATTGTGCAAATAGGAGTCGTTAATCTACAAAACATATTTCCATGGATGAACATATATTTGATGTAAGGCCCAAAGTATGAGTAAATTTGACACAACCTTGGGCTTGTAGTTATCTCCATGGTCGAGAGGGAGTGAGTATGGACATTGTTATCTCCATGTGTCACTTACTAGGGCCATAACTAACCATAATAAGCCTAGTGCATGAACACAAGTAGGGATAATGGTGGATTGTATAAGCACCATGGACCAAAATTCTTGAGATATGTACTATGACCAGGATTAACAATCGTAAGAGTCAAATACATTGATCTAAGATAAGGACGGTCCTGAGGATCGAAATTTTCTTCGGTCAAGCATTATGAAAATGAATCAGAGAAATTTCCCTATGAGGAGATGACTTGGTGAATAATCGGGTGGGGTATGTGCCTGAGAGAGGTAATGTTGTTTCATGTTGAATGCCTCTCAGCATTGTGCTCTAATCTAATGGATAGATAGAGGGGACTTGTTAAGGACTTGGTAGTTTTAAAATGTTGGTTATGTTGATATTATCATCATTAATTCTTATCAATACAAAGCATTTCTTTTATTAGTTCTCAACTTGATAATATCCTGATAATTCATTATGATTACCTCCCTACTTAAGAGGGAGTATTTCAATTGTAACTATGTTTGGTCTTCATTATTGTCATTGTACTTGTATCAATATGTATTTCATGTAAAAACATAAAGAAGAAAAAAATATAATTATTTTTATAGCATGATCTTCATGATTTATTTTGGAAAAAAATAAAAATTCAAAGGGCATGTTCTGCGTGACCTTATAAAAAGAAGAAAAAATCTATTCTTTTTTTAAATTCATTTATCTCTCCAAGATTGCCAATTTGGCTCTCTAAACACCATGTCGGCTCATCCATCATACACCTTTATTTGACCTCATGAATTGACTATAAATAATTCCTACATGTCCTCCTCCAAGAGGAGATCATTTGAGACAGATCAACAAATATTATGAGGCTCCCATCATCCATCATACTCGAAGATTAAAGGGCTTATGTGATGATTTTTTTTTTTTTGAAGATGAAGCGAATTCTTGTGGAGATATAATATAATTTTTGTGATGAAAATTCCTCTGGATATATAATGTAAGTTTTGTGATGTGAATTCTTGTGGAGATATAATGCAATTTTTGTGACGTTAATTACAATGGAGATATAATGCAAGTTTTGTGATGATGACATGAACTCGTGTGGACATGTAATGAAAGTCTCTGTTGTGATATAGTTCTTTGTGACACACGTTTTCTATGAAATGAAATACCTTTATGTCATATGAGTTTCTATGGTGACATATTTTTCTATGATGTGAGTTCCCGTGGACATCTCCTATGGTATATTTCTTTGTACTGAAGCTAGTTTTCAATTACATCGATATCTCTATGAAGTGGCCTATATATTTGTGACTTAGATGACTGATTGACTATCTTATGGAAAAATCATTACAATGTTGGAGTTTTGACTTGGAAATTTATTAATTGATTAGCTTGACTTGGATTTATCTCGCTAGCGAAGAATCCATAAGGAAAGGATTGATGAGTTTTTCCATGGCCTCTAGCCTAATATTTTGTGTCTCTTGTCTCTTGTGCTTTATGTTCTCTACTTTCTTTCATTTAAATGGTAATTTATTGATGAATAAAAAATAAAGACTAATGAAAACACTAAACATCTTCATAAGTATCATGACTAGAAATTATCTATTTCTCTTGAATTTCAACATATCTAAAGTATGATGAAATTAATGACACTAAGAGGCCCTCCAAAATCCCCCCACCCTCATTTCCTTGGTCATTCTTAGCAATATTGCAACAAAAATATTGTGAGATGACACTCTTTATCCTTCACCTTCAATTTAGTAGGTGCATATGCAATCAATGAGTCTCTAGAACTTAGCAACGCTACCCAATAATGGTCATCTTATCTTCTCCTTTTGTGGTGCTAAATTCGTCTTATGCTCATCTGCACATTAATAATTATTCAATGAAGCTACCATTTATCCATTTCTTGGTTTCTGAGGTCACAAATCAAAGAATTAATATGCAACATTTATACCAGGGGGATCCATCAATTCAAGCATTCTTGTGCCATCATCGTCTGGTCACTTATTTGTGTGTGATCAACTTGTCTAGTCTCATTCTTGATTTTTTTTTTTGCACATTTTGCACATCACATGAATTCAACCAACTTAATTCACACTTAACTTTATCAACAACATAAAATATATTTTTATTTTTCAAGGAAAGTAACTTTCACCTATTTTTAAACTCAACTACAAGCTTGAATAAACTATTTCCTTCATATAACAACTTTTAACTAAGACTGCATTTTCATGACATTATACCAATAGGATTGTGTGCTCCCATAATGACATAATTTTAAAGACAACAAAATTCTTATGAATAATTTCTCTTCCATAAAAGTGAAGCATGACGAGTAGTTTTCTTAACTGTAGTTGGCACCCAGATCTAATGTTAAAATTTTATTGAATTTTAATTCGCATGGGTTAGAAACACATCATATTTGTTGTACCTAGTTGAGGTTAATTCAATTTTATGTTTATGTACACTAGCCCCACAATTAGGTTGATTCTACATGAATACCCAAAAACTCGGTTTGTGGAGTGTCTATCAACTACCACGGAGAGGGAAATCAAAAAATACCTAAGCCAAGTCATAATGTCTCAAGATCCAAGTTGAAAAGAAGATACGCATTTTATGTTGAAAATTATTTTGTATTCTTTTCAACTTCTAATGGATCACAAGCGCTACAATATACAAAATTAAAAAGTGATGGCTCCTTTGTGGACACCCATTTACCTTCAACACATTCCTCAAAATTAAATTTTAATTTGTTCCTTATGGAACTAAAGAAATTTTTATTTCTCCACCTTCAACGTCATCTAGGATTTCAAGACTAATTCCATTTATAAGTTTAAGGGCTATGTAGAACACTCGAGAAGGCCTTTGTTTTTATAGCTTATTAAGAAAAAATATACGAGATTTCATTCCCATTTCCTCACGCAATTTATGAATCAAGGCTAGAATAAGATGGATATTAAAATCAATGAAATCATTTGAGGATCCCTTATATGAAGAAATATTGCTTGGTAGAGGAGAAAATTCAATTTCAAGATGAGCTTTTCCATCATCAAGTGTAGAGATGAGAGCCTTTGTTGCATCTGTGATTGAATCAAACTCTTTTACAAACAACCGGGGATGATTTATAATGTGGTGAGAAAAACATATATCATGTCTAATTTGCAAAGGCATCCCTTGAGAAAGTAGAAAAGAGTGAAAATTGAAAATTAATTGGAACTAAACATCGCTTAGTATAACTTCCACTTGGCCACCCTCAATAACTTATTTTTCCAGTAATATTAATCCAAGAATTAAAAATTTTCATTGATAATAACAATGACCATTCAAATAGGTCAATCAAGAACACAAAGGACTAGTATAATATTGACCAAAAGTAAATTATCACTATGTAAATTTGTCCAAAATTTGATCTTCTACATATCAATAAATCAGCATGATGATTCTCCATGGTTGATAAGTTGACCAAATATATATATACTTACTTTTTTCGAAGTGTTGAGTGGTTCAACCCTCTACACTCCTTTTTTTTCACTTGTAAAATTTGACCCAAATAAATCCTTATAGCATATGGGTTTTGTTTTTTTTTGTTTTTCTCTTGAAGTTTGATTCTCTTGAGATCAAACAAAATTATAGAATACATTATAATTTGTGATTTGATGTAGGAAATCATAGGATGAAGTAGTAATATCATGAGTAGAGTAGAACATAAAAAATAACTAATTAATAATTTATGTGACACCTATTGTGTTGATTTTTTAGTAGCTTTGGAGGTACTCCAAGCCCTAGGGTTCAGGTATTAGTGGGAAAAGTGCAACAAGAGTCACTTGTGGGCTTGGAACCCAAGCTTGGGGTTTTATACCAATCGTGTTTTGGGGCATTTCCATGGAGAACTTTGGATATGTGATGGCATGAGATGATAGAGGGCGGAAAGGAGAATCCAAGCTTCGATAATCGTCTAATTATGAGTTGTCCTTAGCAAAATATGATTTTTTGAAGTTATTAAATGGCGTTTGCACATTTGTATCAAGGTTGGCCTAAGGTTATTTTAGGCTTGTGACAGTTGGATAACCCCTTAAGATGATGGTTTAAAGCCCTTCTTTATGTTATATATAGAAGATGTGAGGGTGATAGAAATCATCCATTTGTGCAACACACAAGAAGGAAGAGAGGTCGTTGGAGGAGGATAATTCTTTGTGATAGACACAACAATAAGAGGCTAGGAAAGCGAGGAGATCAGGGATTGTTTTATGGGCTAAATAGGGCATCGAGCTACTGGAAGGAGGTCGAGGTTATTTTCCAGGTAGGCCAAGTTGGGCGACCTCTCTCCCAAGTTTTTTTGGGAACTTTTTTAAGGATATGGAAATAGTATGATGTTGGACATATGCTACAAGAGTAATGTGTGCTATGCCGCAGACCATAGCACCAAAGTTAGGGCTTGTGTAGGGTAGACAAAAGGCTCAAACATACCCAAAACAACAACGTGCTAAGGGAGTTGTCTCATGAAGGTGTGTCGCATTTTTTGGAGGTTTGTTTATGGATTGTTGAGTGGGTTGTGAAGGGTTGTTGCGGTGTGGTCAATTTCCCTAACCAGAACAGTCAAGGGTAGAAAATAACAAACCTATTTGGAGCAACATTAAATGTGTGTTGGGTCTGTCATTTGTGGACTGTATTTGGATCAGATTGTACAACAATGTAATGTTCCTTTTTCTCAAATATCAAAAGTCTATTCCAGAGATAGATTGTGGGGGAATTTTCCAAATATGTCTCCTTCCAAATAAGGGAGAGATCCAGAGGCTACATGGCCCTTCACAGACTCTGTCTATAGAGATGTGAAATTCATTCCTCAGGAATTGCCCAAAGAATGGGGCTGCAAAGAATGTATGAACATACAATAGATCTACAGCATTATTTTATGAGTTGTGAGACAAGAAGATGAACATATAGCCAAGAATAATGTTATAGCAGCAAAATAGAGTACAAGTCTTGAGGAAAAAACCTCTCAAGAAAGGAAATGCAAGCCTCAACAATACATGTACATGAATATGAAAGAACACTGCTATTTCTGCATAAACCAAGGCTATGAGGACGCATTCTATGATAGAATACTACTCCAAAAGGATTTCAATACATGAATATGGCAATATATGGCTCAAATACAATAGGGGATCAAAGCTCTAACCCTTAGAAACAATAATACATCAATCATCTAAAGGATTGGCTGAAATATACAAAATGGAAAAAATGTCGGAGTAGCTGAGAAACTACTGCAACTCAAATCCAGAACTAGATGTAGAAGGATGAATATGATGAGAAAACTGAAGTAGACCTTCTCCAATGGATCTCCAAAGTGAAAGGTTGATCCTTAAACTTTAGATCTCACCCTCCAAACAATTTGCAAACCCTCACTGTAGATACTCCATGAAAATAACGCAGTCACTAAGAGGGACTGCGCAGTGAGTGGAATAGAACACTATGGCCAAGTGCCAAGATCTACAAATCAGCTCCAATGCTTCCAAACCGATCTCCCAAATAAAGGAAAGAATCTTTCTCTGGAAAATAAGCAATGGAAGAGGTGTTGTGAAGTCTCCACTGAAACACCCTACAACACAGTATTATGCTGTTGTAGCAATAGCATTGTCCTGGAGGAAGATGCTTTGGCCTTCTGCCAAGAGATGTGGAAAATGAAGAACCAACCTTCAAGAGGCCTCTCAAGAAGGTGAGGAGATCCTAAACAGAATTTTCTCGGAAATTCTTGCTAAACAACAGAGAATGCATAATGTCTGAATAGACATGAAATCATAAACATATGCATGAATAAAAATGGCTCTCCTCCTCTCCATATATAGCAAGTGAAGGCTCTCTCTCCATGGGCCCCATCCATTAGGGTTTCCTCCATAAAGGAATATTCCATCTTCTATCTTTGTGCTGTCCCATGTAGTGCTTTCCACCTCATACCCTGCGCTGGTTGACTTGGTCAAACCTCTTTGCAAATGTCTCCTTTCACACATGAGGGTGTGAAATCTGGTTCCATGACTGATCCCCTTTCATACTAGAGGGATTTTATCAATGTTTTTATTATGAATGGGTCTTCTCACCCAATAATTCATCTCCTAAGTGAAAATAGACAAAATTAATGTTCCAATTTATTGAAGCAAAAATTAGGAACATTACAGTCCTCCCCTCCCAAATGTTGCTTGTCCTCAAGCAACTGCAAGGATAGAATTGGAAAGTCTCCACTCAAGGCATGGAGTCAGAAATATTATGAGGAACATCTCCCTCATGTGGATCCTCCATCCCCAAGCAATCATCCAAACAAAATGAGTCACCTCCCAACATGGTAACTCTTGAATATCTGCTTCCACCTCAGGCTCTGGAAATGAAGGTGGGCTGAAAATATGAACATGGTAAGAATCATAGCCTACCCCAAGCTTTCCTTCTCTCCACTTATGACAAGTGTAGAGTGTGTGTTGATCCTGGGCTGCAAAAGTATTGCCCTCAAATGGAAAAATGAAGAGAAATCCTCCAAAGAGTTCTCCTCCGACAATGAAGAACAAGTTGGCCCACAACATATCATCCACGAGGAACAGGACATGGTCATCATAGAATATCCAAATGTGAAGTTTCCTATAGGTTTTACATGATGCTACAAAGTGAAAACAACATCTCAAGAGGACACACTGCAGTTTCATCCACTGCAATCTCAGAAAGGAACATGGCAAGTGGCATATAAAATCCATCACATATACTAAGGAATAGTAAATGGCTGAATATGACAACAACACAAAACCATACACTTGCCCATGGTTGTACAATGGATGACTATCAATCTCATGGCCCACCTCAAAAGAGAACAAACATGTGGTTGTGGTGGCCATATCTCCTCTCATGCTCCCATTAGAACATGTAGTGCAGAAAATGTGGGAATTCCCCCCACTCAAGGACACATCCAATTCATGTTTCTTTCTCATAATCATGCTTCCAATACAAATCAGATCCATATCAGCAAATGAATTCATGATCAGCAATAAAATGAAGAGAATGTTGAAGGTTTCATGTGGTGCAAGAAGGTACCAACAGCTTCCCAAACAAGTACAGCGCAGTTTTACAAGTTGTTGCTTGAGGAAAGTACAAGGAAAAATGTTTCTTTCTACATGGTTAATCATGCATGTCTTCATATGATACATGTTATGCTGCAGAAACTGAACATACATGTGATGATAAAACATTTTCCCAAGGCCACATAAGAGATGGCTTCCTCCATCATATAGATTGGCCCAATAAATCTCATGGAGCATTGCGACAAGCTTGCCATCTTGTGAAGCAATGCACTGCATAAGAATGGTAAGAGTGTGCAAATCAATGAATGTATATACAAAATTCTCACCATATGTTGGAAGTAAGATGGTACATGGATCCATGAATGAGTCCTCCATAGTGTGTTGTCATGCTATGAAGAAGAATGAACCATGTACTGCAAGAAGATAATCCTCCTAATGCTTGGAAACCCAAGTTAAGAAGAATATGCCATAGTGATAGATGTCTTTATCATCATTACCTCCTCTTTGTTCATCAAGTGAAATAATTATGAAATGATCCTGGGACCTCTGGGTTATGGATCCACCACATTTCCGTTGGGCACACTTCATCTATAAGGCTCTACTCCAAAGTGACAGCACTGTGAGCTCATGAAAATAAGCTCTTGTCAATACAAAGCTATGTTCTTTGACATGCTCCTTGTCAAAGACTCCTCTAATAATGCTGCAAAAAATTTGGAATACCTCCCAAGTTGGAAGTGCTTCCAATCCATAATCAAAGATCAAGGAGATAATGCCATCTCCTCCTCCTGCAACATCATACAAAGTGTGAGAGCAAATCTGCCCTTTCTCTCCCAAGCAAAGCAACAAAGTATTTTGCTACCTCCCCATACCTCCATCATACCAATCATGTGATGAAGACATAATGAATGATATGAGTATCATATCAACACCATGCATCCATACTCTATGCTGCTCAATGATGCAAGTATCCATCCTCTTAATCTTAGGAAGAGTGTTTGCCAAGTGATGGCCAAAATCTTTCAAGTGTAACCAGCGCAGCCAAGCCTCTTGCTGCCCGGTATCATAAATTTGCAAGTAGCCTCCCAAATCCTTGCTCATCAACCACATCCACTCAACCACTTGTGGATGCTTTCTCCTCCTCTTCATCTTGGTACTCCTCCCATGAGGGCTACCATCAATCTTCTCAAGGATCAATGAGACCCTCGCAAGACCCAAATAGGTGGTAGGAAAAAACCTCTCATCATGATGTGTATGGCTCAAGGAATGTCTAACACAAGCATAAGAGATGATATCCATCATAAGATTTCCTCCATCTTCTATCTGCTCTTGTGAGAAAGGAAGAAAATCTTTACACTCCATGGTGTGTTGAAGTGAAACTCTAATGAGATCTCCCCTTGAGACCTCCCTCTCAACAATAGTCTTCCAAAACCAATGAGGTCTTGGATTTGAAAGTAGAAGTTCCTCTTTGAGCTGAGACGAGCTCATTAAGAAAGTTTCATCTTGAAGGGAAAAAGGGTTTCTCACTGCAAGATTTCTACTATCATCCTTCAAGGCTTCAAACCCCAACCTCCAATGTGATATACAATACAACAATGGCTCATAAGAGTGATGGTTTGCTTCTTCCTTGAATGTTTCTATGTTGCACAGTGTAGTGCAACAAAGTTTCTCTATGATAGCAGTGTGATTTGACCCTTGGTCATAAAAAAGTAAATCTCCACATTGATCAAAAGAAGTTGTTGTAACAATGGAATGTGGAAATATTTTCATACCTTGATGTGCATTTGGAACTTCTTGTAGGGCTACAAGAGTTCCTTCCTCCAAAGTGTTGGCTGCTCCAACTATTGATGCATGTGGCTGCTCCTCTATGAGTGTGACAACGTTATCACAAGCCTCCTCAAGTGGTGATGTGATATTTTCTTTCTTTTCCCCTTCATCATCAAAGGTTTTGATCAACCCTTGGATGAAATTTGCAGAAGTTTTCACCCCTTCATGGCTCAAGTGGCTGCTCCACCAATCATAGGCTTCACCCTTCAAGTGCAGCGCTGAGATTTCAACAACTTCTTTCTCTATCATAGGATGTAGAAAGAATAATGCTACCAACTCTTTCACCCAAGTTCTTGCAGTAGATGACCCATCATAGGTAGACAATAGAAATCTATTGCCTTTGATTTCTCTTCTGCTACATGTTCTCTTCTCTTCCTTCAGCTAGATGAAATGAGGAAAATCTAGAGTCTCCTTGAAGGCTCTAGGTTGAGATCTATACTCAACAAGGTAATCACTCAGAATTTGGTGATCCAAGTGTCTTCCATGCTCAATTTCTTCTTCTTGATGAGAATAGGAAGTGCATGGTCCTTCCTCTTCCTCTTCTTCAATCTTCTTGACCTCCTTGGAGAGGTCTCCTCTAGATCTGAACATAGATGAGAATAAACTCATCTTCTTCAACATTCTGATATTCTTGGGCTTAGAATCATAGGCTAAGCCAAGAAAGTTGCTCTGATACCACTGTAATGTTCCTTTTTCTGAAATATCACAAGTCTATTCCAGAGATAGACTATGGGGGAATTTTCCGGATATGTCTCCTTCTAAAGAAGGAAGAGATCCATAGGCTACCTGGCCCTTCACAGACTCTGTCTATAGATATGTGAAATTCATTTCTCACGAATTGCCCAAAGAATGGGGCTGCAAATAATGTATGAACATACAATAGATCTACAGCATTATTTTATGAGCTATGAGACAAGAAGATGAACATATAGCCAAGAATAATTTTATATCAGCAAAAGAGAGAACAAGTCTTGAGGAAACAACCTCTCAAGAAAGGCAATGAAAGCCTCAACAATACATGTACATGAACATGAAAGAACACTGTTATTTCTGCATAAACCCAGGCTATGAGGACGCAATCTATGATAGAATACTACTGCAAAAGGATGTCAATACATGAATATGGCAATATATGGCTCAAATACAATAGGGGATCAAAGCTCTAACCCTTAGAAACAATAATACATCAATCCTCTAAAGGATTGGCTGAAATATACAAAATGGAAAAAATGTCGGAGTAGCTGGGCAACTACTGCAACTCAAATCTGGAACTAGATGTAGAAGGTTGAATATGATGAAAAAACTGAAGTAGACCTTCTCCAATGGATCTCCAAAGTGAAAGGTTGATCCTTACACTTGAGATCTCACCCTCCAAACAATCTGCAAACCCTCACTGTAGATACTCCATGAAAATAACGCAGTCACTAAGAGGGACTGCGCAGTGAGTGGAATAGAACACTATGGCAAAGTGCCAAGATCTAAAAATCAGCTCCAATGCTTCCAAACTGATCTCCCAAATAAATGAAAGACTCTTTCTCTGAAAAATAAGCAATGGAAGAGGTGTTGTGAAGACTCCACTGCAACACCCTACAACACAGTATTATGTTGCTACAACAATAACGCTGTCCTGGAGGAGGATGCTTTGGCTTTCAGCCAAGAGATGTGGAAAATGAAGAACCAACCTTCAAGAGGCCTCTCAAGAAGGTGAAGAAATCCTAAACAGGATTTTCCCGGAAATTCTTGCTAAACAGCAGAGAATGCACAATGTCTGAATAGACATGAAATCATAAACATATGCATGAATAACAATGGCTCTCCTCCTTTCCATATATAGCAAGTGAAGGCTCTCTCTCCATGGGCCCCATCCATTAGGGTTTCCTCCATAAAGGAATATTCCCTCCTCTATCTCTGCACTGTCCAATGTAGTGCTTTCCACCTCATATCCTGCGCTAGTTGACTTGTTCAAACCTCTTTGAAAATGTCTCCTTTCACACATGAGGGTGTGAAATATGTTTCCATGACTGATCCCTTTTCATACTAGAGGGATTTTATCTATGTTTTTATTATGAATGGGTCTTCTCACCCAATTATTCATCTCCTAAGTGAAAATAGACAAAATTAATGTTCCAATTTATTGAAGCAAAAATTAGGAACATTACAAACAACCTATGGGAGCCAAGTTGGAGGCTTGATTAGGTGATCGAGAGCCTCCATAGGTGCAGATATTGTAATGTAGTATTGGGAATCTTAGTCTAGTGGAGGGTAGTGTGTTGATAACCTAGAGTAGCCCTAGACAAGCTATCTGGATGTGAAGAAGAAGAGTTGAAGGTTGGATGAACATTGGTGCTGAAGTGTAGCACCTTGATGGAAAAATATGATTGCTAGCCTAGTAGATTGAAGCTCAGGTACTAGCCATCCTAGAGAGAAAATTGGATCAACCCATGTACACTAATAAAAAGTCACTTGCAACAATGTTCGGTGACAACCCTCATGGAGTCTCGATGTGTTTTCCTTTGAAGGACTAAGGGGCAGCTAGTGAGTAGGATGTAAGCAAAGGACCTGTTAGCACGATTTATTACTAAGTCATGAATCCATTCCATAGTTTTATTTTAGGATTAAAATTCAAAAAATTTCAAATTCCAACCTCTATTATCTCAGTCACTTATCGCAATTTCAGATCGCATCGCAGTCACTTATTGTAGATCGTAGATCACATCGCAGCCCTGCTACAAATAATTCAATAATTTCCTGCTTCATCCTACGATTGGGATACCCCGATGCGATATATCGCATTGCAATTCTGCCACTTTGTTACCGCTTTATTTTGCTCGCTCCTAGAAACCTCGATTGCGATAACACTGGAACCCATTTCCTTGCCACGTGTGACCTTGCTTATCGCATATCACAAATCCTATTTCTAACCATCCATGTTGCCCCCTCTGATTGCAATATGCGATAAGATTTGATCCCTGATTTTTGATAACCCCTCCATCTTGCGACTGTGATATATCGCATTGAAATTCCACCCCAATAATGTATTCACTTTGCTCCACTCTGTGATTGTTGTAGGAATTTTCGGAAGCATACTCAGTTTTTTTTAATAAAGCGAAATAGTGCATCTGCGTTAGTCATACCACGTGTCATAGGGTTAATACGCATCAAATATTTTTAAATCCTTTTAGGATCTGATGATAGGTTTCGTATTCCAGTCAGTTAGTTTGAGTCAAGTTGTTGTATATGTTATACCACATGTGTCAACCCACAGTTAATGATTAAACTGTTGTCAGTTATTCTTGTATATGCCAATTCATTCATCCATAAGATTATGTACGTGTTTTGCTAAGTTAGAGAGATCATAGTGATCACATTTCACTCCATAACCGCTTTACTAGCCACGCAGCACTGCTGCCGGAAATTTTGGCCAATCATTAGCACACTTTGCAGAGGTGATTATGTGTCATCAAAGACACTTGCCACAAGCTATCTGAAGATCCTATATGGAAAACACAGCAAACAGAAGGTGGTGATGGTGTGTCACATGGTTCACATCATGATCATGAAGATCTTTAATGTTGGAGAGTGATTTTCATGGGGTGGTGAACCTAGAGTTAGTTTTAAAACCACCTAAAAAACAAGAATTTGTCATTTGAAGTCTAAGATGCTGATTTCGAATTTTTTGAGAATCAAAGTTGGAGAAGGAGTCTAGATTTAAAACAATATCCCAGAGAAAAATACAAGCCACGCCTGTAAGGTAAAATCCTCATATTCTGCCACCTATCATTTGCAGAAGACACGGTCATTTACTTCTTTGAAGATGACTAAAACAGGTGGTAAGATAAATCGAATAGAGCCACGAGGTGAAGGTTTGGTTGATGCTAATTCGAGGGTGAGAACTATGTTTATGCAGTTAAGATGGTATCATCTTTGTACCAAATTGGGAAGCTCATATTCAGAATTTGCCCAAGATTTTTCTAATTCATTTAATGGACAAGAGGCTACAATTGTTTGCCTCACTTTGCAGGTTTCTGAAGACTCCATTGCAGAAGCTTTTAACCTTCCTCAAGAAGGTGAAAGGTGGTTCAAGGGATAGGTCATTATAGGATTTGATCTAAGCAACTTCCTCAAAAATGCTAACAGAGATACAAACTGGGAAAAAGGCATCTCAATCAGCCACCTTAAGAATGATTGGGCAGAGGCAATCAATCTTATCAAGATATACCTCACATGTGAAAGGAGGTATATTGTGGTATTCCTCTATCACATGAGGTTCCTTTTCCATATAGCAGGGATGAAAGCACTTAATCTGCAATTTCCCTGTTGAAAAGCCTGATCAAGATGTCAGCAAGGGTTCAAACCCATAATAATGTTTCTGAGTATAGCTTGTACTATCAAGCTTTGATGAAATTTTTGGTTGAAGAAGAGCTTAAGAAGAGAAACCATACTTGGGACTATTTTATGTTCAATAGGGAGGGCCAACCTGCACCTACACCTCCAGTTCCATAGTTAGACCCTCATCTTGCAAAGAGAAGAACAAAAAGAAAGGCCCAGAAACAAAACATTCATAAGAAGGCCAAAGGTAAGAAAATTTCTAATCTGAAAGAAAGGTGGAAAAAGGAGAGAGCTCATCAGCAAGCAACCACAAGTCCATGAAGATAGTACCCACTTTTCCTCCATCTCCAATTGTATACACTAGGGCCAAAGGAGGGAGGTCTGCAATAGCAGATAATTCAAAGGCGCAAGTGCTACCGGAATTTTTGGAAGCACCTATTCAGAAAAGATTGCAGAAGGAGTATCAGCCTACTCAATCAGATGAAGAACTACTTAAGGATGTCAGTTATCACATTAGCGGCAAGAAGAAGAAGGAGGAGGCTAAACCTATTGCTAGCACCAGAAAGAGGCACACAAGAGAGAGCAATAAGTTTAGACTGAAATCCAAGGCTATTCTCAAGCCAAGCCTATTAACATGAGTTATTGAAATTGAAGAGAAACTTGAAGGTTCAGAAGCCGAGAAACCAGAGAAATAAATGAAGAAAATCAAGAACAAGAACCTTTCAGAACAACACTTAGAGCCCACAAAAAGAAGAAAAACACAGAAGGGTGCTAAGGAAGAAAAATACCCTAAGGAGGCAACTACAAGAGCTACCAGGTCCAGAACATCAGCTGCTGACAGCAAAACTGATTTAGATAAACTGGCTGAAGTTGTAGCACATATGGAGGAAAGGTAAAAAGGATTTTTGATGCAAATAAAATTTTTTCTAATCAGTTATGAATTTTGAACAGCATCCTAGGTGTCATGGAACACAAGTCAACACAAAATTTTCCACATTTTTTGTGTATTTTTTAAAATGAAACAGGGCGTTACTGAAATTTCTAGTAGCATTCCAGATTTTGACACATGTCAGCAAGTTTTTCCGAGCCCATTAAGGATGGATAAGAACCCATAACTAAATGGATAATACAGGTGATGGTGAGAGGTAGTTATGAGGTTGTTGGAAGTATTATTAAATGAAGTAACATGGTTATTAAAGACCCAAGACACAAGGAGAAAATTCAACAAAAAAAGGGGCAGCATGATAGCACACTCAACGTTCCACCCCGGAATTCTAGAATTAATGTTTCCTTCTTTTTAGAAGAGATGGAGTTGATTCCTCTCTTGCTATATATAGCACTTGTAAATATTATAACCAGGTTGGATGTTAGTCTACCTGAAGACTGAAAATAATAGAAAGAACCTTTTTAGCTTCATGCTGGAGGATTTTGTGTTTCAAGGAACATCTAATGTGTGGTGTGTATATTTTATTTGTTAATTTCTTCTAAAATATAAATTGCAGCAACTAGTGAAGTGTGAGTAAGAATTTGTTAAAGGATTTAACAGTAAATTATCTACTTTCAGTTTTCTGCAATTTATATGTGTGTAATAGAACATGTCAATAAAGGTTTCATAAAGGATTTGTGGAATAATTTATGCATGCAATATATTTTCTATTTTTGTTTGTTTAACATAAACAGAGTTTGTGTTAAAGATCATAATCATAGCTAGGTGATTTATTTAGGAATGGAATATTTCCTGAAATAGGTACCAGCTATTCATCTTTCTTCCATTTGTGTACTCTGCTCCCTATACTACCTTTTACCCACACAATTTATACTTGCCACAGCTTTCCAAATGCATGAATGTCTAAAGAAGATGAAATCATTTCAAAACCTTTGAGAAATCCATCCTACCACTAAAACAACTCCTTTAAAATTTTAAATGAACTATGATGTGTAAGGCTTACTCCTTAAGTAGTCAGTTAGTGACTTCTTACGCTAGCACGACCGACAGGAAAATATATGACATCGAGTCCGGGAAGCATGTTTGTCATTATATATTTAATATCATAGACTATTATATTATTCTAATTTTTTTAATATAATGAAGATTTGTTTGTACATTATTGTACAATTTTTAAAAAAAGTATGTATACTTGTGCATATTTGATTTACTGCTTTATATTTTCTACTATGAAAAGTAGTTCTGGTTGAGATTCTTGGTTTGGTAGTGTCATTGATTTTAAGACTCTAACCTAGACCTAAGATTGTGGAAAATCAACATGGTATTAGAGCATGTCTTAGCTACTTTGAAAGTCAGTGAATCAAATTTGTGCGCAACGAAGTACAACATGGGAGGGAATTGATCACATTGTAGGTGACAATGTCGAAGTTGCAGGAAGGTATCCGATATAATGATTGGTTGGAGGGGTTGTACAACTATATTCCTTGGAAGGAAAGGATCAGGTTGGTCTTGCAAGTCAACAGGATCTAGGATTTTTCCAACTCCATCAAGAAGCCAACCGATCCTAGGGAGCTGGAAATATATGAATATTTGGATACGAAGGCGAGATTTATCATCCTAGATGGTGTGAAGGATGCCCTAATACCTCATTTTTATGGGAATAACGCTGCACATGAGATGTAGATGGATATTTAGAATTTTTTCCATGATAAGAACGAGAATCAGGTACTGGTATTGAAGGATAAGTTGAAGTACACCAAGATGATAAAGGGTGAAGGAGTGACTTTGTATCTGATGAGATTTTTCCAGGTCAGAGATGATCTTGCTACCGTCGGTGTGAAAATTTTAGATGAAGATATGGTGAGGACTGCCTTAAAAGGGTTCACCTAGGAATGGAAGCCCTTCATCAAAGGGATCGTTGTCAGAGAGAAATTGCATGTTGGGAAAAAAAAACTGAGAGGGGGGGGGTGAATTTATATTTTAAAACTCACTTAACTTTTTCTTTTCTTACTCTAATTTCTATACACGACTTTAGTGAAGTAAATCTGCGTATGTACGTGATTGTTATGCAGACAACTAGCATATATACAGTAATCGTATAATTAAGTTAAATCTTCATTTGTTTAACTTAAACAAGTCCATCAGTGATTCATCAGACATTTGATAAGCAGTAAGAACATAATAATGTAGCAGACATAAGCAACACATACGAACACTAGGATTTAAGGTGGAAACCCAATGTGGGAAAAAATGATTGTTGTTGTCGCCTCTGTCTTCATTTTTTTATTATCCTGAAAACTTATTACAATCTTGTATTGGCACAAACTCACACCATCACGCAGACACACACCTGCAGAAGGCTAAAAACTTCACTCGTTCTCCAACACCCACTGGACGAGAGCTCCAACCCCCTCTGGACGGAAGCTCCAACCCCTTGATCTCATTTACTAGCACCCACTAGAAGGGAGATACAACCCCCTGATCTGATCACCGGCTATTAGTGGTAGGAAGCTTTGACTTCCTCATTGAAGGATCCAACCCTAAGCACCATCGTGGACCATGTTTCATAAATTTTCACACTGGATCCACTAACATCATTTAAGCCCAATACCATAAATCAAAACTAAAATTGATCTATGTACCAATTCATTCAACCAATTATTGAATTTCTTAATCAAAAAACCACTGAACCAATCAATTACTGAACCAAACAATCACTCAACCAATCACTAACTCAAATAAACCAACCTATTTTTAATCATTTAAATAGTGATATCACATCGACCAGAATATCAGAACTGAAACCAGAACATTGCATCAACATATTGAATCACCTACAACCCCGATTAATCATATGACAGAATATGTACGCTACTTTTCTTAAACAAACCCGCGTGTATACGCGCTTTTCATAAATGAAACCTACATATAGATCTCAATATACCAAATTCTGACCTACTATTAATCTGATCCAGACAATTAATTGCACACATACATACTGAAACATTCTGTCAGATCACAGATTTGTGAACCTCAAACAGTTAGTTGCATCATGGACATTCTTCAACAAATCAATAATCAATCAATTCAACTTCAAACATCACTATTAAGCCCATATCAACATGAAGACTTCATCGACACACAATAGCAATATAACAATAGAAGAATGACTCGGATTATCCACAGTGTTACCAGAAAATTGTCGACGTTTTGAATCCCAACAGGGATCCATCTTCAGGACAGAAATTTCTGAAAGAGAGATCAAACCAATAAATAGTAAATAGTAAAAGAAAGAAATAAAAAAGCTGACCAAAATAAATTATTAGTAATTTTATTAGATTTTTTAAAATTTATTAATAATAATTATTATTAGATTTTAAAATATTTATTAATAATAATTATACATTATTTCTTAAATTATAAGAAAATAATAATTATAATTATCAAAAAAATAATAGAAAAATTTCAGAAATTATAAAAAAAATTAAAATTATAAAAAAAAAATTAATATAGTGTATTATTACCAAAAATTAATTTGTTAAATATTATTCTCTAAAGAAATTTTAAAAGGTTATAAATTACTTTAGTTTTGACATATTTAAAATTGTTTTTAATGATTTAAATGAATAAAATTATTAGGATAATTATATTAATTTAATAATATTCTAAATCAATTCATACACCGAAATTAATTATTAGATAATATAACTTTAATGTTATAATTTCAATCTAGGCATAAATTATTATTTTAATTTACAATTGAAAATTATTAAATTATATTTATTATTTTATTTAAAAATATATATATATTATTTAAATATTTGTTATGATAAGGATTAGAAATTTATTAATAAATTTTATTTTATTCTAATACAATCTAGTTAATTATTTTCTAATATATCTTTAATGTCATAAAATTGGCATAAATTTTAATTTTAATATATTTTTTAATATTATTTAATTATGTTTATTATTTTATTTAGAAATATTTTAATGATGAGGGTTAAAAATTTATTAATATTAGGAATTTTGATTCTGTGATCCATGAATTGTTTCTAAGAAATTTTCGGAGAAAATCACATAAAAGAAATTTTTGTCGACGCGTTGCGAACCAACCAGTGTGGTTCATCATCAGGACAAGATGAGATATCTGATCAAGAAACCTAAATAAATAGACTAGGGAAACCCCAACTAGTCGTTGCAACATAACGACTAGTTTGACTAAAAAAATAAATTAAATAAAACTAAAAATAAATTAAAGTTAAAAAACCATCAATATTAAATTAAATTCATCATATTAAATTAAATTTTATTATATTTAATTTTAAAAAAATTAATATAGAAGATTTAGTTAAAATTAATTTAACACTAAAGTTAAAATAATTTCAATTATTTTTATATATATAAATAAATTATTACTTCATACCAAAATATATATATATATATATAAAGAATAAAAATATAATATATATATATATATATATATATATATATAATATATATATATATATATATATATATAATTCTAATTTTAAAAATAAATTAAATTAAATAAATAAAAGAATACATGCAATAATACTAATTATATAAATAAATAAATAACGACATAAAAATAGTAAAAATGAAAACATAAAAATAACAATAAACAAATATTTATATAATTTACTTCCTAGCTATAAAAAAATAAAATAAAATAAAATAAATAAAAAATCAATCAATAAAAATAAATAATATATAAATAAAAATAAAAATTAATAAAATTCAATAAAAATCAAAATTACAAATAAAACTAAAATTCAATTCTAATACATAAATACAATGATAAAAATGAACAAATAACTAAAAAGTAAAAATGAATACAAAAATGAATAAACAAATTTTTAATATAATTTACTTCTTAGCTTCAAAAAAAAAAAAAAAACAGACAAGAGAGAGAAAACGGGAACGAGAGGAAGACACAAGGAGGAAAAAGGGGAGCACCTAAGAGTGAAGGGCCGGAATCCAGCATCTACTAACACTCCACCCATCATCCCTATTAAGGTTGACGGGCCTCTTTTCAATCTCCAAGGCTTCCCTCAACTTGCGATGGTGGAAATGGTCAATCCTCGCAATAACCTCAGCATTCTCAACACAGATGTGATGATTTGTCTTTTCAGCATGCTCTGCTAAGGCAGAGGACCAAGATCTACAATTTTTGAGGTCTGCTATATGTTTCTGGATTCTTTGATTAATGGAACGACCAGTTTCACCAATGTATGGCGTCCCACAAGAACAAGGAATCAAGTAAACACCTTTACTATCCTTAGGGCACACCGGGTCCTTAACCGATCTAAGCGAACTCCGAATGGTATGAAGGGGCTTAAAGGTTGAGGAAACATTATGTTTCTTCAAGATCCTAGCGCTTTTGTCTGTAGTACCTTGAATAAATAGAAGGTGAACTCCAGATAACCGATCACAAGGATCTATATTAACACTAGGGCCTTTTTTAGCTAAGCTCTAACACAAAGAGATTTGTTGTAACCGTTTTTACTGAAAACATTAAAGAGATGAGATTTTTCACTTTCAAAGTGGTGCTCATCCGAGATTCTAAGGGCTCTTGTGGCTAGGGTGTTGAGAACCCCAAACTTCTGAGCCGAGAAATGATGAGAATTAGCATGCAAATACTGCTCAGTATGAGTCTTCTTTCTAAAGACTTGATGAGAGAAGGAACCATCAACATTCCTAGAAATCAGGACATCAAGGAAGGGCAAACTACCATCCACTTCGAATTCCATGGTGAACTTAATGAAGTCAGATTGATCATTAAGATGCTGGAAGAAAAGGTCCAGTTTCTCTTTTCTATGGGGCCACACTACACACGTGTCATCAACAAACCTTTTCCAAAGCCTAGGTTGAAAAAGGGATGAGGAAAGGGCTTTAGATTCGAAGTCTTCCATGAAAATATTTGCCACTACAGGGGAGATAGGAGAACCCATGGCCACCCCACAAGTCTGCTCGTAGAAAACACCTTCAAAACTAAAGAAGGTCGAAGTAAGACAAATCTCAACAAGATGAGCAGTATCAGGATCAGTGACCTGAGAAATGACCTCGATGGCTTCCTTAATGGGAATGCAAGTGTATAATGAGACAACATCAAAACTTACAAACCTATCCTCAGGATCCAAATTAATGTCTTTTAATTCATTGACAAAGGAAGAAGAGTCTTTTACAAAGGAGCTGGTGCGACCCACAAGAGGTTTCAGCTTACTGGCTAAAAATTTAGCAAGCAGATAAGTCGGACCACCTATGGTGTTGACAATAGGGCGTAGGGGTGCTTCGTCCTTATGAATATTAGGAAGACCATAAAACCTCGGAGGGCGGGGGTTACTTTCTATAAGCTTCTTACTAAGGGAGCTAACAGTGCTACTTGATTTAATCGCCAAAGAAACCGCTTTAGAAATTTTTTTAAGGGGATTTTTATCAAGATTCTTGTAGCTTCCACTATTAAGAAGGTGATCCAACATCTTATTGCGATAATCTTCCTTTTTTAAGATAACCGTAGCACCTCCCTTATCAACCTTAAGAAAAACAATCTCTTGGTTATTATTTAAGGATTTTAGAGCCTCAAATTTAGGTTTACTAATGTTGCTTTTAGGGGGCTTAGCTTTTCTAAGGATCATGGCACAGTCCTGCCTGATGGTGTCTTTTGTAATATCAGGCAGATCTCTAATCCCGTATTCTATATCACAAATGATATCATGAATAGGGATTTTTTAGGAGCAAGAGCATAATTAAGGCCCTTTTCCAACAAGCTGTAGAGATGATGATCAAAAGAAAAACTAGACAAATTAATAACGGACCTATTTAAAGGGGAAGAAAGAGAGTCAAAACTACTGCTATTGCTATTAATAATGCTATTATTGATAATATTATTTTTAGTATTATTATTATTACTACAAATAATTTTATTATAATTTCTATTATAATTAATAAGATCATTGTTACTAATATTATTATTATTAAAATTTTCTTTATCATATATGTTAATAGCATTATTATTAATAATATTATTATTATTATTGAAATCAAAATTAGTATTATTATTATAATTACTAATCGAACAATCCAAAGAAAAATCAACAAGGGGGGAATTCGAAGGATTAAGGGCGGAAGATAAATTTGATGGAAGAATAGGAGAATTAAAAAAGTTAGAACGCAAACCTGAGTCAACACCGCCACTGACATGGACCATCGATTCCCTAGAAGGCGTGACAGAAGATGAAGAACGAGATCCAACTCGTAGTGTTAAGATAGATCATTGTGATCGGTTATCTGGAGTTCACCTTCCGTCTATCCAAGGTACTACAGATAAAATCGCTAGGATCTTGAAGAAACATAATTTTTCCTCAACCTTTAAGCCCCTTCGCACCATTTAGAGTTCGCTTAGATCGGTAAAGGACCCGATGTGCCCTAAGGATAGTAAAGGTGTTTACTTGATTCCTTGTTCTTGTGGGATGCCATACATTGGTGAAACTAGTCGTTCCATTAATCAAAGAATCCAGGAACATATAGCAGACCTCAGACATTGTAGATCTCGGTCCTCTGCCTTAGCAGAGCATGCCGAAAAGACAAATCAGCACATCTGTGTTGAGAATGCTGAGGTTATTGCGAGGATTGACTATTTCCACCATCACAAGTTGAGGGAAGCCTTGGAGATTGAAAAGAGGCCTGTCAACCTTAATAGGGATGATGGGTGGAGTGTTAGTAGATGCTAGATTCCCGCCCTTCACTCTTAGGTGCCCCCCCTTTTCCTCCTTGTGTCTTCCTCTCGTTCTCGTTTTCTCTCTCTTGTCTATTTTTTTTTTGGAAGCTAAGAAGTAAATTATATTAAAAATTTGTTTATTCATTTTTGTATTCATTTTTACTTTATATTTATTTGTTCATTTGTATCATTGTATTCATGAATTAGAATTGAATTTTAGTTTTATTTGTAATTTTTATTTTTATTGATTTTTATTTTTATTTATATATTATTTATTTTTATTGATTGATTGATTTTTTATTTATTTTATTTTATTTTATTTTATTTTATTTTTTTATAGCTAAGAAGTAAATTATATAAATATTTGTTTATTGTTATTTTTATGTTTTCATTTTTACTATTCTTATTTCGTTATTTATTTATTTATATTGCATCTATTCTTTTATTTATTTAATTTAATTTATGTTTAAAATTAGAAAGAAATATATATATATATATATATATATATATATATATATATATATATATATATTTTTTTTTTATTTTTTTTTTTATTTTTATTTTTAATTTTATATATATATATATTTGGTATGAAGTAATAATTTATTTATATATTTAAAAATAATTGAAATTATTTTAACTTTAGTGTTAAATTAATTTTAACTAAATCTTCTATATTAATTTTATTTAAATTAAATATAATAAAATTTAATTTAATATGATGAATTTAATTTAATATTGATGGTTTTTTGGTTTTTTAAATTTAATTTATTTTTAGTTTTATTTAATTTATTTTTTTAGTCAAACTAGTCGTTATGTTGCAACGGCTAGTTGGGGTTTCCCTAGTCTATTTATTTAGGTTTCTTGATCAGATATCTCATCTTGTCCTGATGATGAGCCACACTAGTTGGTTCGAAACGCGTCAACAAAAATTTCTTTTATGTGATTTTCTCTGAAAATTTCTTGGAAACAATTTATTAATAATTATTCATATATTAATTTTTACTTATTGTGAAATAAATAAAATTTTTAATAAGATTCAATAATTATTGATTTAATTATTCATATTAATTGTTATTATTTAATTTCACTTATAATATTAAATAATAACAATTAATATGAATAATTAATTTTCTTTTAATAATTATTGATTCTTATTAATAATTTTTTATTCTTATTAAAAAAAATTATGTAACAATAAGTAAAAATTAATATATTAATAATTATTAATAAATTTCTAAATCTTATCATAAATTTTAATTTTTTTTTTTTTTTACGAAGGCAGAAACCCTAATCATGGCGGGAAGTTTTGTCTCTAGTGGTTTTGAGGCGAGTTGCAACGCCCAACAGCAAGGCGAAGTATGGTGCGACAGACGTCCCAGCTTGTTAGAGTCGTGTATACACCCGGGCAATCCGCAGGCAGCCATGCAATAGTCAGGGTTTGATGGTTTTGGCCAAGGTTAAGTGGGGTTAGAATGGTTGTCTTTGCATCAACTAAACCTAACCTCTTTGTTAGTCGGTGGTGTGAGCATGGGAGGTTTGAGTTGTTAGGGTTTCTATGGTGTCGAATAGGCAGTTTTAGCCCTAATAATGGGATTTGAACGGGAGTCTGTGGATATCGAACCATCGTTCAAAGACTTGCTTGTTGTCTGGGGTCAGGAGGTGTCAACAAAAAAATTGGACCATTTTTTTCCAGTTTCGGGCGATTCAGGTCAGAAGGACAAGGCTCCAGAAGGTGCCTGGGCTCTGTCAAATGTTGTTGCATTGTTGGAGGAGAGTCTTCAGAGTACGTTCAATTTCGCATGGAAGGAAGGGTTAGCTCAAGTTTTTTTCCATCCTTCATCAATCTCGGTGAATATCGGTGGTGATCTGCACCAGATCCCTCAGCAGAATGTGACTCTACCAAGTATTTCAAAAATCCCCTTGTGTTCCGGAGGTTTGGAAGATATAGTAGCTAGTTGCAGTTTTTTAGGCTCTGCTGGGCTCAAAACCTTCCTGGGAGAAAGCCACAGAGAGGCTGATTAGGGTTGGAGGTTACCCTAAAAAGTTTCTACCATGCAAACACACCCACCCCAGTGGCAGGGCATTGCCTCTCTTGAAAATTATCTCCTCTCTCAAGGTAGTGAAGCGGCAAGCTCAAGGCTGGAAGTAGCCAAGGGTTTGTCTAGAAACCCTAGCGGGCAGAGACAGTCGATGCTGAGATAGACGAGAGTCTGTATTTATGCTCACTCAGAGGGGAAACAAGGGGGGGATTTAGGATCTGAGAAAGAAGATATTCACAAGGAGGTTCTTGGGTCTATCAGACCTCAAGAAGGCCCTAAAGAAACCGGAGGATCTGCCTTGGAGGGTCCGAACAATCTTGAGGAAGGGTGACCTGGGTTGCTGATTATTAAAGTTCCAAATGTGATTGAAAGGCCACTGGAAGGCGAGGAAGCTGGAAGAGGTAGGGTTGCAGGAACAAAAAGTAAAAAAATCAAGTTAATTAGAAGATTGGAAGAGTACCCATGTTGTGTTTTCGGTGTGGATATACACATCAATGAAGTTATGGAAGTAATGGAAACAATTCTTGTTGGCAGAGTCAGGGATAGTAAATACTATGCAAGCTACATTTCAGAATGGATAGCCTCGGAATGGTTTGATGCCCTGAGACACCCCACTAAGATCCAAACTCTTGCCAAGGGGTGGTTTATGATAAAATTCAAGAAGAGTGAACACCTAGAATGGGTGTTAGAAAAGAATTGGAATTTTGGGAAGAGACCCGTCCTATTTAGGAAATGGACTCCATTGTTCAACGCGCAAAGGGAAAAAATAGAAGGCACTCCGGGCAGGGTTAACTTACCAGGTCTTCCTATTCCTTTTTGGAAAGACTCTGCCTTTTTCTCTATTGGGAATACTTTGGGTCACTATCTAGAAGCAAATATGTTGTTCCAGTAGACCAAGGATCTGAGTGCAGCAAGAATCTTGGTAAATGTGAATCCTAAGGAAGGGTTAGCGGAGGAAATGCACCTAAAATACAAGGACTATGAATACTCTCAAGTTCTAGATTATGAACATATGTCATTTCGATGCCACCGTTGCCACAAGTATGACCACCTAGAAAAGGATTTCCCGCTGGGGCATCGAAAAAGATGAAAACAAAAAAGGATAAATTGAGGGCCAATGAGACCCACGAGGGTTGAAGAGGATAGACATTCTTATGGGGATTTGATGGATGGTGTTGAAGGTCCAGGTGCCACCAAAAATGCAATCCCTACTGTGACTCAACATGTCGCTCAACTTGCTCTTGAAGCTTTGGCTCATGTTCAGGAACTGCCACTTGAAGCTAATCCTCCACCTGACGTTGGTACCACTGCAGCTTCTTAGTAGGGTATTCTTATGGTCTCTACTCCCTCCCTTTTTTTCCTCCTTATATACTTATGTTCTTGCTTATACAAATTCTAGTCCTTCCAAGCCTCCTCAAATGGAATATATACAAATGCACGATGTTATAGAGTCCCTTGATAGCATTATAACATCGGTCCCTCCCCCTTCTGTTGACCCCCTCCCTGAGGCTGCATCTAGATCGCTCTCCTCTCTGCCTCGTATCCTTGAGAAGCCTCCATATAACCTCCAATCCTTGACGAAAAAACCATGGAAAGGGGAAATCATTGGCGGTCTGGAGTCTAACCCTATCTCGGTTGGTCCTAGAAAGATGAGAGGTAGGAAATCTAACCTCTCCAAGGCTTAAGTCAAGGTCAAATTAGATATTGCCGATGGGAAGAAGATTTCCCTCTCTCGGGTGCTTAGAGCAGCACAGACCCATTCTTTGGGTCCTTGATGATCATTCTCTCATATAACTGTAGGGGTTTACCTAGTCAACCCAAAAAACTAGCTTTGCGGGAGCTGATGAATTCCTATTCACCTGATGTCCTTATGCTTCAGGAAACATCGGGGCCAGGGACTGAAGTGTTAGGATCCCTTTCAAGGATGTTCCTAGGTTGGAGTTTCCAGGTGATGGATGCCCATGAAAGATCTGGGGGTTTGGCACTGGGCATCAAGACTGGGTGGTTGAAGGAAATTTATGCATGGGGCTTTGAAAATTCCCTGGCCATGGACGTCTCTTCAAATGAACTTTGTCACTCTATCCTCCTTCTTAATTTTTATGGTCCATGCTTGGAGATAATGTAGTATTGGAATAACCTTTTTGCAAAATCTTGTATGCGAAATCCAAATCTCATTCTATGGGGAGACCTAAATTTCTCTCTAGGTCTGTTGGAGTTATGGGGTCCATCTACTCGTGCTGATCTGCTGACAGATTTCTTCACCAACCAGTTTTCCTCCACTCACTTGCTGGATCCAACCTTGATTAAGCCTCTACCAACGTGGAGAAACAGACGAGCGGGGGACGATAGGGTAGCTAAGAAGCTGGACCATTTTCTCCTTCACGAAGATCTGGTGGCTAGAACCTCGGTTTTCAGGCACTAGGTAGGAGAAGGAGGGCTATCTGATCACTTACCCATCCTACTTGAAATCAAAGGCCCATATAAGAAGCTTGGACCTCCCTTCAAGTTTAATCCCACATCGCTTAAAGATGATTCCTATAACTCTCTGTTCCATGCCATGTGGAGAAAGGATCGACCAAGGGAACCTGGGAATTTGAGCAGGAATTTTATGGAGAACCTTAAGGATATGAAAAAATCCACTCTGGAATGGGCTAAGGACAAGAAACTCAAAGAGGAGGAAGACCTTCGGAGGATAAATGAAGAACTAGACATTCTTGAAAGTCCAAAGGGGGCTAGATATATCTCCATCGAAGCAAGGGACCGCATAAAGTGCCTTGAAAAATCAAGGAAGAAAATTCTACTGGTTAGAGAGGAGAGTTGGTGCCTAAAGAGCAGGGCCATTTGGCTGCAACCAGGAGATGAGAATACAATTTTTTTTTCAGAATTATGCAAAAGGAAGAAAAAATATCAATACAATTTGGGGTATGAAGACGGAAGAAGGAGATTAGGCCCGCTCTTTTTAGGCACTCTCTGACCTTGGCGTGAAGCACTTTAAATCTTTGTTCAGAGCCCCTTTGGAGGCATACATTGTTGAAGTTATCAGGGTAGCCCAATTTTTCCACAGTTATGTAGACGAAGAAGGAAATGACAGTATCATGGAACCTTTCTCTAAGGAAGAAGTGGAGGATATCCTTAAGGCAATGCAGAAGGATAAGAGCCCTGGCCTAGACGGTTAGACGGTGGAATTCTTCCAACATTTTTTTGAGCTCTTGGGGGATGACTTACTGGAGGTGGTGGAAGAATCGAGAAGAACAAGATCCATCTATGCACCCTTCAATTCCACTTTTTTGGCTCCAATTCCTAAAAAGGAACATCCGGAGTCATTTGATGATTTCAAGATTATTTCTCTCTGTACCTGCACCTATAAAATCATTGCCAAAGTGATAGAAAATAATCTTAAGCCTTTCCTATCCTGGAATATTTCTTTGGAGCAGTTTGACTTTCTGGATGGAATACAAATACATGAGGCAGTGGGGGTAGCCCAAGAAACCCTCCACAAGTTTAAAAAAGAGAAAAAAGAAAGGATCTATAATCAAAATATACCTCTCTAAGGCTTATGACAGAATCAGTTGGATGTATATCCAGCTTTTTCTAACCCATCTTGGTTTCCTAATTGATTTCATCAACTGGGTTATGGGTTGCATATCCTCTTCAATCATAGCAGTCCTGATCAATGGGGTTGCTTCGAATTTTTTCAACATTAAAAGAGGACTTCGTCAAGGATGCCCTCTCTCTCCTCTACTTTTCCTTCTAGCAGCAAAAGGAATCAGCTTGATGATACATGACGCAAAATGGAGGGGGGCCTTAAAAGGGATTGAAGTAGTTTTTAACCAAAATTGTCACCCACTTACTCTTCGTCGACAATATCCTTGTTTTTAGCAATGGTAGCTTGGAAGACATTAGCCGTATAAAGGAGGTCTTGTACCTTTTTACGAAGGCTACAGGTCTTTGCATTAATCGTCAAAAATCCACAATCACAACAACTAGCTTGTCAATTGTAGAAGTGGGAAGAATATCTGAGGCTCTACAGTTTGAAGAAAAAATTCTGCAGGGCCCCTTCAAATACCTGGGATTCTTCCTAAAGCCGAAATATTATAGCATTCAGGATTGGCGCTAGCTAGTCACCAATATTGAGGCTAGGGTGAAACACTAGAGTTTTAAATGGATCTCTAGAGCAGGGAGGCTGGTGCTGATCGAATCTGTAGCCCTGACACCAGTCTATTGGGTTGCTATTTCATGGGTTCCTAGAAGCACTCTTTCTACAATTAATAAATTTTTTATTCGGTTTCTATGGGTCGGATCAAAGGAGGAACATGTTATGCCTTGGGTGGCTTGGGAAAATATTGCCCACCCTAAAGCTTGGGGATGGTGGGGAATCAAGGAGATCCCCTCTTTCAAGGCCTCACTTGCTGCTAAATTGGGTTGGCATCTTATCACTCTGGATAATCTCTGGATGAAAGTCATCAAGAGAAAATATATTGATCCAATGCCAATTCTGGAATGGATGTGCATGCCGAATAAAAAAACTAAAATTGCATCAATCGTTTGGAAAGCCACTGTAATGTCGGTTCAGCTCATTGAACAGGATTTAGCATGGCACGTCAGGGACGGCTCTCAGGTAAGATTAGGTCGTGATCCTTGGGTGAGATTCTTGGGGAGATAGGCCCTCTCCAAAGATCTCATTGACCATCTGGAAAAAAGGGGCTTCATAACTTTAAGTCACATAGATAACCATGGCCAGTCATTAATCTAGAGGCAAGCATGGTTGTCAGGGGAAGCCCTTCAGCTCGAAGAAAGGTGGCTTGATGAGTGGCAGGGGTTTATCAATGATATTCAAAATTCAAATATCTTTATTAAAGAGAGACAGGATGAACTCATATGGGTTCATGCTCCATCGGGTCGTTTCTCCCCAAAGTTTGGATACAAATGGTTAATGGCTCAGAAAGGCTGGGGGGAGCTGGAGTGGTCGTTCAAGTCCCTGTGGGTCCTAAAGGGTCTGGCAAAAAGCAGGCTGATTTTTTGGTACATTCTCCAGAACAAGATCCCCTCCTGGGACTTTCTTTAGCGTATGGGAAAGATTGGGCCTGGATGATGCTATCTATGCAAGGCTAATTTGGAGTCTCCCCTCCACCTTTTCCTTACCTGCCCTTTCAATATTCAGCTTTGGATTGAAATACTGAGGCTTCTTAATATTTCACAGAAATGGGAAGGGGAAAATGTGAGGGAGGCTTGGTTGCAATGGTGGCAAGCCTCTCCAAATGATAGGGTCGGGAATATTCCACTACTTGTTGCATGGGGGACTTGGATTTCCAGGAACAGAATCATCTTCCATGATAACCCTTTCCTTGTAAATTTACTTGCAGCAGAAGGCGCATCTATCTTTGAATATATCCCTATCCCGACACAATCTCACCAACCTATAACTATCCTCCAAGAGAACATCAGGGGGGATATTCCATGGGCCTACTTTGATGGGGCATCTGACCCACAAAAAAGATAGGGGGCTGGCCTCTCCATTCATGAGCCTTCAAGGAAAATTCTGAAAGCATCTATCGAGCTCGGTCAAGGGACTAATAATTTTTCAGAATGAAAACATTTACACCTTCCACTATGTTGGCTATCATTTCTTGAGATGAGATATGTTCAAATATTCGGGGATTCTATGAACATCATTAAATGGTTTAATAGAACACAAAGATGCCAAAATTTCATTTTACCTACTTTGCTTGATGAGGTAAATTTTTTAAAATCCTACTTTAACCAGATATCTACTTGTCATATTTACAGGGAATGAAATAGTGAAGCATACCTCCTATCTAAGGAGGTTTCTCGTCAAGATATGGGGCACTGGGTCTTTGTAGTGGTTGAAGGAGGTCATATCTGAGGGATCGAACAACCTCCTTTTGCCCGCTAAGTTCCAGCAGCTCCTCCCTACTGCTCCCGATGTTTCTGTTCATCTTTTACGTTCTTTTTTGTAGTTTCATGCTTAAAACACCTGAACATTTCTATACTTTTTGTCTCTGTTTCAGATTTTTTTCCTCATTGAGGAGATCCGGGAGACTGGTTTTTTCTCTGATTAAAACTTTATGCCACAAGAGTCTTAGAAAATTGGAATGGTGTCTACCACCCAATTTTTTGATTTTTTATGATTTCAAACAGACACAGTCTGCTTTCACCCCTGTTTCAGGTTCTTCCTATATAAAGTGGAAGATCGAGGGCTGAAAGGAGACGTCATTTAAAATGACTTTTGACTAAGCTAGGAGGATTGATAGATACATCTCCTCATCAGCTGCAACTCCATTTTTTCCTTCTTTTCATAAAATAAAGGAAAAATGAAGTTCTTTGAATGTTATATGCATATAGTACGTAACCTTTCTACTTTATCAATAGACGGGTTCAATTTTTTCTTTGGAAAAAAATTAAATTAAATTAAATATATATGTATATATATATTAATAAAATAATAAATATAATTTAATGTTTTTCCATTGTACATTAAAATTAAAATTTATGCCATAGATTGAATTTATAACAATAAATAATTAATTGTGGTGTATGAATTGATTTAGAATATTATTAATTTAATATAGTTATCCTAATAGTTTTATTCATTTAAATAATTTAAAACTATGTCAAATATTTCAAAACTAAAATAATTAACCTTTTAAAATTTCTTCAAAAATCATAATATTTAACAAAATCATTTTTGGTAACATTAGGTTATATTAAAAAAAATTATAATTTCTGGAAAAATAAAATTATTATATTTTTTATAATTATTATTATTCTTATACTCCTTTCTCTTAATTGCATGTGATTGAGTAAATATAGCGATGGAGAAGCTTAGGGTTTCCTGCTCCAAAACCCCAGCTGTCATAGTGTTCTCTGCGGTCGCGGCTGCTGTAGCAGCGTCTCCCTACGCTCGGTATCAAGATGTCCTCTGAAGTTGCCGGGAGGGCCCGTTCCTGTTGTGGAACAAAATCTCCCAAGGGTATGAAAACCAATACGTTTCCTCTGATACAACTTTGGTTGCAACCGCTCCTCCCTCAAATCTGCAGGATGGAGCCGTCAACAACTGCATGAAGAGCTCGATTTGGCCTCAAGACGTCATCAACCAGAATCATAAGCACCAGATCTCTGTTTTGGCCGCCAATGCAAATGCTGCCCTCGCTGATTTGCAGTGAAGTGCTGCCATTTTCAGCAAGAAAGGCTAGGAAATGCGGCGAGTTTCCCACATCCCCTGTCTGGCCACTGCCGCCTTGGGGCCATCAGCACTGTTTGGTCCAACCGCCAATAATCCTTATATAGTTTCTCTAAAAGCTAAAAGCCCTCTGGATCTGGGGAACCAAGGAATTCACTCAGTTCATAAGCTGGCTAGAATTGGAGAATAGAAGCTTTTAGATCATTCACCCTCCGCTTACCAGATCCAGATCTCTCTTCTATCTAGTGAACAAAATTTCTCTAGGTGCGAACCACGAATCTGATGCAGGATATTCTACAAGATCTCGAACTCAGATTAGGGATCCCCTCAAATCTCATGAGGCTGATTTACGGAGGTAAAAAACTCGAAGATTCTCTGCCCCTGTCTCATTACAATATCAAAAAATATGCTTCAATTATGCTCTCCCTACATTTGAGAGGAGGAGCTGTTGGGCAATCCTCCTTGGCTCCTTCCTTCTCCTACAAGGATGCAATTCATTCGCAGCCATCTAAGAGAGTCGCTCAACTAGCTGAGGCTCCCAAGCCTTTCCTGGTGGACAAAAGGGAGGAAACCCCTTCCATTGAGATCTCCCATCCAACTTTGGAGGACCAATTTCAAACATTTGCAGAAAAGGCTATCATTTGTAGGTTTAATGGCCTATGGCCTTGAACTGTAGATCTCTATCAGTGGATCCATTCCAACTGGACCAACAACTGCACTGTCTTCTTTCGCTCGAAAGGCTTCTTCATTGTTGCCTTTGCTTTCAATGAAGACTATCAGAAAGCATTAACGGAAGGCCCCTGGTTCTGGGGATCAGCAGGGCTCTTTCTTACTCCTTGGTTTCCAGATTTCGACCCTTCCACTGCTGTCATCACCAAACTTCCCATTTGGGTCTGGCTTCCAAATCTCCCTACGCATCTCTGGCACTTTGCAGTCTTCCAAGGAATTGGGAACACTTTAGGCCGCTTCCTGGCCACAAACACCTTAAGGGGGGAGAAAGGAATATACACATTTGGCAGAATTTGTGCAGAAATAGACATCAGTAACAGGCTACCTGACAAGATAAATCTCAAAATTGGGGACTTCCATTGGACCCAAACCTTGGACTATGATAACACCGCCTTTCGGTGTCGTCACTGCCATCAGACAGGACATCTCCAAAACTCATGTGCCATGTTCCTAGACAAAATGAAGAATAAAAAAGGGAAATCCAAATCGAAGAGTTGGAAGCCATGTGATCCACCTCCCATGGATGACATTGATTCCTTCAGCTCGGACGAGGAGGAAAAATATGCGAATGAAGAAAATTATGAGCAGGCAAAGGACCCCCCCTCGGCTACCCCTACGGATCCTTCGGCATTGTGCGAATGAATAAAATTATGAGCAGGCAAAGGACCCCCCCTCGGCCACACCTACGGATCCTTCGGCATTGCATATATCGCAGAAACGCTCACATGCGCCCTCTTCCTTTGATTCAGATAAGGGCTCCTCCTTCATAATAGAATTGTCAACAATTGGTTCCTGTCCAATCAAATCATAATGGCAGGGTTAAAGTCAGCAAAAAGAAAGTGAAAAAATGTCGTTTGGAGGTTCCTACCCATTCTAGGTAGACCCCTTTGTCTCACTTTATGCTTTCATTTCTCCTTGTTACTTTCTGCTTGTACTAGGTTGCTTATAGGGGCCAACATTGATATCTATCATTTACGGCTCCCCTGTTTCTTTACTTTTCCTTCTGGAAAAGCTCTGATTGTACCATATGGTTTTTTCTTAATAGATTTAGTCTTATTCAGAAAATAAAAAATAAAAAAAATAAAAAAAATAAAAATAAAATAATAAAATAAAATAAAATATTAATTATTATTCTTATAATTTAAGAAATGATGTATAATTATTGTTAATAATAATTATTATTACTATTAATAATTATTATTAATAAAAAAAACTCAAACCTAATAAAATTACTAATAATTTATTTTTGGTCGACTCTTTTATTTATTTCTTTTACTATTTACTATTTATTGGTCTAATCCATCTTAAAAAACATTCATTCAAAAATTTATGTCCTGAAGATGGATCCCCATTGGTGTTGATATTCAACAAGATGATGAGATTAGTGAAAAGAGTCACCTTCACTAAGTGGGCCCGCAGGCTATTTTTGGCACAAGTCTATTTTTAGACATGTCGATCATATTCTATGAGTTGCAGGATGCTATTTGTGGATGGTTGGTCAAGTTGGAAAAAATAGATGGACTTCTATTTTTTAGACATATTGGGCGGAATATATTTTTAGATTGATAGTCTAAAAATAGATATGTCAAATATTATTAGCTCTTAATAATATTTGGACTCTAAACGTTATCTTATTCTCTTGGAGCACTTCAGTTAAGTGCACAGATGTGGCACAGAAGCTGACAGAAGGAATTACGCTATTCCCGAGGGTTTACTGGAGCTGATGCATGGAGGAAGTAGTTGGTGGAGTTGTGTTCAGTTTAACTTAGTTAGACACAGTTGAGCTAGTTGTATCTAGTCTAACTAATTGATACACTAGTGAGAGTGGTGTGAATTAATTATTAATTAATTCACTAAATAATAACTCATTAATCAACTGAAGAATACATCAGTTAACTACAGTGCATGGACAGTTTCAGTGGAGACCAGTGAAGAGATGGGTGAAAGGGCAAGTAGACTATCAGTTGTGACTATAGTGATGCATTGATTGCATCCAACACTCAGTAGAGATGCCAATGAGGATTTCACAGTCAATATTGGAGAAATTCGAGTTCATTCGGAGCCATTCTTCAGCAGGGATTGCACAGTAGAGGCAGGATAGCAGGTGGCAAAGATCGGTGCATGGATTTGCAAGATCGGGCTTGATTAGTGTGTAGCGATTGTATTGTACTGAGAGCTTGATATGATCAGCTTTGTATGAGGATTGTTACATGATCTCTATGAAAAATATTATATACAAATATTTGGGGTTTTCAGCTTCAGGCTTTCCCGGAAAACAACTGTGTTAATGTGTGAATTTTTATGGTTTCATGTGTGCATTGCAATTGTTTTAATTTCCGCATGTGATGATCAATGGTGGAATAGATTCTATATTGTGCATGAAGTTAAAATAGTGTGTGATCAGGAGAATCTTGGACATATAACATATTAGTTATATAATTTCTACATAGTATCATAGCATTGATCATTGGAGCAAATTGCAATTATTGAAACAGTTGAGTTTTGTGCTAGTGGAATTCGAATTTGCTGCAGTGTTTTCTTGGTGTTGAAGTTGAGCATTCATTGAAATGTCTTTCAATGGATTTCGATTGGAGTATGCCCTTCAGGGCAGCTCAAATTATATTGCATATAAGGACAAGATGGAGGCAATGCTGGATGATAATGGGTTAAACGAGTTCATAGATGTTGATATTCCAAAACCTGCTTCTAGCGATGCAACCGCACTTGATGCATGGCAAAAGAAGACAGCAAAGTGTTGAAGAATTATGTTGGAAGGTGTGAAGGATCACATAGTGTCCAGCCTTCATGGTAAAGCTTCTCCATTCTTGATTTGGAAAGCTTTGACAAACTTTTTCCAAAGTAGAAGCGACCAGAGGAAGTTGGCGCTTAAATACAAACTCAGGAAAATAAAAATGGAGAAAGGCGACAGTATACCCAAGTACCTCACAAAGTTTGTCTAGTGCAGGGATGAGCT
Source organism: Pinus albicaulis (assembly GCA_034641835.2). Classification (NCBI taxonomy): domain Eukaryota; kingdom Viridiplantae; phylum Streptophyta; class Pinopsida; order Pinales; family Pinaceae; genus Pinus; species Pinus albicaulis. The sequence continues at coordinate 1,212,890,724 of CM076572.1, read as the reverse complement.
GGGAAGTTTGGGGGTTAATGTATATGAAGAGGACTTGGTGAGCTTGGCTCTCCTTGGGCTTCCGAACAGTTGGCATAGCTACGATGACTCTATCAATGGTTGGGGGAAAATACTAGGATGGGAGCGACTTTGGTCGGATCTTGTGCAAGAGGAGATAAGGCGGGGTACCAGGGATGGATCTTCATCGAAGAATGAAGATGAAGAAAATTGTGTAGAAATTTGAATAATTTGCTGAATTATTCACCGATATTATCCTGGTCACATACTATTTGAGCTTCATACATAACACATAATCTCTTCTACGCATTAATCATCACATGCGGAAATAAAAACAACAAGCGGTATTGAAAACATTCACATGCGCACATAGAAATTCAACACATATAACACAGTATGTATACCTGGGAAAGCTTACAGCTGAAAACCCCCTACTGTCTGTATATTATAATGAAGAAGAATCATGTAACAATCTCAGTAAAATACTCCTCACAAGTACTCGGTACTGTCTCCAAAAGTTACACACAAACTAGCTCAGTTTTGAACAAGTCACGGGTTCAAAACTCCTCCATTAATTTGCACATATACGCAATCCAAAATGAGAGAATGGAATGAATGAATTCGAATTACCTTGACTTTTAAATGCACAATCCTCATTGAAATGTCCTCGATGATTGTGCAAATCTCATACACTATAGTCACAATGATAGTAGACTCCACCCTTTCACCCACCTCTAACAGACCGTCTTAGGCTTGTCCGCTTTTCTGATGTATGATGTGTTATTTAGTTGAATAATGAGTTAATAATTTGTGAATTAAATAATATTTAATTCACACAACTCATCTCTAGTGTATTAGCCAATTAAACTAAATACAACTAGTTCAACTAGTTAACCAGAACACCACCTCCATTAACTCCTCAATCAACTCCACCAAAACTCTGCCACATGAGTCTAACTGAAGTCAAACATGCAATAGATCAACTACCCCATAGGAAAATCATATTTCCTTCTGGCAGTTGCATGCCCCACCTTTGGGGGTCAAACTGAAGTGCTCCAAGAGAGTAAACTGAAGTTTAGAGTCCAAATATTATTAAGGGTAAATAATATTTGACTTCCCTATTTTTAGGATAGGCAGTCTAAAAATAGACTTCGACCTGAATGTCTAAAAATAGAGGTCCATCTATCTTTACCAACTTGACCAATCATCCATAAATAGCATCCTGCAACTTATAGACCATGATCCATATGTCTAAAAATAGACATAGTCTAAAAATAGACTTTGCGACAAAAATCACTTGTGTGGCCCCCACCTAGTTTTGGTGATCACTTTCCAACTAGGATCGGGAAAGATGTTTCAGGATGCCTCCTTCACTGTTTCTTCTTGCCATCTTCAACAAATTTTGCTTTAGCTCCGACCAAAGCAGAAAGGAGAAGAAAATTTTTCCTATTCATTCCTTGACAAAAGTTTATGAAGGTAAGTGCTAATTTACTTTCTGTAGTGAATATACTGCATAATTTTTCTGAAGAAAAAATAAACAGGATAACAGTTTCTGTGAACGGAGAAATTTAATTTCATGGATGAGTAAATTTTTACTGAAATTGTGCTTGGTCTCCAAGTGTCGTGGGATGATGTGGTTTCTTGACAATGGTGCGTCTTTCCATATGAATGCAGACAAAGATTTGTTTGCGTACGGATGAGATCTTGGAGTGCACATCGAGATGGGCGATGATGGTAGATACCGTGCGACTAGTATCGGGACCATTTCCTTTGAGAGGGAGTCTGGAAAACCTTTCATCTTGAAGGATTTCATGCATGTTCCAGGATTGAAGAAGAATCTAATCTCTGTGGAAATGTTGGAAGGCAAGGGCTATGATGTTGTTTTTAGTGAGGGAAAGGATTTCCTACGTAGTAAGACAACTGGTGAAACCCAGAGGATAGGGGTTTGAGTTAAGAACCTTTATCAATTGCAAGTATATCGTTGCGCAGCAATGGCAAGAAAAGTAGAAGGAGTGGTGAGCGGTGATGAGGGCGAATTGTGGCACCGGAGATTGGGCCATCTTCACCATGGCGCTTTGAAAATTTTGCAGCGGATTTCTACCAGGCTTCCCAAGGGTACATTTGCTCAGTCAGATTAGTGCAAGGGATGTAATTTGGGAAAATTTGTGAAAGCCAACTTTCATGAGAAGGATAGTCGTGCCACGACGATCCTTGAGAGAATTCACACAGACGTGTGTGGACCTTTCTCAGTAGCTTCGACAGCAAAGCACAGGTATTATGTGATATTTGTTGATGATTTTTCTCGTAAGTGCTAGATCTTCTTCATGCAGAAGAAGAGCGAGACATACTCAAAGTTCTGTGAGTTCAAGGCACTGGTTGAGAAAGAATTGGGGAAGCAGGTGAAGGCTCTTAGGAGCGACAATGGTGGTGAATTCATCTTTGGCGAATTCAAGGACTTTTGCAGCGCAGAAGGAATTCGAAGAGAGCTCATAGCACCTCATAACCCACAGCAGAACGGGGTTGCTGAGCGGAAGAACAGAACGATCGTGGGTGCTGCACGGGCGATGTTGCATGATTAGGGCCTTCCCATACACTTGTGGGCTGAGGCATGCAATACTGCAGTATATGTGCAGAACCGTTGTCCTCACAGGATACTTGGCATGAGTACACCCGAGGAGGCATTTTTTGGTAAGAAGCCTGATATTTCCCATTTGAGGATTTTTGGTTCACCTGTTTACATTCATGTGACGAAGGATGCCAGGAAGAAGCTAGAGCCGACCGCAGAGGTTGGGATATTTGTGGGGTACACTGATACACCCCACAACTATCGTGTGTATTTTCCAGACAGTCGCAAGACTGTTGTGTGGCGGGATATCAAATTTCAGGAGGAGAAAGCCATGAAGTGTTCGCTTGAGAGGGAGCTACACTTGCATGCAGATGAGGAGCTATTAGTTCCTAAATATGAGCCTCAGGATGTGGATCAGCCACAAGAGGAGGTTCATGGAGTGGAAGAAACCACTCATGTAGCGCCAACCATCTTCTTTCGAGGAATTTGTGGAGGATCTCGCATGGGTAGATGCCATGGTGGAAGAGTATGATTCGATTGTCAGAAACAGTGCATGGGAGATTGTCCCAAGGCCGGAAGGGAAATCAGTGGTAGGTTCGAGATGGATATACAAAGTGAAGAAAGCCGCTGATGGGAGCATCGAGAAGTACAAGGCAAGATTTGTTGCCCTGGTCTTCTCACAGATCGAGGGGATAGACTATGAAGAAACCTTTGCACCTATCGCAAGGTATTCTTCCATATGGACCATCCTTGCTCTCTCAATGCACATGGGTTGGCACATTCATCATATGGATGTGAAAGGCGCATTCCTCGATGATTCATTGAGGAGGAGGGTGTACATTGAACAACACAGAAGGTTTTGAAATCTTGATAGGTAGGTACTGTGTGCGAGGCTCAGACGTTGTATGGTTGAACGAAGCACCTCGTGCTTGGTATGCACGGATAAGTGTTCACCGGACTTGGATTCGCCAGGAGTTGAAGTAGGATCCGAACCTATACCAGATTGTGGTGGAGGGTAAGTTGCTGATCATTGTACTTTATGTAGATGATTTGATACTAACAGGTGATGAATTGTTGATACACTCATGCAAGGCAGATCTTGCAAAGGAGTTTGAGATGAAGGACTTGGGCCTCCTACATTATTTCTTGGGATTGGAAATTTGGTAGCGGAAGGGTGGACTATTTTTGTCTCAAGGCAAGTATGCCCGGGAGATACTGGAGAAGTTCAACATGCAAGGCTGCAAGCCTATCGACACTCCTCTTCCTGGTGGTTGGAGGAAAAAGGATGCTACATCGGCAAAGGTAGTGGATGCCACTGTTTATCGACAGTTGGTTGGTTCGCTCATGTATCTAGTCAATACACGATCATACATATGCTATGTTGTTAGCCAGCTTTCACAAGCTATGGTTAAGCCTACCAAGCTCTTTTGGAAGGCAGGAAAGCATGTATTGAGATATCTCAGGGGCACATCGGGATATGGATTGTGGTACAGACAGTCGGATGAGGTGAAGCTGCATGGCTTCACGGATGCAGATTGGGCAAGGAGCCCAACGGACAGAAAGAGCACATCTGGAGGGATTTTTAGCATCGGGTCTACAACATTTTCTTGGTACAGCAGGAAACAGAGATTCATGGCACTCATTTCAGCAGAGGCCGAGTACATGGCAGCAATTTTGGCTGCATGTGAGGTTATATGGATGAGGAAGATCCTGGTCGGGTTGTTCGGTTCACACTTAGATCCTACTGTGATATATTGTGATAATCAAAGTTGCATTAAACTCTCGTTTAATCCAATATTTCATGATAGATCTAAACATATTGACATCTGGTACCATCATATCAGAGATTGTGTGCAACAGAAGATCATGTTGCTTTCTTACATTCCTATGGAGGATCAGGATGCAAATATTCTGACGAAGGCGCTCACCAGGAGCAAATTCGAATACCATAGAGACATGATCGGGGTGGTAGATAATCCCTATCTTGTTGAGAGGGAGTGTTGAGATTCAACAAGATGATGAGCTTAGTGAAAACAATCACCTTCACTAAGTGGGCCCACAGGCTATTTTTGGCGCAAGTCTATTTTTAGACATGTCGATCATATTCTATGAGTTGCAGGATGCTATTTGTGGAAGGTTGGTAAAGTTGGAAAAAATAGATGGACTTCTATTTTTTAGACATATTGAGCGGAATCTATTTTTAGATTGCCAGTCTAAAAATAGATATGTCAAATATTATTAGCTCTTAATAATATTTGGACTCTAAACATTATCTTATTCTCTTGGAGCACTTCAGTTAAGTGCACAGATGTGGCACGGTGACGGAAGGAATTACGTTATTCACGAGGGTTTTACTGAGCTAATGCATGGAGGACTTAGGTTAGAACTCATGTAAATTTTGACTCATGTGACAGAGTTTGGTGGAGGTGTAGAAGTAGTTGGTGGAGTTGTGTTTAGTTTAACTCAGTTAGACACAGTTGATCTAGTTGTATCTAGTCTAACTGATTGATACACTAGTGAGAGTGGTGTGAATTAATTATTAATTAATTCACTAAATAATAACTCATTAATCAACTGAAGAATACATCAGTTAACTACAGTGCATGGACAGTTTCAGTGGAGACCAATGAAGAGATAGGTGAAGGGGAAAGTAGAATATTAGTTGTGACTATAGTGATGCATTAATTGCATCCAACACTCAGTAGAGATGTCAATGAGGATTGCACAGTCAATATTGGAGCAATTCGAGTTCATTCAAAGCCATTCTTCAGCAGGGATTGCGCAGTAGAGGCAGGCTATTAGGTGGCAAAGATTGGTGCATGGATTTGCAAGATCAGGCTTGATTAGTGTGTAGCGATTGTATTACACTGAGAGCTTGATATGATCAGATTTGTATGAGGATTGTTACATGATCTCTATGAGATATATTATATACAGATAGTTGGGGTTTTTAGCTTCAGGCTTTCCCGTAAAACAACTGTGTTAATGTGTGTGAATTTTTATGGTTTCATGTGTGCATTGCAATTGTTTTAATTTCTGCATGTGATGATCAATGGTGGAATAGATTTTGTATTGTGCATGAAGTTAAAATAGTGTGTGATCAAGAGAATCTTGGACATATAACATATTAGTTATATAATTTCTACAATTGGGATTCAAAACGTCGACAATTTTCTGGTAATACTATGGAAAATCCGAGTTGTTCTTCTTCAATTAATAGCCGTAGAAGCTTAAAAACCATCAATACAACAATATTGTTTAGACATATCAAACATATTCTTCAGCAGAAATCTTAGCTTTCATATGCACTTTTCATGAATCATTTCCATGTGTATACACGCTTTTCAAGAATAAAACCCGCATATAGATCTCAACATATTGCATAAAATATACGCTATTACACATAATAGAACCTGTGTGTGTACGCGCCATACCTGTATCAAACCCACGTACAGATCTGCAATTTCCAACTCAAAACTACGTCGCTCATCAAAACTTCAAACATACCAGATCATGACATACACAGTAATAAACACACGTCAAAAACCCAGATCTATTTGATCCATAAGCAGATCATACAATCCATAGTCATTTCACGTATAATGATCCTGATCCATTATTTTATTACTGGGTGCAGATTAACCACTAAGCAATATCCCATACCATGAAATAAAACTTCAGATCAAATTAATCATCAATCACACTTACATATGCACACTTTAACACTTTGATCTTCACCTCGTTATATATCTTGAACCTTAGCCAATACTACAAGCCAAAACTACACTAGTGTTGGTGGTAATATTTGACGGGATCAAATAGCCATTACATCACTCAATATTGTGGAATAATACCATCGTAAAGACCCTTGTTATTTAATAAATCATGGTTCACCAAATGTACTCACATTCTCTTCTTCATACTCACGTGTGTACTTGAGTTGGCTTCATAGAGCCCCCGTATATTTATTCAAATGTTAACATTTATAATTCTTCTGTCTCTGACCTGCATACCTTTTTCAAATCATTTTTTCACCTATTCAATCACTTTTTCACCTCCGAGCTAGCCTGTTTACTCATTCGGTTACCATATACTTATCCTGTTACAAGTGGGTTTCCATCAAGGACAACACGTATATCATAATGCCAAAAATCTCCCCCTTTGGACTTGATGGCAACCACATTGGTGTGTGATCACCACAACCTATATATATCTATAAAACATATCAATCACAAAATTCAAACACCAATATATTCTCCCCCTTTGACATCAAGGGCAAAGGGAGGACCAATGCTCCCCCTGAGCACATGTTGAATCTTCTGTAACATTTTCAATGAAGTACATGACTCTAGGACTCATCTGAATATGACCTTTCCTATCACCAAGGACTCAAACTTACATCAACCACCCAACCAGTTGGGGTTACATAACATCCTCTTCCCATCATGGGATTATGCACAAAAATGACTAGAACTTCAATATTCAAAACATGACTAAGTATTACAAGAATTAGATTATGGGTATTTACATTACCTTTATATCAAATGAAAGATATGACTTTTATAACCAAGACCAAAAGACCTCTATAGTGAGGTATCATAATATTCATCCGCAACCATCACATACCTAATAGTATCTACACCATAAAAATCTCATCAAGGTCAACTTGTTCTTTCCCTTTGTATAATAATTCCATGTCCATCAAGGTAACATGTATGATATACAAACATAGCATCATGACACAAGATAATTCAATGAAGTATCATCTGTGACAATAGCATCATCATCAAGTAATCATAGAAAGGCCTTCATATTTGCATCATCATTCAAACACATGAACAACATCTTAAGAAAACAGAATGCCAACAATGCATAATTATAAGCAAGGCTAATGCTCCTCCTGAACTTGTGCTACTTGTTCACTTTCAGATCTGATCACATCAATGCATACATAAAAGCATCTTCATCAATCAAAAAAGCATAATTTTCATGTTGTACAAACTCCTATAACTCAGTACTACTTATAAGTAACATCAGTAGACTGTAACCATCAACATCAGAACAAGAAAGCCAAATAATAATTGTATGAGTCATATCAGTCTTTCTTAAGTCTGTCCCATTGTTTCTCTATCATAAAAAAACATACGCGATTGTTTGTGTAGGAACTCAAGTATATATGTGACTGTCTTTCATAGGATCCGCGTACAGAAAGTGAAATACTAAAAACGTCACAATTTGAACTCCCCCTAAGCTTGTACAATTTGTACTTGTCTTTTGTCATCACATCAGAAGCACTATCAGAAATATAAGCAACCAAAATTATCAAAAAACCATGTGAATCATTATCAAGATAACTTATATATATATATATATATATATATATATATATATATATATATATATATATATATATATATCCCTAAGATTACTAACCATGAGGACCTGATAATGATATTCTGCTCTTAAGAGGTCATGTACCTCACACTACTCCTGCAGTCACTATTCATAGTATTCTTTCAAGAACGATGTGTTGCAATGGGCACTGTCTTCTTTTAGTCTGAGTCTGAATCCTCCTTATATCTACGAAAATTCAAATCTTAAACACATAGAATTTGTTTGCGTTTTTTAACCCTCTTTATATGACCTTTCCAATTTCTTTATCCATGACCTTGCATTTGGTTGATGTGAACATAATTAAATTTCCTTTATCTGCCATTTGGCTTACACTTAAAATATTTTGTTTTAGGCCTTGAACTAATAAAGTATCAACTGCATTTCTATTTTTGCTAATTTTTGTGCTACCTTTTCCCAAAACTTTCGTTGGAGAATTATTTGAGAGAATAACCTTACTATCTTGATTTTTCGTGAGAGACTCCATATTACTCTTATCACTAGTCATGTGATGAGAACATCCACTATCTATGTACCATTAATATTCATTTTAAAATTCACAAAGAGAAAAACCACACCTTAATTTTTTTTCTTTATTATGAGAAGTATTGGTGGATCCATCTTTCTTCGGTCTCATGAAATCATGTTTTTGTCTTCCATGTTGTATTTGGTGATTCATTGATTTTTTCTTGCATTATTTTTCTATATGCCCAAACTTGTTACAAGCATAACATCTTATGTGAACAGAAAAGGGAGTAGAGGAATCATATTAAGTATGTTTCATGTTCCTTCTATTGTAATCAACAGCTTTGTGACCAAATATGTTGCAAGAAAAAAAATACCCCTGAAAGACACATGAGTACTTGGAATTTGATGGTCTTTCTATGTAGTGGCTATTTTCCTGTGACCGAAACAATCTTCTTCTGCAATTGGCTGCATCATGTCTATAATTATGATATATAAAGCATTCAATATTATCGATCAGATTGGATAACCAATTGACACCTATATAGTTAGAAGAAAATGTTTTCCTTTGAGGATTCATTATCCTTGGTTATTGATCATTTTGCATTTTGTATCTTTAAACACTTCAAGTTTTGAATTGTTTTCCTTTGGATCTTTAGCACAATTTTGAGAACTAGAATTACAATTACAATTACAATTTTACAATTACAAACATTTCACATTAATACAATTAAAATTTTACAAATATTTTACATACAATTACAATTACAATTTTACAATTTTACATAAAATTACAATTATAATTTTAGAATTTTACATACAATTACAATTACAATTACAATTTTACAATTGCAATCATTTCACATTAATACAATTAAAATTTTAGAAATATTTTACATACAATTACAATTACAATTTTACAATTTCACATACAATTACACTTAAAATTACAACTACAATTTTATAATTATAATTTTAGAATTTTACATATTACACTTTTACAATTACAACCATTGCACATTAATACAATTAAAATTTTACAAATATTTTACATACAATCGTAATTAAAATTACAATGAGAATTACAGTTACAATTACAATTTTACAATTTCACATACAATTACAATTAAAATTAAAATAACAAATACAATTACAATTTTAGAATTTTACATACAAATAGAATTACAATTACAATTTTACAATTACAATCACGACATAATATTTAATAAATATCATGATTTAATATTAAATTAAATAAACATCACAATCATGATAACCATCGTACAAATATCATATTCAACTAAAAAACATATTCAAATTCACTAACATCATCTAATCATCGTGATCATGATCATCTAACAAAACACAATTAGCATTGTATAACATCATCACAATAAACATCAAATATACATATCATGTCAAATAACTTCTATCACATACACATCTATCTGCAAGCTGCACATTAAATGAACATATCTAACATGACCTAACAATATACATATCATGATGATCACCAAAATGTAAATTAAGTACAACTACAACATGAACATAAAATGCATGGACCATATATATATATATATATATATATATATATATATATATATATATATATATATATATATATATATATATAATGTCAAAAATATACAATTGTAATATAAATGCCAAATATCAGCTGGTGGTACATCATCAATAGTAGTACTAGTCGAGGCCTACTCAGTCAATGGTGCAACTTCGACAAGATTAGATAGATGTTGATCATCATGTGCCTGTTGATCTGGTGGTGTCTCATGCTGATCAAGATCAACTGTCGGTTGCTGGTGATGACTCGACATGGATGGTCTAGCCTGCTCATGTTCATGAGTACTGCTAGATGTTGTAGGTTGTTGATCATGATGACTCAACGTGAATGGTCCAGCCTACTCATGATCATGAATTCTCGATGTTGCAAGCTGAGAAGGCTGACTCGAAGTGGATGGTCCACCCTGCTCATGATCATGATTGTGGTCAATGTTGTAGAATGCTCATTTTCGGCGCGAGGTGAACGATGATCACTCCCATAATCTTGATCATCAGATGATATGTTGATGCTCGACTATCGATGTATTGTGTCTTGACCACGCCTACATCGAAGGGCCCTCCTCAACCGCATCACTAAGCTGGTAGCTCCTACGACATGCCACATCAGGGTGAAAATTTCATGTGGCATGCCTCTCCACATCTGTGCCATCCTAGCATTGGCCTGTATCTCTCTTATAGTGGTGGGCCTGACTCCCCCATCCACAAGCAGTGCACACATTTGGTCGCTAAACTCCATCCTAAATCTAATTTAAAGCCTACACCTGGAAAAATTCAGTACTGGCACAACATGAGGACTAGGTCTGTTTGCACTGGACTGATCCTCGGCATCTATCATCTCCTGATCGTCATCAGGATCTACACCTTGATCATTTGGTGGCGGTGGCATCTCATCGCCATCAAATGACCCAATGTCTGCAAAAAAAAATATAAGTACATAACAATAACTAGAAAATTTCATTAAACAGTTTAATAAAAACAAGTTAAATAACATGTTAGAATAAATTTAAATAAAAAAGAAATATTACCTCTATCATCCGAAGACTCATCATCGGTGAATAGGATGTTGGCACACCCTCGGAAATCCAAACCAGCATACAGACAAGGGACCAGAATGAAGGGATGCCCATCAACACTAGCTAGCAACTCCAGATCATCATGTGATATCCTCATGGAAAATCTAACTCGCCCCTTTTGGGCATCATCTGTCCCCACATCTACATCCATACATGTAGCATCAACCTACGAGGCTATCAAACAAAAGTAGTTCTCATCTCTGGAAACCTCTAAAAAATAAACAAAATAGCTCTGAAGCAAAAGGGAATTTCACCCTCCCTTGTGCCTGAGCACGACATCTATCTAAAGGTGTACAGAACTGCCACATAAAAATAGCAGACCACCTCACATGTCATGGTGCCTTTAGAAAGAATCAACATAAAATAGAAGTGGGAAACTAATGTGTTTCCCATATCTGGTATGGCGTGAAATGGTCAAAATCAGTAGTGAGAGGCACCTCACCTCCTCTCCACCAAATAAAGCAATACATAACTGACCTTTGGCGACCTGAAAATCTGTAGGAGACAGTATATCCATGCTAATGTATCTCTGGAAGTACACCAACTGACTCCTTGCTTCATAGCCAACGGGGACCTCTAGGAATGAGGGAAAATCCACCCCTCTCCTTGATAGGCTAGTAATGAAATAAAATTCCTCCTCAATGGGTGCGTACCACTGGTTAGGACCAACTCAAAAAGCCTGTAGGTGGGCATTCCACATGTGGATAAGTTTTCGCAAAAACCCACCATGGTCCTTTAGGGATGTAGCCTCCTTGTAGAACTTGAGGAGGCTTATCTCCATTAGGAGCCCCTGGGTGGTTATTGTAATAGGGCGAGGGTACATATCTCTCTCCCTCTCTCATGCCTCCCACACGTGAACCACATTATACTGGTCCACATGTTGTTGTTGTTGTTCCCTCTCTTCTCTCCTTTGACGTCGTTGAATGATTGACATATTAAATACAATTTTTTTATTAAATGAGACATGTATTTAGGAATATACATATATAATTTTTTTTTTAAAAACAAAAAAACATTCGGTGCACCACAAAAAACAAGTATGCACCAGTAACGATGCGTCTTTTTTTGTCGTGCAGCGAAGGCCAGTGCATCTTTTTTTGTCGCGCACGAGAGGCGATGCACCTAGAAATTTTCAATGCACTGCCCTCCTGGAATTGTGACAAGGTCAACGGTACGGTGGTATAACAGACGAAATTTTTGACTATGTACTACTATCGAGATGGCGGTGTTCTTACCAAACTATATGCCCCAGGCCGTATAGTTTAGGAAGCGCACCGCCCTCCCGACACTGGTACATAGTCAATGGTGCAATCATTTACATGAACGCACCGTTGACTATGTCTAGTTGACGAGGGCGGTGCACTAACAAAATTACCCGCCCCGGGGTGGATATTTTCGTCAACGCACCGCAATCCCACAATTCGACATAGTCAATGGTGCGGCCAAGTAACCGACCACACCGCAATATTTTCAATTTTAAAAAAGCACGGTGTGTCGTTTCAGTACCACCCCAGAACTGGTGCAGATACCATTAGCACTAGTCGTGGTGCAGCCTATAAATTTATAGGCAGCACCATGAACCGGTGCGAGCCGAACGGCTCGAGCACACCATGCGGGAAAAAAAATTAAATAAGGTGAATTTTAAGTTATTTTAGAAAAATAATTTTCTAAAAGGTTTAATTATGGAAAAACAAGTAAAATACCTGTACTTTTGGCCATCAGGGAGGCATATTAGCTGTAGAATTTTCAAAACTAAATTTTCCCACCGTTTTGCAAAATTCGAAATGGAGATGGTGGGCAATGGATAGGAGCAGTGCATGCAATGAGAGCACCGATGGCAGGGTGCCTCACAAAAGGTAAATTTTCACCAGTGCTTGAGAGCTCTGGAGCACTAAAAAGTGAAAAATGTGGATTTTTGGTCGTAATTTTTTTTTATTTAACCTTGTTCTTGTGCACAGATTTTATAGGCACATCGGGCGGTTTCCTAAAACTGCATCGCGATGTTTCAGTTTTGGCGCAGGTTTTTAGGATGCATTGCTGCGAAATATTTGTAGATCACCATTGCGCTACAGTAATGAGATGCACCAGGCGGGTTTGTATCGAGCGCACGGTGTCCTCGTGTGCCAATTTTTTGTGTGCACCAGTGCTTTCTCTAGTGGAATGAACCGGTGCGGTGTAGGATGATAAACGCACCCAAAAAAAAAAACCTCCACCTAGCAACCTCCTTTCATAACCTCCTCTACAAACAGATGTATGAGCTATTTTTATAAGGGGTTCCTCAAAAACATCCGCTAGAGGATATTTTCCTTGTAGTGAGAGAATTACTTCTTACCGGTAAGGGTATCAAGCACCTGATCAATGAAAGGAAGGGAAAATTAATCCTTAAGAGTGGCTTTGTTCAGTTCTCTATAATCAATGTAAATGTGCCATTTCCATTTTTTTACGGGACTAACACCAATGGGGAGACCCACTGACTGTTGGAAACAGGATAGATAAAATCAACATCCAAGAGTTTTTGCAATTCTTCTTTTACAACATCTCTTAGAGCTGGGTCCATACGCCTTTGGGGTTGTTGGAAAGGTCAGTCTCCATCCTGAATATAAATATGATGAGTATAGGTTTCAGGATGGATGCCTTTCATATCTTCATAACCCCATGCAAAGGCATCAATATGGTTCCAGAACAAATTACAAGCTTCTCTTGTTGGGATGAATCCAAGTCTGAATTGATATGAAAATATTTTCCTGGACTAATCTCAACAAGAGTGGTATCGGGCTCAAGAGTACACACAGGAATTTCTAGAGATGGTGATAAGGGAATTTGAGAATTGTGACTTTCCTAAAAATCCAAACTAAAAATTTGGCTCAATGACCCAAAATTAGGCATGGTGTCTTGATTATTCAGGAAGTCTTGTATCTCACTCTCCTATGAGAACTCAGCACAATGATGTAACCTGGAAACAGACTGAGTATCCTCATCACTATTGTAATCTAGCCACAAGGTGTCTCGGATCTCTTGAATGGATCTAGCAGGTGGATATAAAGTGATCTTCTTCCTAGAATCTCCATGGGAAATATACATGTCACAAGAATGGCATCCAATGTAAGCATCAGCCGTAGCAAGCCATGGTTGTCCCAATATCAAGGGATGTCCTCCCACAGGATTCTTTGGTTGAAGCACAATTAATTTTGCGGGATATTCCCAATAATCTAATGAAACAATCACATCATCCAACACCTCTTTTGGCTTGATTTTAGATTTGTCTACCAATTCAAGCACAGTGGGAGTAGGACGAATATGGACCAATCCAATTTGATCCATGGTTTTCTTGGTCATAACATTAATGGTTTTCCCCAGGTCTATAAGCACATTATAGACAAGGATGACACCTATCTGAACAAAGACAACAATGTTTCTCAAGTCAGTGTATTTTTCCATGGGTATACATCTCGTCATTAACTTTGTTTCTCTTCCAACAAATTGAATGGTTTGGGGTTCCAATATTCTCCTCTCTAGCTTCTTGAGACGGAGATCCCTAATGATTTTTGTACATATGGGGATTTCTTTGATATATTGGAGCAAAGGTACTTTTATAAAAATATTCCTAAGCTTAGAAGCCAAACTAGACTTGAGAATGGGGTCATTCCTCTCCACAACAAACATCTCTATATAGGGAGGTTAGTTTGAAGAGGATGAAAAGGGCTCTGAAGGTATGGGTATGGGTTGAATGGTGACATCTCTTATAGAATGGTCAGGAGTTTCCTCCTCACCTTTCCCATCGATAATCACCATAGGCTGCTTCTACTTTTTTGAGGTTACTATCTTCCCTGATTTCAATTGGAGATCATTGACTCCAACTAGTATAGACTAATATCTGGATGGGAAAAGGAGGTTCATAGAATGGATCATTTTTACTTCTTTTTTATTGGGATTTGCTATGGGTTTGGCAGGCAGTTGAGGTGGTTGAAACAATGGAGATAAAGTTAATGGTGGCATAGGTTGACTTAGCTGGGGAAATGATGGTTATGGCATTGGGTAAGGTGCATATGTTGGTGGGTATGATTGCATCGGTGCAAGATAGGAATGTTGTGAATGGTTTGGTCCTATCCATCCTTGTTGCCAAGATTGGGAGGGTTTTCCATAATGATATTGGTTCCCATGCTACCAATGTTAAGATTGACTAGTATTAGGATAGGAATATGGATGTGCATTATAACCAAAAAAATGCAGTGGAAGTTTTGGAGCCATACCTATACTTACATGAGGCCAATTTCTTCGTGCTCCCATAAAATTCAATGATTTGGCTTTAGTTTTTCCTCCCTCAAATACAACTTTCCGCCCAGGTATGGAAGGAAATTTCTCCGTGGAAATTTCTTTCAGCCCAGGTATGGAAGGAAAATTTTCACATTTATTAGCGCATTTAACATCAAGAGGAAATTCTCTTAAAAGATGTTTTTTTCTACATTTTGGACAAAAAATATATAATGACTCTTGTTCCTCTATAAGTTTTTGCTGAAATTTCAAAGATTCTATTTATTTTCTAATGATTTTCTTTATTTCAATTTTCATATTATCCATTTTGTTCTCCAATCCAACGATCATAGCATCAGTAGATTTCGGTTTTCTTATTTATGTTTCTTATTTCTTCACAACCGACGAACACTATCATAAGCATCATTCCTTCGATCGATCAACCTACTTCATATGCATTAGTCTTTCAAAAACCCCACACTCAGTATTCTCAGGTTCATCAGCCCCTTTAGCAACCGAACGTACTATATTCGTATGTTCAGAAACCTAACATTCCTCATTAGTATGTTCAACAGTTGAACGTATAATATCAGTATGTTCCTCGACCAAGCGCCTCTTAGTAGTATGACCAACAACCTCAGATTCCTGCAGGTGTTATTGTGAATAACCCTCAGTTTGGTCCTTACACCCAAACTAGTCTGAATCTCCCTCTGCATCAACCTGGTACTTAGTACTAGTCACTTCCTTATGGTTAGTACCGGCAACCCCAGCTTGGACCTCACTCTGGTGCTCAATATCAGTAGATTCTTAAGTACCAACAGGCCCAATTGGAACCTCAGGCTAGACCCTACATTCAGTAAGGACCACAAGTTGGACCCCATGTTCAGTAGGGACCATAGGTTGGACCTCATGTTCATCACAAACCTCACCCTAGACCCTATATCCAACAAGGTTTTCAACCTCAAATCCATCAGGGGCTTTATCAATGGCCCCATTAGGGTCCCTATGTTCAGAAAAATCTGCAGCAAGGTCCTTACCAACAATGGGGGAAATATGCGTATTCAGGACAAAATATGCCCTATTGGGGGTAAAATTCGTATCAACTAGGTTGGAACCCCCGATATTTTTCTCCTCGTCATCCTCCCTTGCCATTTTTGGCTATGTTGGAACTGTCAGATGTGTCAAAGCTTGCAAATGACCCCATCCAACATCAGTTGCATTGGTTGCCAATTCCAACCAAAATCCCTGGAGATTGTCCTAAATTTGAAGGCAAGTCTAGGGAAGACCCCCAAACCCATGTCATGAAGTACCACTTGTGGTTCTCTTCTAATTCTTGGTTCAATGATTCCATTTGTATTCATTTTTTCCAACATACTTTGATCAGTACTGTGGCCAAGTGGTATATTGAGCACCCTCGGAGAATTTTATTTGATTTCAACTCTTTGGCTATGGCTTTCCTCACTCACTTCCATTTACCTGTCCAGTATGAAACCAACACCCACCTCCTCACCTCATTGAAGCAATCAACTTCTACTCACACTTCAAATCACATTCAGGAATGGTGATGTCTTTGTCGCCTCATAAAATTCGAGATCCCCGATCAGTTTTTGATTGAATGGTTTACGAAATAATTTGTTCTCAGGACTGCTAAATATATTGCCATGGGTGGATATATCACGGAAGAGGAATTCATTGCTAGAGCCCAATACCTCAATTTGGTTGATTCCCAATATAGAACTCTATAGGAGCTCTTCCCTGACGTGCCACAAAGTGATTCAAAATCATCTTAGTATTTTGCTACACCTCTCGTTGATGGCGTTATCAGGGAAGTGGCTCATGCTGATAATAGTGCACCTAAAAATTCTTCAAAGTATAAATCCACTAATTTTTATGCGCCCTCTACTCCTTCCAGTAACCAGAAAAATCCTAGTAAAACCTTCGAGGTAAATGTTGTCCAATCTACCGTAGAAAAAAAATCCTTGAAAGGTAAGAAAAAGGTTAAATTAAAATCCAAATATAACAACCATAAACATGATTCAAAAAATTCATCTACTGATGGTTCTTCTACACGCAAGCCTAAATATCCTTGTCTAATATGTGATGATGATCATTACACTAAGGATTTTACTTGGCGTGCATAAGTTTCTCGTCTTCTAAAAGGTGCCCCCGGGACTCTAGCTGTCTTGAAATAACCTTTCCCTTCTTAGCAGATGCAAATAGTAGATCAACCCCAATCATCTGGAAACTCTCAAGTTTTCATGTCTCGTGTTATCGCTCCATCGGATCTCTAAGGCTAAGAAGAGACCAGCAAAGGTAACCACAAACCAAGCTCTTGCCAAGTAGCTAGCCCTACTAGGCATGAGAGGGATCTCTCCAAGGGATCATAGCTAAGAGGGATGGATCAATTAGGCTTTAAGCTAGGTATAGTAACACAAAGGTTTTGATTGGTTGATTTTGGTGTTGGATGAGTGAATTAGGTCCAAGAGGAAATTACGCCAAGGAAAAAGGACCAGTAATTGCAGACATCTGATGGGGAAAGGTAGGTAGGTACTTTAACACTTTAAGGAGGTTTGATGGAGTGAATTAGAATGGTGAGATGCTCAAAAGAGCATGACGTATATGAATTATTTTCAAACTGAAGAAATGAAACACTTGTATGATGATTCTCCCAAAACAGAGCATTAACAATGAATTTTGCTTATCTCACTTAAGAATCAACCATATTAGAGAAATGACATGATCATGGAAAGTAAAAAACATTCACACATATGTAAACAGAAGAAGAAATTATGTCAAAATACAATACCCCAAGAATCCCACCAAAATAGTTGTAACTCTGTCAATAAATTCTTGCCAAACTCTGATACAATAGTGTTCTCTGATCAATACAACAACATCTAACCCTCTCAATGATAAAGGAGGTGGAAGATATAGGAAAATAACTTATTCTCCCCAGATCATGGGTCGAATCCTTGAATTCAGGAACTAATCCCCAAAATACTGAACTGAAAACCCAAAGACTAGGGAGCTCAACAAACTCATCCCTATATTTGGTGAAACTTATTCATCTTAGGCAAAAATCCACTTTTACCTAATGTATTTACCCTCTACTAACTAAAAGTAACTTAATTACATTTACATCATCAAATTACATCAGAAAAATTCATGGATCTTTGACCAAACTGAGAAAATCTACAAAATTTGGAAAAAATCAGCAAACTGGTAGAAGCGCGGTGCCTTTGGCGGGAGCATGGCGCCAAACACAGGAGAGTAGCACCAAACCCAGGAGTGCATCGCCTCCTTGCAGGCCACTTTTTGAGGACTTCCCGAACTCCAAATTGAACTCATGATATCTCCTTGGAAATATATTTCTATCTGCTAAACAATGGACCTATCAAGAACTGAAAATTATCAAGTATAGCTCCTCAAAAATCAATTCTTCCAAGTCTGGTCAAAAAGTATAGAATGGGGGTGCAAAAAATGCAGCATTATCTTGCAGGCCACTTTTGGATGCCTTCCTAAACTCCAAATTGAGATCATGATAGATCATTAGAAATATATTCCACTCTAGTTCTCATTTGACTTATCAAGCAAGTCATTTGGACAGTCCATCAAGGAGAAAAAATTATTTTCCCAAGACTACTTCATAAATGTAGGGAAAACAGGGGATTTAGGATTGTCTTGTAAAGGGAGGGGATGTCTAAATTATTGGGGAAATTTTTTGGGGATAGGTATAGATGTTGGAGACTATAAGGAGGTGGAATTTCTATAAATGAGTAATGGGATGGGGTCCAAAAGGGAAAAACACATCCCTAACCTAGGAAGGTGTCAAACATGTAGCAATAGGCTAGGGTTTATATGAAAGTGAGGGAAATGAGAGAAATGGGCATGGGAAAAGGTTAGGGGAGGTAAATGGAGTGTAGGAGAGGGTGTTAGGAGGCTTAGGGATGTGGGAAATGATAAAAAAACGTATATGGATTAGTGTAGGGTAATTAAAACATGCTCCCAAACCCTAAAATGCCCAAAAACGCAGTGTAGGAGCTTGTGTTGACTTGTTGAGGGTCTTTCTTGGATGATGAAGTGTTGAAGATGCCTTGATAACTGAGTGAGGGCTCTCTTTCATTTGGATGGTGTTGGGTATGGGAATCGCAGTTAATCAAACTCCTTTCAACACTTAATTTTCAACCTAGGGACCGTAAACTTAAAGACGAAGCACAGGAAATTCCAGAAGTCATATGAACTTTTCCTATCTATTCCTACTTATCAAATCAAGAACTTGTAGAATTGAAAAGAAATATCACATAAAAATTTACACCAAAGAATTTCTAGTGCCGGAATGTGAAAGAAAGTACTTTTGGGAAGAAATCAAATAAAGGAACTTTCACACTTTTTGTAAACAAACTTGATTTTTGAAATTAAATTCTTTTTTTATCTCCAGTAGGGGTGTTGGCAGGTTCACAAGTGGGCCCTTGGAAAGATCTGCCTTCTTAAGGATTTTCCTTCCTGCACCAATTTGTTATTCCTATACTCCTGCAATATGCTTGCACTAGTACAAGTACAATACTTAGGTGCGGGAATTATATTTTTCACTTGCAGTGGAGATTTATGTCTTCGTGCAGGGGGCTCAAAGCTTCTAGCTTCGAGCAATCTGGTCCTATAACAGAATATTGGTTCCTATACCGGAACAGAGATTCTTGCACCAAGTTTCCAAATACTTTCAAGAAAAGAAAGGGCATGTTAATCTATGAAAGAAATTTTCAAAGGCGAATCAGAATTCTGAATTAACTTGCCAACGTCAAAAGGAATGCTTCAACCAAACTGAATCTTGCAGTGAAAATAACTACGAAATAAAACAATCTTCAAAAGTTAAAGCACACTTTCTACAATGCAATGAAAGAAATAACTCAAGCATGACAACAAGATTTTATCCCCGCAATAATTACTTACACAAACCAGATATACCTCCAATCTTTGTAGACTCAAAAAGGTTCACTTTAATTATTCATATTTAAGGTTTAATTCTGTCCTTTTAGAAATATGAGGTGCGGGCATAGATCGATGTGTTGTAAGAGCATTTGTTCATCAGCTAACCAGACATCTTTTAATTCCTAGGATTTAATTCTTGGCATTAAAAATACTTCTATTTACTAATGAACATTCACTTGCGAAAATAAATCAAATTCTTGTGAAGGAAAGAAATGAAACAATATTCCTATGATGAACTGAAAAAATAAGTTGCAAAATTATAATAGCACTAGTGTAGGAATGTGCTTGCACTACTCCAGGCGGAAATCAATTACAATTCGTAGAAAGGGAAATCACTGAAAGTAAATAAAATTGTAATTAAACACGCCACGTATCCATCACACTTGACTGTTAAGGAAATGAAACCATAATTCTTATAAATAAATGAATTACAAACTCAATCAACACCTTGCATAAATAAAATCAACACGCACACATTTAACTGAACGAAAGCATGAGAGGGAAAAGGAGATGGGTTGGTTGGGCCCTAGCCAACCAGCTCATTTCCTGTTATAGGAAACGTAAATCTTCAAAGCTCAAATATGCATGAATGATAGATCAAAGCACAGAATGTAAACAACATGGCGTAGCTCCTTGTATTAATTTTATTCAACAAAAATAAATTATAAGTACAAATCTAACCCAGAACGAGGGCAAAAACACAAAGTTACAAATTTGCCAGAGTTACAGTAGCATGGCTATCACTCCCTAATTTCCTATCTGAAATCTATATTTAAACAACCCTTTTGGCCTTGGCCATAATAAAATTACATACTGTCATTCTAATTCCAGCCTTTCGTCTTGAACGAAATAACAACGAGCGCTACAAAATAAGCCATCAGCTATAATAAAACGTTAAACTATTCGTTGGCCAGTGATCTGATCTTTAGCCATATCCTTGATTATCCTCCCCTCTGAATTCCACTCAAGATGACCTTGAGTGAACGGGTTGAGATGGAACGAAAATCCCGTGTTAGGTAACGAGCTATTGTGGAAGTCTAGGAGCAGTCGACTACCAACGGTGCAGGAATCTGCTTTCACTAGACCATGTTGATTCGAGATTAATACATTTTCTTATTGAAATACTTTAGCAAGATAAATATTAGTTGAAAGAATATAAAAGGCATAAAATCTATTTTAAAATGATTAATTAAGTACTTACTAAATCTTAAGTATGAAATATAAAGCTAGTGCAGGGATAGGACAAAATTCTTGGACTAGTGCAGGTATAAGGAAGTTTATGAGGATAAAACAAAGGTTTATGATCATGATTTTAAGGTAGGAAAGGAGTTAAAAATGAGGAATTTTCACCTACTAACAGATGGATGAGTAAATGAAATGAATTGGTCTTATATACCTTATTTGAGTCATTTTATTTCAATGTATTGGGATGGCCCACATGTATTTTCACTTTGGCTTTTGAAACCATGTAGCTTAGGAACCTTTTGAGTGCAGCTACTTGGAACTTTGAGAACTTATTACATATTAAAATACATAAAATTACATATTGAAATTGAAATTAGAATTTACAAATTTAAGCTTTACATGATGAAATGTGTTTATTCTCACTCTCTTACTTGCAGATCTTTTATGCATGCAGATGGTGTTTTGATGGACCTTCAAAACCCTAAGACCTAATGGAAACCTTGAATAAATGAACTTCATGATGAAATGACTGAAATTATGATGAAAACTCATGACTAATGTACACTCAGAAAAGTGATGAAATGAGCTAGCAAGCAGTGAAATTTCTGAAAAGAGTGAAACTTGACCTGAATCTGCACCAAGTGACCAAATTTTTTCATGATGACCTAATGGAATGAAAAAATTTCAGAATGGGGCCCTTAACATGACATGAAAGATTTTATTTGATCACTGGTGGAAGGATTCAAATATTGACTCTAACATTCGCTCCAGCTAGGGATGGTAGCTCCTTGGAGGTGCCAAGAACACCATAGACCATGTGCCTATCCATTGAGCATGGAGTGAAAATATAAAAGACTAATTGAAAATTTAAATCTTAAACTGATTAGAAACAAACTCAAACTGACTGACTTAAATTATTGATGGCAGTGTATCACCGAGACTTGAGGCTTCAAATCCTGATGACAACGACCTGCCTGCTGAAGACATGTGTATAATCATGTGAAGTGATCATTCCAGTGTAACCAATCTAGCAGATGGTTACTTACTTGAATTATGCTCTCACTTTCCTCGAGTAGGTGGCAAAAACAAAAACTAGACAACTCCGAGTGTCTACTGAACATGTGCTTCTAGTCCATGAAAACAAGAAAATACATATTCACTGCTAACTGTAGCAAATAAGTAAAAGGATATTCTAAAATCTAAAATGTTACCTTGTCTTGAGATCCAGAAAAAACACAAGCACACCCTTCATCTTGATCTGAAAGAACACTTTGTTGTTGATCCATAGGAATGCATAGGGAAATATGAATTTTTGCTATCTGAGCGTTGGTTGTAAACTCCTAAAGTATGGGAAACTCTGACTCTATCTCTTGCACATTGTCTATATTAGGCTCATACTCCTCAAATTCATACTTTAAATCATCTTTGAATAGAAAAAATTCTTCAATATTGGTAAAAATGACAGCCCTATCCTCTTCATGAAAGACAACAATATCTATTAGGTGATCTCCTTGCAGGAAATCATCATAAAAAATTGTCTTACTCACAACAACTTCCTATATAGTTTCATCAATCTCATTATTGTCATCATTTAAACATAGATATTCATTTTAAAAAATGGAAGAAGATTCAGTAACACATTCTTGACTATGTGAACACTGCAAACCTGCACTAGCTTTGGCTATAATATGACCTTTCAGGAGCTGATCTATCTCATCTTCAAACAGAGGAGAAACTTGAGTTTTATAGCAGTTAACATTGGCTCGATGATTTTCATTTTCAAGATCAAGAATATGACTTTGTCTTTTGTGGTCCGAGTCTGTTTCATCCAAGGAGGAAGCTACTGATTCTTGTTGGGAGGAAAAATCATAAAGGGCTTCTATGATCTCATCATCTAGACGCTCTTCATGCCCATACAAATTTTCAAGAAACTCAATGAAATTTTCATAAATCTCACAACAACTATCAATCATTGACAAGGAAGAATTAGAGCTTTGATAATGTTGAAATAAAACTGAATGAAAGTCTTTCAGATAATATAAACTAGTAGATGGTAGACTCTCATACCATGATCTCACTTGTTCCTCCAAGGTAGCCATAAACATCTTCATTAGACAATATTCAGGAAACTCAATCTTTAGTCTATGAATGTGAAAATGAAATTTGACCAAATGAAAACTAGCATCTTCACCATATTGACCCTTAAACTTTGAGAGTCCTAATTTCCAATATATACACATAATACAGTTCAGAAAACCATGAATATGAGCTTGATTCATTGGAGCATACCTTCGAGCAATTGAATCCATTTTGACAACAGTGAGGTCAACAATAATATCTTCAAACTACTGGTTCTTGAAAAGTGGAGTTGCCATGAAAATTATGTACCTTTGGATTCTTCGACACTGGAGTCGCTAGGTGAAATATGCACAAACTTCTCTATGTCTGACCATTGTTCACCATCAGCAACCAAATCTAAACTTTTATGATTTCCGTCCCAGGGAAAATCTATCACTTTCTTCCCCAATATGGTCACCAAGATGTTATCACTCCATCGAATCTCTGAGGCTGAGAAAATACCAGCAAAGGTAACCACAGACCAAGTTCTCGCCAAGTAGCTAGCCCTACTAGGCAAGAGAGGCTTCTTTTCAAGGGATCACAGCCAGTAGAGCTTAATCAAATATGTTTTAGGCTAGGTATATTAGCACAGGGGTTTTGATTAGTTGATTTGGGTGTTGTATGAGTGAATTAGTTCAAAGAGGAAAATAGGTCAAGGCAAAAGGACCAACAATTGTAAACATCTCATGGGGAAAGGTAGATAGGTACTTTAACACTTTAATGAGGTTTGATGGAGTGAATTAGACTGGTGAGGTGCCAAAAATATCATGACATACAAGAATTCTTTTTAAACTAAAGAAATGAAAAACTTGTATGATGATTCTCCCAAAACATAGCATTAACAATGAATTTTTCTTATCTCGCTTAAGAATCAACCATATTATAGAAATGACATGATCATGGAAAGTAAAAAACATTCACACATATGTAAAAATAATAATAAATTATGTCAAAATATATTACCACAATGATCCCACCAAAATAGCTACCACTCTGTCAATAAATTTCTACCAAAACTCTGATACAATAGTGTTCTCTGATCAATACAATGGCATCCAACCCTTACAATGAGAAAGGAGGTGGAAGATATAGGCAAAAAATGATTCTCCCCGGCTCAGGGGTCAAATCCCTAAATTGAGGAACTAATCCTCAAAATACTGAACTGAAAACCCAAAGACTAGGGAGGTCAAAAAACTCATCCCTATCTTTGGTGAAATTGATTCATCTTAGCCAAAAATCCACTTTTACCTAATGCATTTACCCTCTAGTAACTAAAAATAACTTAATTAAATTTACATCAGTAAAATTCATGGATCTTTGACCAAACTAAGAAAATTTGGAAAATTTGGAAAAAATCAACAAACTGGCATAAGTGCAGCACCTTTGGCAGGAGCGCAGCGCCAAACACAGGAGTGCAGTGCCAAACACAGGAGTGCAGCGCTAGACCTAGGATCATAGTGCCTCCTTGCAGGCCACTTTTGGAGGCCTTCTTGAGCTCCAAATTGAGCTCATCATATCTCGTTGGAAATATATTTTTGTCTACTACACAATGGACCTATCAAGAACTGAAAATTATCAATTATAGCCCCCAAAAAATTAATTCTCCCAAAACTGTTCAAAAAGTGCAGAATGGGGGTGCAAAAAACGCAGCGTTCTCTTGAAGACCACTTTTAGAGGCCTTCCTAAACTCCAAATTGAACTCATGATAGCTCATTGGAAATATCTTCCAGTATAATTGTCATTTGACTTATCAATAAAGTTACTGGCACTCCAACATGGATACAAATTGATTTTCCCAAGACTACTTCATAAATGTAGGGAAAATAGGGGATTTAGGACTGTCATGTAAAGGGAGAAGAATGAAGGGGTTAGGGGTTGTCTAAATTCTTGGGGAAATTTTGAGGGATAGGTATAGATGTTAAATATTGTAGGGAGGTGAAATTTCAATAAATTAGTAATGGTAAGGGGCCCAAAAGGGAAAAACACAACCCTAACCTAGGAAGTTGTCAAAAGTGTAGCAATGGGCTAGGGTTTGTAGGAAAGTGAAGGAAATGAGAGAAATGGGCATGGGAAAAGATTAGGGGAGGTAGATGGAGTGCATTTTAGGGTTTTAGTAGGCTTAGGGAGGTTGAAAATGATAAAAACGGTATAGGTATTAGTGTAGGGGAACTAAAACACACTCCCAAACCCTAAAATTCCCAAAAACGTAGTGTAGGAGCTTGTGTTGACTTATTGAGGGTATTTCTTAGATGTAGCAGTGTTGCAGATGCCATGATAAGTGAGTGAGAGCTCTATTTCATTTGTATGGATGAGTAAATGAAATTAATTGATCTTATATACCTTGTTTGAGTCATTTTCCTTCAATGTAGTTGGATGGCCCACATGTCTTTTCACTCTGGCTTTTGAAACCACATAGCTTAGGAACATTCTGAGTGCAACTACTTGGAACTTTGAGAACTTATTAAATATTGAAAAAAATAAAATTACATATTGAAATTGAAATTAGAATTTACAAATTTAAGATTTACATGATGAAATTTGTTTATTATCACTCTCTTACTTGTTGGTCTTTTATGTATGCAGATGGTGTTTTGATGGACCTTGAAAACCCAAAGACCTAATGGAAACCCTAACTGAATGAACTTCATAATGAAATGAGTGAAATTATGATGGCAAATCGTGACAAATGTACACTCATCAAAGTGGTGAAATGAGCCAGAAAGTAGTGAAATTTATGAAAAGAGTGAAGCTTGACCTAAATCTGCACCATGTGACCAAGATTTTGCATGATGACCTAATGGAATGAAAAAAATCTCAAAATGGGACACTTAACATGACATGAACGATTTTATTTGATCACTAGTGGAAGGATGCAAATACTGATACTAACAGCTCACATGGAACCTATCTCTATTACCACGAGATCGAAATACTACCCCAATCCATCCAAGGCTTGTATGGAATCGAAAGTCACAGAACACCCTTTCTCTTCCATGCCTCCTACTTTTGTTCCTAACCAGATTGAGAGACCTAGTAGTGAATCGATTGTCTCACCAACCCCAAAAGGTGTTCTTTGAAAATCTTCCTATAATATGAATGTGAGAGCTACGCAACACTACAATATTGTATAGGATCTAGCTCAAGCACCTTCGGCGATGTTGGCTTTGGAGGTCCTTCGATCATGTCCATCACAATAGAAGGCATTAATTTCCGCTATTGGAGGGATTGATCATGTAGATTCTAATATTATTACTTTCAATATTGAGAACTACTTGGAACTATTCTGATTCAAGTTACCGTGATGGGAAAAACCCTTTGTAGGAATGTTGTTGATGAAGGCGCTTCAACCTGCATCATATCTACTGCTTGTTGGAAAGACAGCGGCTCTCCTCCATTGAGTCAATCCCTGAATACTTTGGAAGCTTTCGACAGTAGAGGTTCTTGGTCATATGGAATTATCAAATCATTTCCCATCCTGTTGAAGCGAAAAACGGTGAATTTAGAAGTTGAGGTGGTACACGCCGACTTGAATTATATTCTCCCTCTTGGACATAGTTGGACTCATACCATCGTTTGCATGGTCTCCACCCTTTTTCTTGTCCTCTTTTTTCCTTATCAGGGAAAAATTGTGACTATCAATCAGTTAGCTTTCTTTTCCTCTGATTCTTCAACAGGAAAAGTTCCAAATTTTTGGAATACCACTACCCCCTATGAGAAAATCAGGTTGGATCTATTCAAAGACTCATCCCTTATGGGAATTTTTCCACTGCCGCCTTCGAATGCCACCACTATCAATATGATATCATATGGTCACGATCCATGGATTGTTCCCAATCCTAGCCAGCTTGAAATTTTTGTTGACTTTATGCCTTTAATCCATGTTGAACAAATGTATTAGAGTATTCTCATGGCTTCTAAGGTTGCATCCAGAACCAATGACCGATTGGTTTCTTCTCTGGAGACTTATGCGCAATCTCCCTGGTTTGGTTCTTGGGAATCTGATGATCCCTTGAATGATATTTTCCCCACCAACGAAAGTATCGTGGAGGTAATGTCTCTCAAAGAAACCCCATGGGATGATGGACATCATCGTTCCTCGTTTCTCCCAACCCTAGGTGACATCTCCGCCTGCCTGAAATCGCATGCTTCGTCTGTACCAACTGACCCATTTCAAAATATGATTTTGATTCATGAAGTTTTGTCCTAAGGAAACATGGGAATATTACTCCAACCATTTCAATCGACATTTCTAGTAAACGAGGGATTATCGAGGATGTCTTTTTCCACGTTTCTTTCTCTCCTCATGAGCTCAATATTTACACTGAATTCCTCAAACAGCGTACCCCACCCACTCCATTTGACCTTGTTCTTACCATTTGGTAAATTGACCACGGGGGGATTATTTCCATGCTTCGTCACCCTTACTCGGCCACAATGCATGGGCACTTCACTGCTTCTATGAATTTTCTCACAAAATTGGCCGAGGTAATGCCTACACGCAATATCAATGGTAGAACTGTGGGTCTATTTCTATTAATCATGACATAATTCACTCATCTGGGTTCATTTTTGAACTCTATCTGAATAAATATTATGCTTAATCATGATTGTGATACTTTGTAAATTATTGTTTTATTCATTACTGTGCTTTGATTTGATTTTTGGTGTGATTGTCTTCTTTCTAGACATTTTTCCTCTACTCACCTTGTGTTCCACTTGGTTTGCAGATGGCATCGAATCATTATATCAATTTTGGTGATGGCGCTTGTCGTAGCACACGGAACTTGTCTTCCACAGCGTGGGCACACTTTTCCCCTAATGGTGATTTAATTAATTTACAAGGTATTTGTTTGGGTTGAACAACTAACAATATTGTCGAATATAGTGTGGTTATCGAGCTATTCTCGGATGCTATTGATCTTGGAATTAGAGATTTGGTTGTTAAATTAGACTCGCAACTCATTGTGTTACAGTTAAATGGCCATTATTCTATGTGAAATCCTCAAATTTCGCATATGTATTTGCTTGTTAGATTATTTGAAAGGAATTTTGATTTTATTACATATCAACATATTCCAAGACATTTAAACACATTAACAGATAAATTAGGAAATCATTTATTAGATAGACATCTGCGCAACATGTAAGAAACCAACATATCATTATGATGCACAGGTAGTCATAGAAACATGCATATTTGTATATATATCAGGTCTGTCAAGTGTGTTACATCAAAATCTCAAAAAATATGTGATGTGATAAAAATGGATCTTTGAGCCTACATCAGTACAAAAATGTAAAAACATGGCCGCTATCCACCCACATGGTGCTCATGATAGTAGGTGACTACTTGAATTACTCGCTAGAGTAAATGACGTAGTCTGCTTGGAACCCCGACCGTATGCCTCTAAAAGAGAAGAGAAATATCATTAAAGGTAGCATACTCTAAGATGACTCTCATAAGGCCTACCAAGTTCCACTATAACTCAACTAATGGGTTTGGTTCCTCCTCATAAGGGACATCCTCCACTGGGCGGGCTACCCTCTTCTCAATCAGTGACATACCTAGCGGTCTCTCAGGACCCACATCTGTAAAAATGTCATAATTTTACATCTCAGAATGCATGACAAAAAAATTCAAAAATTAAAAAATTTTAAAAACAATTTTTACGTGCATCAGCCCACTGTGTGCCTGGTGTAATGGGTAGATCTGAATCTCCCCGAACTTGATGCCTGCATATGAAAATTCCTCAAACACGATGAGTTAACGAAGTAGCCAGCTGAAAAATGTTGTAGGGAAATGAATTTGTTGGCCCCTACCCTAACGAGGGATGATCTCGCACCACCTCATCAGCCTCGAGTCCCTCTTGGTCATATCATGGATCTCCAACCACTGCTACTAGAACAATGGTACTCTCTCCAAGAAAAAGGTCACCGATATGCCCCGTACCCAAATTGTTTCAATTGACCTATCTCGCACTTGGTCAATTGGCTCTTCATGTTGGCCAATAACCCCTCACACCAGTTGAACATAGTAGGGGCCATACAATCCACATCGTACTAGAATTGGGATTTCATTTCCTCATGCAACACCTGGGATCCTGCCACTCGATTCAT
Organism: Pinus albicaulis; assembly: GCA_034641835.2. Taxonomy (NCBI): domain Eukaryota; kingdom Viridiplantae; phylum Streptophyta; class Pinopsida; order Pinales; family Pinaceae; genus Pinus; species Pinus albicaulis. The sequence goes on along the minus strand of CM076572.1, from coordinate 1,212,860,994 downwards.
GCAATGAAGGATTGTCTGCAATGGAAGCACTCTGATAGAGGATATCTCTAGCTTCCCACTCTTATTTTTTGAGCCCCGAGACAGTGTCTATGTATGATCATACCGGTACTCTCACCCCCTCTGCCAGCTCCAAAGAGTAGGATTATCTCCCCTCTCTTGGATAAGCCTGTGATGAAATATATTTCCATGACATCTAATTCTAGTTCTTGGTCCCCAATGATGAATATTTGAAAATTTGCGTCCCACAGTCCAATAAAATATTGGAGCAGCTCTAGCTGAGCACTAAGCCCTGGTGTCTGAAATAATTTCACTAATCCATAATTTTGTAATGCATTTATGCAATTATGGTCTTGAAGTGCTTTTTGGTCTTCCACCTCGTGGCCTTGCTCTTTCCATTCGATGGCCATCTCTGCTGAAATCACCTGCAAAACATGTTCAAAATAAATTTTAGGAGCTTTCATTGGAGTAATTTTTGAAATAATCCAATGGAAATCGGTATATTTCTTGTTTCAAAATCTTCCTCGCAGCTAGCACGAATGTCTGAATTAATTTGATGTTGGTGGTGCGCTGCCCTAACGAGCTAAGAGTGGGTCTGATAGCTCGAACCCACGCTGGCTGCGGGCGATTTTGAGATTTGAAATACTCCCCCCATCTCTCTATTTCTAAAGCTAAATGTTAAAAGAATGGAATCAAAATGAAGAGGAGGATTTGAGCTCTTACCTGGCACTAAAGGATCGTTGAATGGTGTCCTGGATCGGCCGCACCACTAATCGAAGGGGAAATGGGTAAAACGCTTCTCCAATTTACTCAAAATAGAAAGGTGAAATGAATTTACTTTTTGTCTATTTATAGATTTTTGAAATATTTTCCACCATCATTTTATTATTTTTCCTCAATATCAGTGATGTTTTCTGTTTTTGTGTAGTAATAGGACCTTTTACACTATTGGTGATTATTTCTGATGTAAACGAGTTTCGTTTTATCTCTTTTTTAGACTCGGTAAACATAAACGAAAAAAGAACTCCCTTGGATTCAACTTTCAGCTCTTTTCTAAATCTCGAAAAATGAAAAGATTTTCGAGTACTTGTCATTTTGAACTCGTTAAATTAAATGAATTGATGTAATCTTAGGGTACATTTACCCCTTTTTCAGGCTGAGATTTACTATTTATGAAAAATGAATACCTTGATCAAACATGATCAAGATATTCTCTCAGATATTGTTTTCTACCTTTTCGGATTCGAGAGACGATTTACGAAAATGGACATGATCATTAGAGAACTTTTTAGGTCTAAAATGGGCCTCCTAAGAAAAATGTACAACTAAAATAAACTTTATAAGAACCAATAGGATTCAAGATGATGATGTCAACCATGGGGCATGATTCACCATTTTTGGGTTAAAAAAGTAAAAAGATTAAAAACTAATAAAATAATAAAACTACTTTTTCAACTTATCTCCCTAAGTTTTTAATCAAATTTCGAGCAGGAGTACTCGTTGGATGAAAAAATTAATTCCTCATCCAAGGAGTACCCATGTTGCATACTTTCTATGAACCCTGCTACACGAAAAATGAGAAATACATGAAAAAATGTGATTGCAATCACACTTTTCATGTATTTATCGTTTTTCGTGTAGCAGGGTCCACTAAAAGTATGCAACATGGGTACTCCTTGGATTAGGAATCAAATTTTGCATCCAACAAGTGTTCCCGCTCGAAATTTGAGTAAACCCATAGGGAGATAAGTTTAAAATGAGTTGAAAAAGTAGTTTTTTATTTTTTTTCCTCTAAAATTTGATGATGTAAACTAATATTATTTTATTATTTCCACTATTATTTTATGATTTCCTTAGGAGACCCATTTTAGACCTCAAAATTCCCCTACTGGGATTTTCCTTTTTGTTTCTTTTCAAACTCCTTAAACATGAAAATTTACTGAGTTACCCTTTCATTGGACTCATTAAACATTAAACGACAAAAGACTTGTCACCATGACAATACCGAGTTTCTCCTTCCTAGGGCTCGTTAAAATTACTAGGATGGATTCATTCAAAGAATGAACTTAGACGCTTAGCATATGTTATCCACTTTATGGTGGCTATAAAAAATAAAGAGGTACTCGTCAACAATAATGGGGAGAAATTGAAAGTGAACATCCTATGTGTATCTTGGGAACCTTGTCGCTCTTCAACATGACACTCATCTACAGTTCGTGTCGGTTTAGGGACATCCTACATTCGTCACTTTTCCTTCTGGGGTTTGGGAAATCCATTTGCCTCCTATTCCATCATCATTTTTTCTCATCATGACCTCTGATCCAATTTTATTCAAATTTTTCCACACTTTGGAGTCATGTCACTAATATGTGCAAGAGAAGTCATTTTTTCAAACATCCTTTGCTTATCAAGCCTCCTCTGTTACAATCTTGAAACTCCTATCATATTGAGATATATGTTGTTTCGTGTCGATGCTGTGGGAATCATTATGACCCTCCTTCAACAAATCACTTCCTGTCGACTTCAGCTCATTATCTAGGAAGGTGGTTTAGAAACTTATTTTTTAGTACCTTGGAGCTTGCATGCCTCAATGGCAAGTTCTTCATGTTCGACGACAGGTTCACATCATCGACCTTCAATCGAATGATTCTGCAAGTGTTCGAATTCAACATATTCATTCATACTTGTATATTTTGTTGTTGTACCTTGAGTTCCATCATCATTATTGGTGGTTTCCCTCATTTCTGCTAACGGTTTTTATCATTGACTGGTAATCAGGTGGTTTCTACCATGTTCAACACCAGCACATATATTCGCATGGATAGATTCATATTTTGAGTTGATTGAGATCATGGTGAAGACCTTGGGTCATATCTGATTTTGATCCAAGCTGTGGGGAGTTATTGAGTATTTGTGCTTGTATACATGATCTTATCTATACATATGGTTGCATCCATACCGCGGATCCATTTCTACTATCTTTTAATATGGATGGCTTCAGCAATGTCGTGGGTTCATGTGCTATTTGATGCCTAATGCAGAATTATGTGGTTAGGAATATTCATACCAAAGATGCCATATATTGTAATTTGTTTGATTTGCGATGTTTCCTGGTGGTTATCTGAGTTCTTTCCATTGGTTCATAAATCATTTTAGCCATCACTCCCCCTTCTGCCTTCATGCTTTAGGGGGCATCTGTTACACAGTAATTTGTCACCATGCTCACTTCCCGTTCATGATCCTGAAGTGCCCCATGACGTACCCTGTGCAATGTTTCCACCATGAAGAAATATGTAAATACATCCCCTAAAGACTTAAATAAAACTTCCTTGGAAGATTACTGAAGGAACTTAGTCAAAACCCTAGTTTTTTGGGTCAACGCGTTTCCTAATTTCATGCTCATTCTGATGTCAGATTGACAATTTTGGCTTAGTGCTTCCAGTGCCTTTATTTCTTGTAAAACCATGTTGATCCATTTCTGGCAATGTTTCCTCAAATGGAAGAGAAGATTCGACCTCTAGAAGTTCCAGGGCAGCGTGTTGGTTGTTAAACGATGGTGATAGAGTCAAGCTCTATGATTTTAGAGCTTTGATCTCATCCATGGTGGTTTATCCCTTAGAAATTGGACCTTCTTACTCCTTTAAAGGGCTCCCAACCTCTTCTCACTTCCTATAAATTGTTCCCCATCCTTCCACTATTGGTGGGTCATTGTTGGGCTAGTCTGAACTCTCGTTCCTTTTACATTCTTGCACTATGATAACACCTAAGTTGTTTGGGAGAAGGAATACTTTAGAGGCTCAATGAAAGACTTGGATTTTCACCAAAGAGAGGCCTACAACATCAAGGCATGGGTTGTAAGCTCTTCCTTTCATATTTATCAATAAAACATATGATGTTTTCTTTCTATATTTGTCTAATATTTTATGAAAATATCTTGGTACTTCCTTATCTGCTAGATAGCTAATGTTTAATGATTTTTATGTATTGGATTACGTTTGTTATTGCCTCTTGATCATCCGCAAGTATTCGTGTGCCACCAGTAGCAAGGAGCGAGCCTAAAAGGATCGTGGATCAAGGTCATCATCAACGGGTTCGAACATAGCATTAGGAAAAAGGTACTTCTAGCTCTTTTCTTGTCGCATTTTGAATATTAGCTAAGAAAGCTTCACATTAGAGGGTATCTCAAGTTGTTAGACCCGTGCTAGGGCTAGATAGATTACCTTTGTCCGTAGAGGGGATTTATCTTGACAATAGGTTCCAAAATTTGAGTGTGTGCAAAATTTGGAGGATGTTTTTCGCAGCGACAACACCTACATTAAAAAAAAAAAATTCAAAAGCTCTACATAAAAATAGTGGGTTTTATGGGGCACAACAATAATAATATGGGGGTTCTATGTTACACAACAATAACAATATGAGGGATATACTAGTATTATAGGTACCTAACACTCCCCTCTCCTTCAAAAAAGTGGTGTCCTCAATGCTTGAGTAGTTTTGGATGCTTCTGCATGAAACAATCATCCTACCATGTGGAATTGTTAGTAGGTAAGTTCTTCCATTTAATGAGATACTCTGAAATTAATCAATTTCGTAGTTGTCAGATTCTTGTTTATGTGATTTCTTCATGTTCCAATATGATTTTTCCTTCCTTGTCAATTTCTGAAAATATAGTTTGAACAATGAGTTATTCACCTATAACCTTCTTTAAGCATGAAATAGGAAAAAATGGGTGTACTCGCGAAGATGCAGGCAGCTCAAATTTGTGTGTCATACTACCAATCCTTTGTAATACCTTGTAAGGACCATAGCACTTGGGTGATAATTTCTTATCCTTCTTAGCTTGCTTGAGGGACATTTTTTTTATGGTTGTAGTCGTAAAAATAACCAATCACCCACATCAAAACTTCTTTCACTGTGATATTGATCTTCCTATTGTTTTATTTGATTCTACGCTAGAGTCATGTTATCTTTTAAGAGTTAGAGAACTTGTTGTTGATGCTCGATATGATCTTCCACTACTTGAACCTTACAATTGTCTCTTAAAGAAAAAGTGATGGATGGTGGATGATATCCATAAAGCGCCATAACTGGGGTCATTTTTTTTGCGGTATGAAAGGAAGTGTTATACCACCATTCTGCCATAGGTAACCACTTGACCCATTGTGTTTGTTTGTCATATATAAAGAAACAAATATATCCTTCCAAACATTTGTTCACTATCTCAGTTTTCTCATCCGATTGAGAATGATAAGTTGAGCTATGAGCTAATTGAGTGCAAACAAGAAAATAACTATGCCCAAAAATTTCCAGTGAAAATGGGATCTCTGTCACTTACAATAATCTTTTGGTTTCCATGTAGCTTTTGAATTGTTCCCATAAATGTAGTAGCGGCTACATTGGCTTTGAAAGGAAGAGATAGTGAAAAAACTTGTGCATACTTGCAGATTATATCAACTACCACCATTATGACACTCTTTCCTTCATACTTGGGTAAACCTGTGATAAAATACATTAATACTTCCTCCCAATGTTGGTTTGTGTTATCATCAAAAGTGTGTCATATAACCAATTACAATTATATGGATTAAAGTACACCATATAAGACCAATTTTACCACAGTAAAATTTCTTTTACTATAAGAAATAATTTAATTAACTATATTCTAGCCGTTACTAATTAAAAACATTTTAAATTAGTAAAAAGTCAAACTAGCCGTTTTCTAAACAGCTAGTTTAACCATCTCTACATCTATTTAAGCTTATTGATTTGATCTGATCTCTCACCTAGTCCTGATGATGAACCACACTGGTTGGTTCGAAACGCGTCGACAACGTTCCATTATATGTGATTATTACCGAAAGAGAGTTTACAAAAATATATTTTATTAAGTTATTTCTAGTTTAAACAATAAACCCCATGAGGAATAATTAAATAAATCCATGTTTATTTAATTTTCCTCTAGGAATAATTAATTAAACCATTGTTTGAATAATATTGCTCGTCATATTTAACCCAATTATGAGAAGTAATTAGATAAATCATTATTTTTTTTATTTTTCTCTAAGAATAATTAATTAAATCATTATTTAGTTATTATTCCTCGTTAAATTTGACTAAACCACCTAGGAATAATTAGACAAATAATCACTTATTTTTTATTCTTTAACCACATTCTTGAAATGATAAAAAATAATTTACTATTTTATTATTTTTAAATAAAGGTATTTAACCAATTTAAATGCATTTTCCCTCCAACAAAATATAATAAAATATTCGAAGCAGTTAGATCTAGATCTTGGTTAATAATATTTTATTATTCGGCAATATTGAGGATAACTCAATATTTTGTTATAAATAGAAGGGTTTTTCCATTCAGTCTTCACTTTGATCATTTTCATTGTTGTGTTTTGATCATTCTCATTGTTGCTACTATTTTCTTTTGCTTCTTGAGATCCTATAGATTTCAACGCATTTTGGGTTTTTTGCACCATTGAGATAGAGAAACTATTAGAACTCACGCATTGAGGACAACCAAGAACCCATCCCATTGAGGGGTATTGGTAACATTTATTTGTTCCCTTCACTAGGTGTAATAATATATGAAAAAAATTTGTAAATCTTGTCTTGTATGTTGGATTCATGGAGCAATTACTATTCCTTTTCACTGTTTAACTACTTTTACTACATAGATCTGGGTTTTTGCAGCATTTGTTCTAACTATCAATTGTAGATATAACGATTTAAGCAGCCATTTTTGTTGTCAAGGTTGTTTTTCACACACGACTAAAGTAGGCTCTTTTCATACACTTGCGTTAAGAATTTACGCTAAAAAATGGCGACTCCACAGTTGTAATTCAAAATCCTGCATGATCATCAACTTCAGCGACAAGCATTTTTCTTCAGTTGTTTTCAGTCTCTTGATGTTTTTTTTAACTTTTATGCCCTAATTCAGTCAAAATTATAACTTCTGGATGTTTTTTGGTGTTTTCCGTAGATAACAAGTATCAGTCGCACTAGAGATGGAAAATTTTCCGCAACCTACCATCCGAGAACCTAGGATCTGAAACTCACACTTCTCAGCTCAAATAGTGTGATTTCCCCCTGAAATCCCACTTTTCTGCCAATACACTGTGAGCTCATCTGTCTACAGGTCAGAAACTATGATTTAGAATCTTTTCCTGAATTTTTTCTACAGTTATCAGGGTTTGTCGAGAGCATTGTTTAGGGTTGTCTGACCTTTAATTGTTTAAGCTCGTCTTAGGCCTAGAAATGCTCAGTTTGTATCCTTGAAGTAGAACCAAGCCCCCTAGGGTTTCAGTACACTTCCACCTTTTTAGGAGGGGTTACGCTGAGTAGGTAGTCTGATATTTGCAATGCTTTCAGCCATTGTTTCCGAGTCTGATCTATCCTTTTTCAGATCCTTTTTGATAGGTTATTCTTCCATCCACAACCTCCTCTTAAGTTTTGTTTTGTCTTTTTCTTAGGGTTCCCTTGTTTCCCCTAGGGTTTGAACCTTTAGCCTTATCTATTGCAGCAGTTTTCCCCTCTGGTTTCTTGTTGTTTTCTACATCATTTCTAGTAGTATAGAGTCATTAGATCCATGTCCCTTTGACATTATATTTCTTGTCCATTGTTCAATGTTTTGAATCAATTTTTTCCACTTGACGTTTGGTTCTTTTAGATCCTTCTTTGAGTTTGGATTTGTGTATGATTAGTTGTTTATTTTACTATCATTTTAGTTTTATTTACAGTACTTCAGCATTTTTCTTTTTATTTACACAATTGTCTAGGCTTAATTAAACCTAACATGCGGCTTGCATCCACTCACACCTAAAGCGAATAGCACTTGGTTTACACCGCCAAGCCAAGACATAAACATCATAATTAATCAATCTACCTCACATATCCTTTGTTTATCACTCTTCAACCTTTTTGTGTCATTTGTGACTTAACATCATTGCACCCCCAAGGCATTTGTTGCAGAGACTCCAAGGCATTCACCCTCAGTTTCTGTTAGTACGTCTTACTCCATCCCATAGGGTCCGATTTAGTCCTCCGTCGAGTCCCCATACCGACTCTAATTCTGGTTCATCATGTTCTTCCTCTGATTCCGACCCTTTTTCTCCCCACCCTCGTACCGTCACCATGTCAAGCGCCAATGCAGGTGCATGTCCTCAAGCTGGTGGTGGCCCTGGCCCTAATGCTAGAGCTACTACTAGCGAAACCGCTACTGGAACCATTCCAGCTACTCCCTTGCTACCTTTTATGGCAGGTTTAAGCCTTCCCAATTTTAGCCAGTTAATCAATGACCCCATACTCCACAATGCAGGTTCGCCAGGTAAGCTTCCTTCGGACATTACTAAGTTTGAAGGAAACATTGGAGAGGACTCTACTAATCATGTTCGCTCCTTTCATATGTGGTGTTCGTCGAATTCCATCACCGATGACACCATTCACCTTCGGTTGTTCCAACGTATGTCATTGGAGAAGTTGTAAAGTGGTATGTTGACAAGACTACTGCGTCTCATTCCACTTTTGTGATTCTTGCTAAAGATTTTCTATCATTTTTCTAGTTACCCCTCCCTTATGATACAGGTACCGAGTTTTTGACCGCATTTCGTCAATCTTCTGCCACCTGCTTTTCCAACCATTTCCAAGGATGGCGTAGAAGAATGAGCTTGTATCAAGCTCCTACATTCGACGACTGTGTCTATATGGATCGGTTTATTAGAATTATCTTAGACCCCATCGGTAAATATGTCGCATCTCATTTTCCTCAATCAGAGGAAGAATATCTCTAGGTCACATTAAAATATGCCTTGATCTATGCCTAGTCTGGTTATGTTTATATTGTTTTACCAGATCTCCCTATACCTGGTGGTGCTAACGCACTGGGGGCATCTCATTCAATTAACGGTATCATTGGATCTCTCTCACATACATATGCTCCTCCTCACATGATTTATGGGTACCACCAGGGGGGGACCAGTTCCTCCAACACCTATCCCCCTCCAGGAAACATGTATACCAATCAAAGCATACCTTATGCATTTTCCCAACCGCATTAGTCGATGCCAGGGCCAGCCGTTGCTCAACCTATTTACCCAAATGTTTCCCCACCTCTGTTCTATTCTTATGCATAGCCCAACGCTCCATCCCCTCCAGCATCAGCACCCTAGCCTCTCGTTCCTTCTCATCCTCTGCCACAGCAGCCACCGCCTCCTCATTAGGGGAATTCTGAGGTCTAGAATGGGCCTTCTAAGGAAAATGTACAATCAAAATTCACTTTAAGAGAACCAATCACATTTTATGGGATGACATCATCCCTAATGGTTGAGGTGGCATTACTTGAGTTAAAGGTACATACTTTTCACATTCTCAATAGTGGATAAAAACTCATGGTTAACCATGGTAGTGCTCTAAGCACTTTTAAAGTCATAAAATAAAGTACTTATAATAAATGTCATTTCACACTTTTTGAATAAAATGTTATTATTGTCATTTCATATTTTTCGAAAGAAACAATTCATATCCCTACACAATCTTCATGTCTTTACACACTTTTCAATAAATATTATATTTGTATATTTTCATATATTTATTTTTAAATTATATATTCATCTCATTTTATTTAATATTACAATTTAAAATTAATTATAAGTTAATATCTATGCATATATATTATTCATATGAAATCAATTTAAATAAAAATGTAAGCTTGTAATTTTAGGATAAATCAAATCTACAAATAATATTATTATAATATTAATAGCAATACAAAAATATTAAAAAAAAAAAAACAACAACAACAACAACATATTAGTTTTGTATGATGAAAAAAAGTATATTAGTTGTGTATGTTCAAAAACGTTATATTAGTTTCAACATAGTTTAGAGCAAAAAAAAAAACTAAATTTCAATGTATAAAAATCTTATATTGTACTTATAAATATAAATTAAATATATTTCAATATTTTTTTTTCTTTAATTTAAATACAACTCAAGTCAATATTATGAAAAATGATATAAATGTTATAGAATATATATTATATTCTTTTTTATATTATATATTATTTCTTCTTAGGTTATAAATCAAATCAATTTAATGTGTAATATAAAATTCATACATAAAATAATATATTACATTTATTATTTTATATTATACTATTTTTATATAGTATATTAATTACATGTTATTATACAATTTAAATAATATAAATTTTAATTAATAGCATATTATATAATTAAGAATTTATGAATTTATATTTATATTTTATTTTAAGTATTTAAGTACAAAGGACAAATGCATTAGTTAGTCAATGATAATGAATTTTTCTTGAAAAACTCATTCTTATTTATAGTCACACCAATACAATTTTTTTATTAATTTTATTTTGGTACAACATTTGAAGTGAATTTAACTATGGTTACATGGATTGTGATGAAAAAAGTGAATTAAAAATTCATAAATACTATTTTATTGGTTTAACTATTATTTTATTATTTACTTAGCAGGCCTATTTTAGACTTCAAAATTCCCCTAATGCAAGGTCAAGTGTATGCGCAACAGAGCACGACTAATCCTCTTAATTTGAAGAAAAAGAATAAGGAGAAAGGCAACCAGAACCAACCAGCACAAGTTAACCAGGGTCGTCAATTTAATCAACCAAACGCACCCCAAGGGAACCAGCCTAACACCACAATCCATCAACAGGGCGATCAGCCCTAGGAGAACAAGACCCTTCAAATGAATAAACCTTGTTCATGTTATTGTATCCATGGCCATTATAGTCATGATTGTCCCTTTTTACCCCAGATGCACCAATTGTGGGAAGCCCAAGCAGGATCTAGAGGACAGGAACCCACCACTTCGCTTCCTCCAAACACTGTGCTAACTCAATCGGATGTGTTCACTAATACTTTCCCTTAGTAAGGATATGTTGCAGCCCAACCACCTCAAGGTCAGGCTGCCCCTCAACCTCTACAATTTGGTACCCCTGATTACTAGATTCTCATGATGAACTCTCAAGAAGTCAATACCGCTAATGTCAACCTTTAGACCCAGTCATGCCAATATGACAAGCAAACCGCTACATTGTCAATCGATTCCCAAACCAAAGTACCCATAAAGTCCATTTTGACACCAAATGTTCCCTTATAGATCCCTCAACCTAAGGTAGAAGTCATTCACAAGATCCCCAACGGGCCATTACGTTGAAATTTTTCTTATGCCAAAGTCGCCCACACCTACAACATAGTAGATGACTTGGCACAGTCTCCTACTGCCATGTCAACGCTGGAAGTCCTCTAGACGTTCCCATATCAAAAAAAATCTATAATATCTACTTTGGGCATTTTTAATCCTTAAGATGATTGTTTGATTGTCTTTGATGTTGACAAGTCAGAACATCCCCATTTACCTTCATTTGTTGCCTTCCAAATACCAGTCAATATTTGTAATGCCCATGTTCATAGATGTATCATTGATAAGGGAGAATCCACCTGTGTGATGTCTGCTTATATTTGGAAGAAACTCAGATCCCCTAATATGTCTCAATCCACCATCACTTTATGTGCTTGGGAAGGTCACCCTTCTCAGCCCCTTGGCATGTTCCGCAATTGTCACGCCACACTTGCGAGAAAGAATTTTTGTGTTGCATAGAATTCATTGATGCCCCCTTTGGATTATAATATTTTCTAAGGTCATGGCTATATCTATGATATGTCAGTTTTCACATCTGCATTTCACCATAAGATGTTCTTCCCCCGTAATGGAAATATTGTCACCATCGATCAGTTAACATATTATGAACTGTAGTCTCAGACCTCCCCTGATTCCACCATATATTTGGTGGCCGATAACCAATCATTCATACCTCTCACCAGTGTTTCACTAGGACTCTATAAATATTCCACCTTACTTGGTTCATTCCCTGGTGCCCTCCCCCCCTCTTATCACTGAGCCCATCTCATCAAGTGTTTGCATGTTCCAAGCATCTCGGGCTATCCAAAAGTGGCCATGTTCTACTAGCCAGTAGCCAACACCTTCGCAACCTGCTATTGTTCACTCAACTCAGCCATCAGGACCATATCCTCAAGGACCTTCTCTTTATGTTGGTGTATCTCCCAATATTTTTCCACCAGGAACAGTCCCCCCAAGCCTTAACCATTTGAGATCTATTCCACTAGGCCATTACCCTTCCAGTCAGATGCCATTTTTATCTTCCCCCTCTAGATTCTTTTCGGTGTCTGCTATGCCTACATTGATTCTACCCAAATTGACCTTGGGGATCCTAGTCTAGTACATTGATCCCCCAGCAAACACTCCACCTGGTCATCTCAAACCATATACCACTTTGACCCTAGTTCAACCGGTCGCCATGACCCCTCCCTTTGCTTCAGTGCCACAGCCACCTCAACAATAACCCATTCATGTTGCGAAATCATCTGGTGAGGGGGGGGGGGGGAGCAAAAAATAAGGAACATAAGGAAAAGGCTCCCAAAAAAACTCCATATCCACCTAAGCCTCCAAAGTTGACACCTCTCTATGCTTTGTTTGATGTTGTTGGGCATGCCACGCATAATTGTCCTAAACTTCCTCGTCTCAAGCTTATGGTCAATGAAATTTTTCCTGAATCTAACATCCCAAAGGTCCATGTTACCTTACCTAATTCAGTTAAGAAACTAAAATTGTTGCCCATGAACCACCCTTGTTCTTTGTGCGACTTTTATGGCCATGAACTGAAAAAATTTGGTCTCAAAGACAAGTTACCCAACCCATTTATTGACCAAATCATTGATGAGTGTGTAGGGCATGAGGTTCTATCCTTTATGGATGGTTTCTCTGGGTCTAACCATATTACTATCCATCATGTTGATCTGTTAAAAACCACGTTCATTAGTCTGTGGGGAAATTTTGGTTATAGGGTCATGCCTTTCAGTCTAAAGAATGCCAGAGCCACCTTCTAGTGGGCCATGTCTTACTGCTTCCATGACTTGGCTAATATTATTATTTCTTACCTTGACGACCTCACTGCTCATTCTAGGCTTCGGGTGCAACATATTCATGATTTTTGTATTTTTTTCTCCAATGTCACAAGTATAATATCCACCTCAACCCATTGAAGTGTGTCTTTTGCGTTCCTATTGGCCATATATTGGGCTTCATCGTGTCCAAAGACGGTATAAAGCTTGATCCCCTCAAAGTTCAAGCCATACTTGAGCTTCCCATTCCTCATACCTTACGCCAGTTACAAAGCCTTCAAGGCAAAGCCAACTTCCTTTGTCTATTCGTCCCTAACTATGCCACCACTGCGAATGTTTTTCTAAGACTCCTTCAATCTAGCATTCCATTTCTTTGGGATGATTATGCTCAACAGTATTTTGATGTCCTGAAACATGCTCTCACTTCCGATCTCTTGATTAGTCCGCCTAAATTTGAGAGGGACTTCATCCTGTATATCTCAGCTTCCACCCACTCGGTCGTTGGGGTCCTCATTTAGGAATATGACACTGGAAACGAATATGTTATCTATTATGTCAGTAAGAACCTTGTGGGATACCCTATGTCCTACTCCCATGAAGAGAAGTTGGCACTGGCCATTGTGTTCTCAGTCCAAAAACTTTGTCATTATATCCTTACATGTTCCACAAAGGTCGTGACCAATTCCAACCCCATGGATTTCCTTTTAAGTCAACGGATCATTAATGGGAAATATGCCCGTTGGATCATTATCCTCTAGGATTTCGATATTGAATTTTTCACACCTAAGAGTAAGAAAGGTTTAGCACTTTATGAAATCATTTCTGAATTTCCTACAGGTACATGTGATCCGCTAGTTAATGATGATTTACCCGATGAACACTTGTTTTCCATTACTTCGAATGATCCTTGGTATAGCAACATCCTTACCTATTTGCGAAAAAAAAATTTGCTTCCCATATTGATCGTGATGCTCGACAACGTATACGACAGCAAGCCCCCCGCTACCTTCTCATTGGTGATGATATTTATCATACTGGTGTTGATTCTTTCCTTCGTTGTTGTCTCACGCACGTTGAAGCTGAGAAAATCCTTAATTCCTGCCATAGTGGCGCTTTTGGTGGCCACCTATCTGGTTTTGCCACTTCCCAGAAAATCATGTGTGCTAGGTATTTTTTTCCTTCTCTCTTTAAATATTGTATTGAAGCAGTCAAACATTGTTCCAATTGTTAGCTATTTGTCCCAAAGGCACGAGCTCCACCTGCTCCCCTCCATCTTATTATATCAGTCGGTCCCTTCTGTAATTGGGCCATTGACTTTATGGAGTGTTGAACTCCATCTGCTAGTAACCACAAGTATATTATCGCGGTGATCAACTACTTCATGAATGGATTAAGGCTATGCCAACCTTCAACAACACAGAGGATACCGCAACTCTATTTTTCTTTAATGATGTTATTGCTCGATTTGGGGTTCCAAAAAAATTTTCCTCTGAGCATGGTCGACATTTCGAAGATGAGATATGGTGTGATATATCCTCTTTGTTGGGCTTTGAGCACCAATATTCGTCTTCTTATTATCCCCAATGTAATGGACAAGTTGAAGTGATCAATAAAATCATTAAAATTATGCTTCAACAAACAGTGAACAAGCACAAAACCCACTAGCACCTTATGCTCTTCCTTGCTTTGTGGGCCTATAGAAATTTTGTTAAAACTGCCACCGGGTTTACTCCTTTCCACCTTGTTTTTGGTGAGGAGGTAGTCTTACTGATCCTATGTGAAATCCACTCCCTTCACCTAGCCTTCGAACTTCTCCCTAACACCCACCTTTATAACAAAAACTTATCATACTTGAGCATGCTTCTGAAGATTGTCATGTTGCATTTCCAACCATTTAAGCAGCCAAGAAATGCACCAAAGCCTAGTATGACCATAAATTCCACCCTCGTACCTTCCACGAAGGTGACCTATTCTAGTGGATGACTAGGCTCATGATGCCCTTGGTCATGGGAACTTTGACTCATTATGGCTAGGACCTTACATTATTAGTAATGATTTAGGCAAGGGGGCATACATTCTAGAGGATTTCGAAGGCTAACTCCTTCGTAACCCTTGCATTGCACTTTACCTCAAGAAATTTTACCCATAGCATCTCCCATTGACATGTGTGTATTTATTTATATCATTAATTTAGGAATATTTCATTTTCCACCATCATCTCATTTGTTGTCTTGTGGTGCCTTTCAGAGGGATCCATCATCCGCACCATATATCAGCCATGCTGATGGTGCAATTTGCTTCTCCCAGAATCTAGCCTCGACAACTTGGGACATTTTTACACCTTTTCATTCCTTAGTCCTCTCCAATGGCATATGCATTTGATATGCCACCAATGACCAGGCCGAATATGATGTAGTGATAGGTTTCTTAGTCGATGCCCTTGATCATTGCATCCTTCATCTTTATGTTAATTTAGATCCCTTGTTTCTTTTGATGTAATTGAATGGCGTGTATCGTGTGCATAACCATGTCCTTTTTAGGAAATATTTACGACTGAATATCTTAGTATGTGAATTTGAATCCATTACAACCAGTCATGTACCTAGAGCCCATAATCACTATGTAGATAGCATTGCAAATAATATTCTATATTGGCACTTATCACATGCATATAACACAAGACAATAATAAAACAAATGGTGAACCACATACTCGTCATATATAAAAAGATGCATATCCATAGTATGTATCCACAAAATCATAAATGTTTCAAGTCCACTACTCTAAATACATCTGATGTGCCCATAGCATGTTAAAAAAATCAAAATGGGGGGCACCACATGCCCCTATCTCTAATCACTATCTGTAGGGTCTCAAGCCTAGCCAATGGCTTCACTCCACTAGCTCGCAGATCCCAAACTGCATGCCCGGCTATCGCCATGCACCACATGACCCCTTGAAACTCTAAGGGTATCCCTATACATCCCTCGATGTATTGGTCCTCAAGATCATGCCACCTGTCCTCTGATACACCGATCAGAAACATATCACACATGTGACAGACATCCTTCAATAGAGCCTCATAATTAAGTCTATGTTCTACTCTCGCTTGACTAGATCCCGCAACCCCTCGTGCCGCAGATCGTCCCACATACCTTTCCGGCTTCATGGGTTCTATATCTTCATACCAAAATTTACGAATCAGTACCAAATACATATTCTAAAATATTTAAATGCACCATAATATGTAGCAACTTTTGACCAAGCGGGAGTGGAAAGTTAGGGTCGCCCTGAAAGTTCATACCATTATATGGATAGTTGTCTATATACAACGGCATCTGATCCCAGTGTGTGAAAAAATCAGGTTGGAACACCCATCCGACGCTCCCTCTGCCTCCTCTCTGTAGCAGCAGCCCATAAAGGCGCATCCTAGGCTCCTGTGGGCCCCCATCCTGGATCTGCACATTAGGTCATATCGTAGGGATCTTCTCAAATAAGAACGAGCACAATACCATACCAAAAGCACAATAATGGTTCACCTATCTCTTGCATAGCGAGAGTTTCCGTTTCACTGAAGACAGCATCATCTCAGCCCACCCATAGTAGGTCCCACTCAAAGCACTCTCTACCAACAACATATGCCCCCCAATGATGTGATGGAATCCCTGGTTGCCTAGGATCCACAGTACCACTACGGCTACAACCTGTGTCTGTAGCTGCTCTAGATCACTGTTCAGAATGGTCGTGCCTTTAGCATGAGCATCCGGTCTACAATGGTGCTCCATGAACTCTAATATATTCTGCACACGTGGTAAAACTGGATGTATGTTTCCCACCACCCCTAGTGGTAGGAGTCTGGTCAAAAAATAAATATCTTGGATAGTAAGCTTGATCATGTTCCCCTACACCATAAAGGACTCTTGGTCTGGATCCCAATATCTCACTGTCCTAGATATTAGGGGCTCACCTTCTCTCATCAGTGGGTTCTCAACCAACTTGAGAACCCCATGTCTAGCAAGAGCTCCTCGTACCACCTGATCCCCCTGGATCTCGACTAGAAGAGCATCCAAATCTCTCTCATGCTAGTTGATCTTCAATTTTTCCATACATGCCGAACACCATCATTTTTGTCAACTCATAAATAAGACAACTTCATCACAAATCTGCTAACCCTATCCCTTAGTCAACCAAGAGGCAAAACCCACCTCCAGCTCCAGCTCACACATTTCTTGCCCTAAAAGTGTGAGCTCGCAGTTTTTCCCACTAAATAATGTGAGCCAAGTCGAATTTCAGGGCATGAATAGTCTGAGTAGGCCATAAGGATGGGAAAATGACAAAAATATAGAGTAAGGCAAGGCCACCTAACTGCCACTTAATAGTGCAAGTTGGCTGTGAGGATGGGCAATCGACAAAAATGTAGAGTAAGGCTAGGCCACCTACCTGCCACTGACGCATCCTAATTTTGACAGTCGATTTGTCCGCTACGATCATTGCAAGATTTAGGGCCTTATCCTCCTCTCCAAATTCACCACAGCTCACTTAGAAAATGAATTAAATTGGATGGAAATTGCCCTTTTAAAGAAAAAACCCTAAATTTCCCTTCGCCAATTACGACCAAACTATAGCTCAGTTTGACATACCGTCATCACCTTTGGAAAACTCTCACCGAGCACTATAATGGGTCTTCTTTTGTTATTGGTAATTTGACACTTCACGAGGAAGCCATTTTTCCAAGAAGTGTCACTTTGCCACCTCTTAAAATAGAATTTATTCACATGTGCTGCTTGTACTTGGGGCACCACTTTGCCTTCATACTTGTCAACATGTGTGTTTATTTTTCGTCATGAGCAACCATATTTTTCTCATGTTTTCATGGTTCCCCTTGGGCCTATTCTATGTGGCAACATCATCGTGTCACCCTTGTTCAGAGCATCCAAGTTGAGTAGTCATCGCATTCATGGAGTTTTTCTCGAGTCCCTTTATCTTCTGTTACAGTCTTTCATCCATATTTGCATCGCATTCATCACGTGTTGCCCATTTTTTCCTCCAGTCATACTATCCCTCATCCCCTCCAAATTCAAGTCAGTCGCTGCCAAGTCATCCATGCTTTTTATGCTCTGAAAAGGGAAGTCGTCCGTCCGCTACTCAGTATCCCCTATTCCATCATCATCCCTAGTGTCAGTCCATCAATCACTTTACTATAATCCCTCGTGCCTTAGTTGAGGATTCATCATTTCCTCACCTATGGTGGACCTCCTTTTGTCGACATCAGCACATTCATTCCAGAAGACAAGTCTAGAGGGTGTTGTACCTTGGTTCCAGCTTCCATTCTTGTTCGGTACCTCGAATCAAGCAAAGGGAATCATCATTTCCATTTGACTTGGTTGTTTCCCATCTGCACAGCCTCAACTCATTATTTCATGATTGAGATTCATACACTTGATGGTCCAGTGATCTAGCATATTGTACCAGTGATTCTCGGGTGTGTGTGAGATATTTCAGAACTCATGAGGGGGTGGCCCTTCAAGTAGCCCCCCACATGCCCAAATGACCTCAGATTATGCTACATCCTCAAACGCAGCTCCACATATTTGATGGGTTCATTTTCCACCACTTGCAGCAACCATAGCATGCATGTATCATTCAGATGATCCATTCATATTTTCAGATCCCTTTCCTATTTAGTAGGGCCTATTTCGTTGTTATTATGTCTCATGTACTCATATAGTATTGTATTCAGTCCTGGCTCATGTTTCTTCAGGTGCAGTATGTATGTGGGATCCATTATATTTTTTTCTGGCCCATTTATTCTAGCATGTCATGTACCATTTATCATGTGCTTTATTGCTCAATCTTGTATTTTTGAGCCCATTATCATTATTTGTAGTTTTTCATCTCGCCGAGCATAGGTATGCCTCCCCTGCCTCATTAAGAATAGGTACTCCAACATAAATCGAGACTTATATCATTTTATAGGTCTCGCCCCCTCAGTTATTTCCCTCTCTCGCTTCACTTCATCTTTTTCTCTCTCTCTCTCTCTTGTTGGTGTGCCAAAATTCCCTATTTTTACCCTCTTCCTATAACCACTAACCTTCATTTCATATTTATAAACCTTGTCATTCCTGCACTAGTCCAAGATAATCGTCTATTCCTACATATACTTCGTATTTCATATTAATAGTTATTAGGTGCTTAATTAATTATTTTATATAGATTTCATGCTTTTAAGTATCTCTTGTAACTTATGATTACCTTCCTAAAAGAAATTGAAAAAATAAGTGTTAACAACACATATTGCTCTTTGATCTCTGCAAAAATTGATCTATCCACGCGGGCATTTTTTATCCACGTCTCTTAGTTCGATGCAGATTATCTAAAGATGGATATAAGCAGAGTATAGTCATGGATACTTGCAAAAGATATGGTCTACGACCAACAAAGCTCGTGCCTTTTTATAACCATTAGCCAGTTTTGTAATGTCGTTTGTTAGTCCATTCAACCGAAAGGCTTGAATTGGAAATGGCTCTGTAATTAGCAGATTATGGCTATAGACCAAAAGACTACATATAATGTAGATCTTAGGTAGAGCCAATTTAGCGATATCTGGAGATTGTAATTTTGTTCACTTTGTAATTTCGTATTGCCCTCGTTCTGGGCTGGACTCACATTATCATGTATGTTTTTTGATGAAGTTAATACAAGGAACTACACCATGATTTCTTCACGATGTGCTTAAATCTTATTTATGCGTTGATTAAGTGCTGAATCATTTCGTTTCCTAAATAGGAAATGAGCTGGTTGGCTAGGGCCTAGCCAACACAACTCGTTTACCCGTGTTCTTTCATCATTTAAAAGGTTCATGTATATTTATTTATTTGCAGATGCGTGGTTTAATCATTATCAT
Organism: Pinus albicaulis; assembly: GCA_034641835.2. Classification (NCBI taxonomy): domain Eukaryota; kingdom Viridiplantae; phylum Streptophyta; class Pinopsida; order Pinales; family Pinaceae; genus Pinus; species Pinus albicaulis. The sequence goes on along the minus strand of CM076572.1, from coordinate 1,212,841,109 downwards.
ATTTTTTTCAGAAATCTGAGTTAAATTCATTCCATAGTCAAAGTGTGAAATGGATCTGTGTGTGAAGTTTGAATTAAGTTAATTTATTTCCTGCAATTCTTTCCTGTAATTTCTTTCTTGCAATTTCTTCCTTAGTTTGCTTCCGCTTGGATCGTGCACGATGCTTCTTCCTGCACCAGTGCATGTCAAACTCTGCACTCTGGTTTACTCATTTATTTCACAGCAAGTGTTTCGTTCCTTTTTATGTTTATGATTTCATTTATTCCTGCAAATAAAGCACTATTAATTCAAGTAACCATTCTCAATATTAAAAGTTAAACTTCTGAAGGTTCTAAGAATGACTACATGAATTAAGAAAGGACGCCATTGCAAACATTACACTTTGAACTTATAGTTCACGACTTGAGAGAAAGGATCATGAGTAATATGTAAGGTTATAAGTGAATTACTGAAAGATAGTTTGATTGCATGCAAATTACTTTGATTGTTAAGGATTTTTTCTGCCTTGTGAATTTTATTTTCATTGTTAAGAACAGTTAATTAAAGAATTCCCTTTTTTGTGTGTAATTTATCTCAAAATTCAGCTTGCAATTGCAATTCTTCTGAGCACATCTTTTAATTATTTCAAAATTAATTGGAAACTTTGGTGAAGGAAGTTTTTTCCTTGTGCAAGACACTTGTCACAAGAACAAAGTTCTCTAAGCCTTAAGGCTTAGATCAAAACCTACACAAAGACATAAGTCTTCAGTAAAGAAGGTAAAATATACTTTCTCACATAAGTTATGTACCTGCACTAGTGCAAGCAGATTGCAAGAGTACAATAACGGTTACTTAGTGTAGAAGGAAAATCAATTGGAAAGAAGATCTTTGCAAGGGCCCACTTGTTAAGTTGTAAGACATCTATACTGAAGATAAACATAGAGTTAATTTCAGCATTTAATATTTCTTCCAATTGTGTGAAAGTTCCTTTACTTGTTCCTCGCAAATTCATTCTTTTACATTCCAGCACTAGAATTGCTTTGGTGTCGATTGCCTTTGAAATTGTCTTATGTTTGATTCTGCAATATTTAAATTAAGAAGTAGGAATAGGAATAGGAAAATTTCATACCACTTTAGGCATTGCCTGTGCTTTGTCTCTAAGTTTACGAAACCCACGGGTTGACAATTACGTGTTGAGGAGTTTGCTTAAGTGCAATTCCTGCACCCAACATTTTGGTGCCATTGCCGGGGAGGCGATTTGAATTGGTGGAATTTTTCGTTTTTTTCTTGCAATAGGGGTAATTTTTCTATTATTTTTTCTGTAGTGTGCTCTATTTTTTGAAGGGATTTGTAGGTGCTGAGTTATTTTTGAATTTTCATTTTGTATTAGAATTTTGTTTTGTCATTTTTTGAGATGAATGCATAAAAGAGGTAGGGGTCTGAAGCCCACTAAGGGTCGAGGAAATACTGATAAATCTGAAAACAAATCTCATATTTGGCCTTATTTTGCAGGCAGAAAGTCCAAACAAACCCAGACTCATCACGCAAGAAAAGTCTACGTGGGCTCTAGCAACAGTAATCCAGCTGTGACACATCCCATAAAGGGGAAGACGGAGACTATTAGAACCCATATTCATCCTTCCCAGCCTGTTGAGAGTGGTTCTCTTGGAGGAACAACAATGGAAGATCATGAAGACCATGCAGAAGGAACTGGTGAAAAATAGGTAAATGAGGAACAATCCACTTTTGGATTCCCAATTGTGGATCCAGATGTAACTGTACAAATGAAAATATACCACCATCAGCTCTTCCTCATTTCTATGGTAAGTTACATGAAGATCCAGACTTTTTATTATTTGAGTTAGATATTTTATGTAGAAGTTATGATTATTCATCTGATGCCTAGAAGTTAAATTTGTTTCCTGCAACTCTCAAGGACGCAGCATTTCACTGGTTCATGGGACTAGGAGGGAACACTATAGCCTCTTGGGAACAGATGAAGAGAGTTTCCTTGTCAAAATATTAGGAATATTGTAAAACTAAATATATTCAAGATGAAATCTTTACTATCGTGCAAAATGATGATGAGAACCTAGAGGACTACTTAGAGAGATTCTTGTACATCCTACAAAGGTCAAAGCACAAATTTTATCTAAGTACTATTAGAACCTTGTTCTTACATGGGCTTATTGATGATGATAGAAATAATTTAAATTTGTTAGGACAAGGGGATATTGCTCATAAAACTTTTGATCAAATCTGTGACTTGTGCAAGAAATTCTCCAAGAACCAATATAGATTTTGTAAAGGAATTCAGAATAGAAATAAGAAAAATGAATATAATGATGCTATGATTGTTGGATTGGAGAATAAAATGGACAATATGAAAATAGAAATAATGAATACTGTTAGCAAACAAATAGACTCCTTAAAATTTCAACAAAAACTTGTAGAATAATAGGAGTCATTGTCTATTTTTTTTTCCTAAGTGTAGGAAAAATCATCTTCTAAGGGAATGTCCTCTTGATATAAAATGAACTAATAAATGTGAAATTTGTGCAGAGAACCATTCCACTGAAAAAATTCCTTCCATACCTGGGCTGAAAGTTCTACTTGAAGGAGGAAAACCTGAAGTTGAATCATTGCATGCTATGGGAGCACGAAGAAACTGGCCTCAAGTAAGTGCAAGTATGGCTCCTGAATTCTCACCACATTTCTTTGGTTATAATTCACATCCATATTCCTATGCTAAAAATAGTCACACTCAACATTGGCAGCATGGGAACCAGTATCATTATGATAGCCCTCCCAATCTTGGCAACAAGGATGGAAATGGAAAAACCATTCACATCATCTTTATCCTACACCTATGCAATCATGCCCACCTACATATGAACCTTACCCAATGCCACAACCATCACTACCTCAATTGAGTCAACCAACGCCACCATTGCCCTTACCTCCACCGTTTCAACCTCCTCAGCTACCTGCCCAACCCCAATAATAAAGTGGTACAAATGATCCACTCCATGAACCTGCTTTCCTTACCCAGATATCAGTCCATGCCAGTTGGATTCAATGATCTCCAACTGAGATCGAGGAAGATAGTAGCCACAGAAAAACAGAAGAAACCTATGGCGGTTACCAAAGAGAAAGGTGAAGAGGAAACTCTTGACCATTCCAAAAATAATGTCACCATTCAGCCTATCCCTATACCCTCATAGCCCTTACCATCTTCTTCCAACCGGCCTCCCTATCCAGAGAGGCTAGTTGTGGAGAAGAATGACCCCATTCCTTAGTCTAGCCTGGCGTTCAAGCTTAGGAACATTATCATAAAGGTGCCTTTACTCCAAGCTATCAAAGACATCCCCATATGTACAAAAATCATTAGGGAACTCTGTCTCAAGAAGCCAGGGAGGAGAATATTAGAGCCTCAAACCATTCAATTTGTCGGGAGAGAAGTAGAGTTGATAACGGGGTGTATGCACATGGAGAAATATACTGACCCCAGAAATCTTGTTGTCTCTATTCAAATAGGTGATGTCCTTGTATCTAATGTACTTATAGACTTGGAGGAAACCATTAATTTTATGACCAATAAAACCATGGATCAACTTGGATTGGTCCATATTCTTCCTACTCTCACTGTGCTTGAACTAGTAGACAAATATAAAATCAAGTAGGAAGGGGTATTGGATGATGTGGTTGTTTCTTTAGATTCTTGGGAATATCCCACAGACTTCATTGTGCTTCAGCCAAAGAATCATGTGGGAGGACATCCCTTGATCTTGGGACGACCATGGCTTGCTATGGTCAATGCTTATATTGGATGTCGTTCAGGTGATATGTATATTTCCCATGGAGAATCTAGGAAGAAGATCACCTTGTATCCACCCGCTAGATCCATTCAGGAGCTCAAAGAAAATTTATGGTTAGACTACAATAGTGATGAGGAGACTCATTCTTTTTCCATGATCCATCAATATGTTGAGTCCTCACGGGAGGGTGAGATTCAAGACTTCCTAAACAATCTATACATTATTCCTAATTTTGAGTCATTGAGTCAAATTTTCAGTCTAGATTTTCATGAAAATCATGACTCTCTACCTCCCTCACCACCATCTTTGGTCACACCTCTGTGTACTCTTGAGCCTAATACTACTCTTGTTGAAATTATCCCAGGAAAATCTTTACATATTAGTTCAGACTTGGATTCATCCCAGCAAGAGTAGCTTGTGAATTTGTTGCAAAACCATCTTGATGCCTTTTCATGGGGCTCTGAAGATATGAAATGCATCCCTCCTGAAACTTTTACTCACCATATATATATTTAGGATGGAGCCTGACCTGTCTAACAACCCCAAAGGCATATAAATCCTGCTCTAAGAGATGTTGTAAAATAATAATTGCAAAAACTCTTGGATGTTGATTTTATCTATCTTATTTCCGATAGCCAGTGGGTCTCTCCATTGATGTTAGTCCTGAAAAAATATGGGAGATGGTGCATTTTCTTTGACTATAGAGAATTGAACAAATCCACTCTTAATTATTACTTACCCCTTCCTTTTATCGATCAGATACTTGATACCCTTGCTGGTAAGAAGTACTTTCCTTTTTTATATGGATTTAGTGGTTATAACCAGACACATATTTCACTTGAGGATCAAGATAACACCAATTTTATATGTCCATGGGGCGCATTTTCCTATCGAGTACTCCCCTTTGGGCTATGTAACGCCCCGGATACCTTTCAAAGGGAAGCCTTGGTTATTTTTGCTGACCTTGAGTGTGTAGAAATCTATATGGATGACTTTTATGTGTTTGGTGATTCATTTAAGGGATCCCTAGAAAATATAGAAAAAGTGCTTCTTCGTTTCCAAGAAGCCCATATTTATTTGAGTGAAAAAAAGTGTAGATTAATGTGCAAGGAAGAAATGGTTCTTGGCCATCTTATTTCAGACAAAGGTATCTAGGTTGACCTTGCAAAAATAGAAATTATTTTGAGTCTTCTTTTACCCAAAACTCAAACAGAAGTGAGAGGTTTTCTAGGACATGTGGGCTACTATAGGAGATTCATTGAGAAATTCTCTAGGATAGTTACCCCCCTTTTTCGAATTTTGGCTAAGGACAGTGAGTTTTATTGGTCCAAAGCTTGCCAACAGTCCTTTGAGACATTTATGGAAAAACTAGTTCAAGCACCAGTTTTGAGATGACCAAACTGGTCCCTACCATTTCATATTTCCTCTGATGCCTCAAACACTGTTATTGGCACAGCTTTAGGAAAAGAAGAAGATAAAAAATCCTATGCCATTTACTTCATCAGTAAAATCTTGTCACCTACTGAATTAAATTACATAGTTACTGAGAAAGATTTTTTAGCTGTAATATTTTCCATTAATAAATTCAGACACTACATCATAGGATATGAAGTCTTTGTACATACTGATCATTCTGCGATAAAATATTTAATGAATAAACCATTAAATATCGGTAAAGTGACTAGGTTTTTATTATTTTTGTAGTAATTTAACATTACTATTGTTGATAGACCAGGAAAATCTAATGTGGTAGCAGATTTTCTTTCAAGATTAAATAATCCTGGTGAAGCAATTCCTGTTGATGATGGTTGTCCAAATGAACATCTATTTTTTGTGTCAACAGAATCCCTGTGGCTCATGTTGGCTCCCTAAGATGCCTATTTTAAACAATCCTAATGCCTACATTAATTGTCAACCCAAGGTAAGTTTTTTTATTTCAAGAGTGTTCAACACAGTTTATGCAAGTGAAATTTAGAGGTTATTAAATCGAAATCATTGCAGACGAAAAATCTAATTCTTGAAGTTCAATCAAATCAATAAACACAATCACTTAATAACTTCAACCAATTAAATCAAATTAATTCAAATCTATTTTATAAAAGCAGATGGAAATACAAGCTTAAAATAATTCACACTGAGCCAAAATTATAGACTAGCATATACATCAATTTACTAACATCTATAGCAATCTATCAGTTAGGCAAGGAATATTGTAGTAACTGAACAAAGAGTAACACAGTCACGTTCTGCAATGGAAAATCTCAATGACTGATTAAATAACACACTCACTCTGAATTAACAGCAATATAATTATTCAAATAACTTGCGAGAAATAACATTCATGAAATAAATGAAAGAAATTAAGACTTTAATTCAATAATATGCAAAAAAACGCGATGCTAATGAAATTCGAATCAGCTATGAATTCTATAAAACATAGACATTGTTAATTACAAAACAGGGAAATGAAATTATAACACAAGGCAACAGTAGAACTCCCAGCGATTGTGCGTAGGATCTCCAGAAGTCTCTGTCGAATGATTCTTAGAATACGATTATGGAAAAGCCAATATCTCTTTCATTAAATTTAACAATCAAGATACAGCATTGCTAAGTGCGAAGGCTTTTTGTTCTGAAGGAGTGTAAATAAAATATAATTACAACAAACAGATAATCAACCCTTGTTCTATTCCATCTATTGATCTTTTATATTTTTATAGAGAAATAGAACAGATAAAGGCGAATCCTCGGGATCAGGAGATCCTCCCGATCCTAAGGATTTGGTAGATGTCTAATAATCTATGCTATTGAATGAGCGAAGTCCTCCTTGATTGCCGATGGTCTGTATAAACAGAAACGAGATCTTTTGTCTTTTTCTGGCCAGTGTTGTTCAATCATTTGGACAACGGTTAATCAGTTTGGATTTCCTGCACCTAAAAACAGCGGAAGTTATCCTTTTCCTTCATAATTACATAACTTATTGGTAATTAGTTTTACCCTTCATTTATAATGAATTCTCCCAGATTTAATCCAAAATTAAAGTAAAACACATGAAATTTAATAATAAATCAAGTTAATCATAAGGGTAAAACATACCTTTTTCGTGACACAACATACTCGCCATCTTACCTTATTGCATGTCCTCATGCAACGAGATGATTGAAGTGTAACAAAGTCAAAGAATAGGAAGGGTAAGCTTCCTCTCTATACAGTCTGAAACCATGTTTTTGTTTAACTCCTGCAAAATCCTTATTTTCATGACCCTCTGGAAGCTCATAATTACGGTGGTAGCCTTTAGGAGGGTACCATATGATAGGATACTTGTAGCGACACCTTATCCATGTAGGACCCATGCTTAAAATGATGTTATTGTAGGTGAAAAACGAATAGAAACTGATTTAAAGTTTCTATAGTTGAAGTTTCTTGATTCTTAACAATGTTGGTGGATGCCTGCCATCTCTGTTTAGCTACCAACAAGGCATCTTCTCTGATCTCCTAGAAGTATTCTCTCCCATCTTGTACAATATCCTTGTGGAGTGGGCCCAATTTGGCTATAACCCCTTTCCGTGTCATAAATATTTTGTGCTGAGTGAAGAGATGTAGAGGTTTAGTGGGCTCCCCTTTGACCCAAAGATCTAGACCACGTTCTCTTTTCTTAAAAATATTATAAGGTTTAGCCCACTTAATTTGGTTATTAGCAAAAGAGATGAATTCTTGAAACTGGATGTCTCTTATAAAGGGACTTGGGTTACTGTCTCTTTCATCTTCCAAAAATAAATTGTCCATGTATAGTTCACACAAAAGGTGCTAAATTTTCTCATTCTAGTCCCCACAACACTGAACTAATTCTGCAGTAGTCTTAAACTCGGTGGCTTTCCCTGCTCTAGTGGCCTTTACTTTCAATAAAAAAATATGTTTCTAATAAGAAAAGAGCATAGTTAGTAGCAGGTGGTCTACAAGATAGGACATTTGAGTAAATTGAGAAATAGCGTTAGTATTCTTTGTGGCTTCTTCAAGCTGAGCTTGTGCCTTATTTACCTTTTCTTATTCGGATCTGAAGTTGGAAAAAGTCTCATCTTCAGCTGCAATAAGCTTCTTGAATTTTTCCAGCAGCTCTTGATGTTCCTGTAGTGGTACCACTTCCCTCTTAAAATTGGCCAATTCTTTCTAGGTCTGTGTTAATGTGTCTTGAAGTCTTGAAATAATGGCTTATTTCACCAAAGGGGTATAAAAAGGTGTTTCATCTATTTGAGTTTCCTTTGTCTGCATCTCCAATTATATTTGGGTTCCCACTATCTGTATTTCTAATTTTGTTTGGGTTTCAGCAATATATGCCTCTACTTTTGTGTAAGTCTCAACAATGTTTGTTTCTTTCTTAGGCTTCCAAGCCTTGTCTGCCTCTTTTAACCATTCTCTTAATTCGACTGTTCTTTTCAACTTTTTTTACTTCTTGCGCAATTTCCTCAGTTTAGCCCTTGTTGACTTGCCTTTCCTCATAGGGTTTCCAGTAGAAGAGGGTATAACACTTTCTTCAGGCACAGAGGGAGCTATACCAATTTCTAAGCCATGATCTGGTAAAATATTATTTTCTTCAAGTACTAAAGGAATTGTGCCTATATCAGTGTTTTGATCCAATGGGATGGAATTTTGTTCAGGCATAATGAGAATTGTGCCTATATTAGTACTCTGGTCAAGTAAAATTGTTTTTTCTTCAAGCACCATGGGAATTGTGCCTGTATCAATACTCTATTCCAATGGGACAGTGTCACCTGACTATTTTTCGAACTTGTTATCACTCAGGCTTTCCTTGAAGTTGTGGAAAAGGAAAGTATACCCGAGGTAACCACAAACCAACCTTCAGATGCAGAATCTAGCCAATCTGCATCCAGAGAGGGCTCTCTCTTTATGATTTATCTTTGTTCTCAGAAAGTTTTAGGCTAGTTATAAATCCAAGAGTTTGTTTGGAAATGGTGGAATCCGCCAACTAAGGGCTAGGTTGAATATTTTTAGGCCATTAGGCTATGGAGTCAAAGGATGGCTTTACTGGATTAATCTTCTACACACAAGATGGCTTTGCAGGGCAAGATAGCCAAACATAGAACAATTTTTAGGAATTAAAGTGGATGGGATGGGTTTGAAGGGATGAAAGGCAGTTAAGAATCTTTCACCATGTTCAAAAGAAAGAAATGAGATGATTACAAATAAAGAGCAGTGAAGAATTCTTTACTATAGTAACCAAAATGTTTAAATTAGCGAAGCAAGAGAAATTAAGAATTCGTTGCTTATAACTAATTTAGAGGAAAACATTTAGAATAATCACAACTGAACTCAGAGTACAATTAAGTAAATTCTGAGTTATTCTTTTATGTCAAGTATTCAGAAATGGACATAATGATATTATAGACAGATATAAAACTTAAAACATAGGATAGAAAGACTTATTGAACTGCAGTCCGACACATGAATCCTGCAAAAAGTTCTGAGCTTCAAATTATCATCCAGCAAGCCACAAATAAAGTTCTCCAAAGCACTTTTATTCCAAAAATATCAATGTTACAGCAAAGTAGTAGAATCCACCCCAAAATACTTCCAAGAGTGAAGTATTTATACAAATTCTAAACTAAAATATCTTGAAAAAATATCAAAATTAGTTCACAAATCTCTCCAACTATTTTACATAAATAGAACTTAAGTAAAGGAAACTCAAACTAATTCATCTATTTGGCACTATTTTGTATGGATAGGTGATGAAAAAGAGGATAATTCGAATTTGATCAAACTCTTAGTTGATGATGAGGCATCCAAGTCACTAACTGCTTCCTTTCTTTGTGCAATTCTGCTCCAACAATTCTGCAAATTTTGGGTCCAATGATACATTTATATTTCTCAATCCGTAATAGATATGTAAATAGTGAAAGAGGTTATTGTATATAAATATGTTGGTGAGATAAACCTCTTTCACTTTCCTAAAATTTCTCTCCAGCTGTGCACAATAGGCTCTGCAAAAAGATGTTTAAAACAGAGTTTTACAGAGTCTGAAAAATAGCCTCTAAAGATGTGCATGTATCTCTCAGTCTGAAATAAATGTCCAAAACATGAGATATTTTTTTGTATATGGGTCTCTTAGGAACAAAAACCTCCTTCAGTTTTGTAAGATGTATTTCTGATTGGCCACAATATTCTCTGCAAAATGATGACTTAACAGGAATTTTCTGCAAAAAGCGCTTTCCAACATTGTTTAATATTTCCAAAACCATAATGGTTGTTAGAAAAGTGAGAGAGGTTTTTGTAGATGGCCCTTGTAAAAACATAAACCTCCTTCAGTTTTGTAAAATTCATCTTGGATTTATCACAATAGTTTCTGTAAAACTATGACTAAAATATGCAATTTCTGCAAAAATGTTCCTTCTTGTTATGTTTTTTCATCTTTTTACTTTCTTGCTCTTTTGACTGTTTTACTTTCACTTTAGACAAACCTCACTATTGGTGAAAGTATTCTCATCTCTTTTTACCATTTTACTGGCTTCTGTATTTACTTTTACTGTTTACCTTTGACTGCTCTGTAACTTCATTTTAACTTTCACTGACTTTTACCTAATACACCTTAACCACTGATACTCTTTAGCTGTTATGCTTTCTAACCTCTGTTTGAATAGATTTGATAACAATCTTGGAGTAAACAAATCTTATGACTAGTATTAAGACTGTTTATCCAAGGATGTGATCTTCTGATCACCTCTTCAAGGGACAACCGAGTAGATTTTTCAAGCAATTCCCCAATGGACAAGGGAGTGAGGTTTTGACCAGGTTCAAAATGGAGCATCATTCAAGGCTACAGGAACTCCCATTTTGGTTCTTGTGGAAAAATGGAAATTTTGCTAATGGTGAGGAATTGAGTAAATTCACGAGAAAAACAGGTCCATTTGCATATTTAGTAATTCAATTACAGTTCTCGGGGTCACGAAATGAACTAGTAATTAATTCTAACTCTGTTTCAGTGAAGGAAAAAAGGAAAGCCGAGATTTCAACAGAGTTCAGTTTTAATTTAGGGTAAATACCTGTTTTTGGAGAAAACAGCGTTTGGATAGGTGTCGGCTAAGGTAGATAATCTTCTGAGAGGCTTGTCTGCAATCTTCTTCGAAAGGATAAGGTAAGTGGACTTCACAAATTCGAATTTTGAATTTTTCTGCGTGGAAGGCGTTTTCTTTCACTGGCGTACAAAATGATGAAAAAGACGTGAATGTTTTGTTTTATCGGCAAAGTCAAACGGGGGGGAATTTTTATTATTTTTATGGGATGACGTCACTGATGTACGATGGATGCGTCACCGGGGTCGGGCGGTAAGCGGTAAATTCCGCACCGCTTTCGGAATCAGGCGGTTTTCCGTGGGGAGGCAGCGATTCCATTCGGAGATCAACACGTGGTGGGTGCACTGTTTCGAAACCACCGTGATCCCGCGCGTTAACGATCGGACGATGGATGGCTGGCGGAATTACAGCGGGTCGTTGATCCGGGAATGGGCGATTGGACGGGTGATATGACGTGAAGAAGGTAGGGGATTTAACACGCGAGCCCAAAGTAATTAATGTTAATTTAACTATTCCGGGCAGCGTCTTATTGACTGAGGGATTGGTTATTAATTAATCCGGGTGATTAATTAATCCCGTGGTTTAATGAGAGTTGGGGTTGCGGCGAGGCTTTGGTTTTATTTGTTTTTTCCGTTTAAAACATAAAACATATGTTTAAAACCTTTTCAATATTGTTATTATATGGTAATAAATCAATGTAATTTATTATCCATAGGGGCGGGGATAGATTATAAAGATATATTTCTAACCAAAGGGCACATAATGTGGGTCTTTTATGAATAATTGGAAAATAAATACTTTGGTCGAAATTTTATAATAAGATGGGCTTTTGGGATATTTATGTAGAAGGAGTTATACATATAGGAAAAGGTAAGTTATATAAGGATTTAATATTTAAAGTTAAATGTTAATATGACAATGGGACAAGGGAAACTCAAAATACTTTACACAACTAGGAAAGTGGAGATTTCTGAAGTAAATTGTATCATTTCAATTTCAACACTTAAACATAGAATAGTAAGTAATTTTGAGGGATTATTATGGAAATTTGCATGATTTTCCTAAGTAAAATAAAATTTTACTTAGGAAAAGATTAAAAGGGAATGTTTATAATAAGAAATAACTTCAAATACTTAGGTCTTTTTGATCATCAGGCCGAGGGTCCGGTCCCTCCAAAAGTCAAGGAAATGCCTTGAGCCCCTTTAATCTTCAAATACCTTAGCACTTTGGGGAAATTAGTAAAACTCTTAGGGAGAAAGTGATGTGGGATGTTAATGATTTTGACTTTGCTTTTTGTAAATTTTCCAATGTATATTCTGCTTCAGTACTTGTGATGAAAGTTAAAGATCAAACACATTTAACACCATCATTCATCATATGAAACTTTGCAACACCATCTACCAACCCTATCTACTTTACACTACCATTTTCTCTTCTTTAATAGGGTGCACTTAGACTGGCAAACCCTTATCAATCTTCTTTTCTTTTACAAGGAAAATCTATCTAATTCTACCCTTATTACGTCCAAGGGCTCAAATTAAACTGTTGAGCACCTTTTATTAACTCTACCTATCTACTTATCTGCCAAGATTAAACTGTTTGGTCAGATATTTATTCTCTATTCTACAACATGAAATTGAAACATGAATGAGTAAAGTTTAAACAGTTTGACTCTTCATAAATTGTGGTAAAAGTTTGACAAGCTGCACACAATTGCTTTATTACAAAAATGAAATAGTAGTGGCATTTGGATTTGCACACTTTCCTTGGTCTATTTTTTGCTTGGGGTTCATTTATTTCATTTTCTTGACCAATTTATTTTTCTTACCCTTTGATTTTTCTTTTAGGGTATACCCTCTTTACATTTTTTAAATTTTTTGATTTTTTGGTTTTTCAAGAATATGGAACACCTTTGCTCAAGAAAAAGGTTTGAACATATTTCATAGTTCAATCAATACAATCATGAAAAATGACACCTATTGGTATAGGAGTCTAACACTGGCTCCACTTGGGGATGGCTTTTCCTTGTGAAAAGTCAAGAATAGCAGGTCAGTTGCCTCAAAATGTCTCCAAACTAAACCATGTAATCTCCTTCTTCTGGTAGCTTTATTGTATATATGATAGTAAAACTTCTGAAGCTTAGGGCCTTCACTTCGGGCTTCAACTCCAGTAAGTTACTATCCACTCAAAACTTAAAACTTTGTTGCCAAGTTAGGAATTTTCTGCCTTGTTCCAATCCCAAACATGAATTTGTTGTGGTTGAAAATCTTGAATTGAATATAGTCCTTTTTCTGCAACCTGAAATCTGATCTAAAACTAAAACAACACACAAAAAAATTTCAAACCAACTTAATGAAAAACTAGCTGAAAATTGAAAAACTAAAAAAAATGATCGAAATTATGAGCTTATTAGCACTCATCTACCTACTCAATCTACTGTTCAATTGCTAGTTAGCTAAAATGAAATAGCCAATGCAACCATTCAAGCATTATGTACTTTGAGAGATTTTGTTGCATTTTCTTGTTGATTATCAAAACTGTACTTCTGCAACCTATTAGAAACTTGTCAACAAATAAGAGGATAAGGAAACATTTGATTTCCTTTGTTGACTCTAGAAACTGTACAAAAGGATCTTCCAAAATACATACACCGATGTTTAACTGATCTGAACAACTGTACATCTGTTCTGGATGGCCTCCATACCATGAATATGAAATGCTATTTTCATCTTTATCTCCCTGTAAACTTTCAGATAAGATTTGTGATGATATTCCTACTGATTGTAATGTTTGAGTGTTGAATCCTTTATCATCTTGATTCTGAAAATCATAGTTAGTTAATAGAGGAATGCTTTGAATACCTTCAATATTCAACATATCTGCTATTGGATCCCGAAAATCTTGGGAAAATTGCTGGAACCTATGACATATAAAATTCCATGGGACTTCATAAACTTCAACAAGTTTCCCATTCTTTTCTTTAAATATGTTATACGACATTTCCTTTAAAAGCTGAAATGGTTCAAAAAATAGTCGTATGGAACTTTCTTGTGTCATTTGATCATTTATTTCAATGGGAAATGATAACTGCAATTGTGAAACTAAAAAATCTTGATCAATAGTTTCATTATCTTCTTTGTTGTCAATCGCAATTCCTAAAGATTGCTGATTATTGATGGCATGATATTTTTCTCTAATGAACTGAAATGAAGCAAAACAAAGAGGTAAAGAATCTTCACTTATTTCCACATTTTCTGCTCTTCCTTCCTCACTCTCATGGCTGATCTGTATTGGCTGATCACTGTCTTCAATCTGCTGAAACCGCATTTCTTCATCCTCCAAACTAGCTTCTGATATCTCTGTAAAGTTAGCTTGACTTTGGAGAACATAACTATCATCATAATGATCATACTTAGGAAAATCATCAAAATAAGGAATGTCATCAAACATACACATTAGAACAACAGATTCCTTTTCCTCATATTGATTTGTAAATTCATTTTCTGATTTATGATAATTTGAATTAAGAGGAATTTGTTCATGGCTATCAACCTCTTCTATTTCTTCATGGTGATTTTGAATAAAAAATTCTTCTTTCATAGTGATCTCCTGTGTTATTTCATCTAGTTTTCTTACCAAAAGGTTGAGTTTTACCTATGCAATGTTTTTCCTTTCCTCTTCTTCTACTTTCAACTTTTCCTGTTCGATTTGGAGATTAACTTCCACATCAACTGCAATATTTTGCATCTGTACAAGTGTTTTTGGATCTCTTTCTCTTAACCGAAATTCTATTTCTGAATCAAAGGCACTTGGATAATGCAAGAGAGCTGAATCATGAGGAGGTCTAATATTTCCTGGCATTGAATAATACACTTGATTAAATCTGTCAGAAAATTGTTGTATTGTTTCATTTGGATGTCTTTTTAATTGATTATATTCTTCCATGATCACAAAATGATTAACTTTGATTATCCATCTATCAAGGAAAAGTTTGATAAACTGTTGGAAATTTGAGATGCTAGCATTAGTCAAATTTTTGAACCAACTTTTTATTCTATTTTGCAAGGAAAGAGCAAAAAGTATGATTTTAACATCATCTTCATCAATCTCAAATAAATCCAAATAATTTTCAAAACCTTGAATATGTTTTTGGGCAGTGATACCATTCTCTCCATCAAATCTAGGAAGATACTTGTAGTATTTTTTAGGAAAATCATGGAGTATAGGAGGTAAAATAAGGGGCTTATATCTATCCGGAACTTTATATGGTACAGGGATATGTACAGGGATTGTAAGATCAGTCTTGATTATTTGAGGCTTCTTAATTGGAAAATGATCATCATTAGATTCATAAGAAAGCTTCTCAAAGAGATTAGGAGAATTATTACTTACAATCTTCAAAGGAAAATAATTAAAAACGAATCTAAGATCTTCTATAAAATACAATATACATTGAAAAAATTTCTTAATGAGAAAGAACATAATGTCTTGGATTAAGATCCAAGTTGAAAGCCCGATCTTTCCATATTGTTCTTTGAGGTTCATTCCTCCAGTGGAGTCTTGATTGTGAAATTGATTTGGAGTCGCCAGGTGGATGATTTTAACCTTTGTGTGTCTGATCACTGTCCACCATCATAGATCAGATCTAAACCTGTAAAACAATTTTGAAGAAAAAGTTAGTTCTTCAGGAAACCAAACTTTGAGTATTTTATGATTATTTTGTTTTTTATGAATTTTCAAAACAACTTCTATGATTTCTTTAAGAGGCTTTAGATATGAGATTTTAATTTTCTTAAAGATTTATTGAACTAGAGAAACTGATTGAAAGTTTGAAACCAAATTTCAGTTTATAAGCTAGACCAGAGATAGACTGAAGCAACATTTATTTACTATACAATTGCAGAGCAAAAGCAGTTCAAAGGCTACCTGGCTGATCTTCAGGCTCTGTCTGTAGCTTATAAGAAAACAATAGTAACAATTAAAATGATTCAGATCCCCAGTATAGTCGCCACTATGTTATCACTCAGATTTTCCTTGAAGTTGTGGAAAATGAAAGTATACCCGAGGTAACCACAAACCAACCTTCATATGCAGAATCTCGCCAATCTGCATCCAAAGAGGGCTCTCTCTTTATGATTTATCTTTGTTCTCAGAAAATTTTAGGCTAGTTATAAATCCAAGAGTTTGTTTGAAAATGGTGGAATCCGCCAACTAAGGGCAAGGTTGAATATTTTCAGGCCATTGGGCTATGGAGTCAAAGGATGGCTTTACTGGACTAATCTTCTACACACAAGATGGCTTTACAGGGCAAGATAGCCAAACATAGAACAATTTTTAGGAATTAAAGTGGATGGGATGGGTTTGAAGGGATGAAAGACAGTTAAGAATCTTTCACCATGTTCAAAAGAAAGAAATGAGATGATTACAAATAAAGAGCAGTGAATAATTCTTTACTATAGTAACCAAAATGTTTAAATTAGCGAAGCAAGAGCAATTAAGAATTCGTTGCTTATAACTAATTTAGAGGAAAACATTTAGAATAATCACAACTGAACTCAGAGTACAATTAAGTAAATTCTGAGTTATTATTTTATGTCAAGTATTCAGAAATGGACACAATGATATTATAGACAGATATAAAACTTAAAACATAGGATAGAAAGACTTATTGAACTGCAGTCCGACACATGAATCCTGCAAAAAGTCCTGAGCTTCAAATTGTCATCCAGCAAGCCACAAATATATTTCTCCAAAACACTTTTATTCCAAAAACATCAATGTCACAGCCAAGTAGTAGAATCCACCCTCAATACTCCAATTGAGGGAGTATTTATACAAATTCTAAACTAAAATATCTTGAAAAAAATATCAAAATTAGTTCACAAATCTCTCCAACTATTTTACATAAATAGAACTTAAGTAAAGGACACTCAAAATAATTCATCTATTTGGCACTATTTTGTATGGATAGGTGATGACAAAGAGGAGAATTCGAATTTGATCCAACTCTTAGTTGATGATGAGGCATCCAAGTCACTAACTGCTTCCTTTCTTTGTGCAATTCTGCTCCAACAATTCTGCAAATTTGGGGTCCAATGATACCTTTATATTTCTCAATACGTAATATATATGTAAAAAGTGAAAGAGGTTATTGTAGATAAATATGTTGGTGAGATAAACCTATTTCACTTTCCTAAAATTCCTCTCCAGCTGTGCACAATAGGCTCTGCAAAAAGATGTGTAAAACAAAGTTTTACAGAGTCTGAAAAATAGCCTCTAAAGATGTGCATGTATCTCTCAGTCTGAAATCAATGTCCAAAACATGAGATATGTTTTTGTATATGGGTCTCTTAGGAACAAAAACCTCCTTCAGTTTTGTAAGATGTATTTCTGATTGGCCAAAATATTCTCTGCAAAATGATGACTTAACAGGAATTTTCTGCAAAAAGTGCTTTCCAACATTGTTTAATATTTCCAAAACCATAATGGCTGTTAGAAAAGTGAGAGAGGTTTTTGTAGATGGCCCTCTTAAGAACATAAAACTCCTTCAGTTTTGTAAAATTCATCTTGGATTGATCACAATAGTTTCTGCAAAACTATGACTAAAATATGCAATTTCTGCAAAAATGTTCCTTCTTGTTATGTTTTTTCATCTTTTTACTTTCTTGCTCTTTTGACTGTTTTACTTTCACTTTAGACAAACCTCCCTATTGGTGAAAGTATTCTCATATCTTTTTACCATTTTACTGCCTTCTGTATTTACTTTTACTGTTTACCTTTGACTGCTCTGTAACTTCATTTTAACTTTCACTGACTTTTACCTGATACACTTTCACCACTGATACTTTTTAGCTGTTATGCTTTCTAACCTCTGTTTGAATAGATTTGATAACAATCTTGGAGTAAACAAATCTTATAACTAGTATTAAGACTGTTTATCCAAGGATTTGATCTTCTGATCACCTCTTCAGGGGACAACCGAGTAGATTTTTCAAGAAATTCCCCAATGGACAACGGAGTGAGGTTTTGACCAGGTTCAAAATGGAGCATCATTCAAGGCTATAGGAACTCCCATTTTGGTTCTTGTGGAAAAATTAAAATTTGGCTAATGGTGAGGAATTGAGTAAATTCACAGGAAAAACAGGTCCATTTGCAGATTTAGTAATTCAATTACAGTTCTCAGGGTCACGGAATGAACTAGTAATTAATTCTAACTCTGTTTCAGTGAAGGAAAAAACGAAATCCGAGATTTCAACAGAGTTCAGTTTTAATTTAGGGTAAATACCTGTTTTTGGAGAAAACAACGTTTGGATAGGTGCCGGCTAAGGTAGATAATCTTCTGAGAGGCTTGTCTGCAATCTTCTTCGAAAGGATAAGGTAAGTGGATTTTACAAATTCGAATTTTAAATTTTTCTGCGTGGAAGGCGTTTTCCTTCACTGGCGTACAAAATGATGAAAAAGACGTGAATGTTTTGTTTTATCGGCAAAGTCAAACGGGGAGGAATTTTTATTATTTTTATGGGATGACGTCACTAATGTACGATGGATGCGTCACCGGGGTCGGGCAATAAGCGGTAAATTCCGCACCGCTTTCGGGAGCAAGCGGTTTTCCGTGGGGAGGCAGCGATTCCATTCGGAGATCAACACGTGGCGGGTGCACTGTTTCGAAACCACCGTGATCCCGCGCGTTAACGATCGGACGATGGATGGCTGGCGGAATTACAGCGGGTCGTTGATCCGGGAATGGGCGATCGGACGGGTGATATGACGTGAAGAAGGTAGGGGATTTAACACGCGAGCCCAAAGTAATTAATGTTAATTTAACTATTCCAGGCGGCGTCTTATTGACTGAGGGATTGGTTATTAATTAATCCGGGTGATTAATTAATCCTGTGGTTTAATGAGAGTTGGGGTTGCGGCGGGGCTTTGGTTTTATTTGTTTTTTCCGTTTAAAACATAAAACATATGTTTAAAACCTTTTCAATATTGTTATTATATGGTAATAAATCAATGTAATTTATTATCATAGGGGCGGGGATAGATTATAAAGATATATTTCTAACCAAAGGGCACATAATGTGGGTCTTTTATGAATAATTGGAAAATAAATACTTTGGTTGAAATTTTATAATAAGATGGGCTTTTGGGATATTTATGTAGAAGGAGTTAAATATAATAGGAAGAGGTGATTTTCATAGGGATTTAATATATAAGTTAGAGTTAATATGATAAGGGACAATGTAAACTCAAAATACTTAAATATAACCAAGAAAGTGAAGTTTTTAGAAGCAAATTGCACTATAATCACTTCATCACTTAAACTTAAGATAAAAAGTAATTTTGAGGGTTTTATGGAATTTTGCATGATTTTCCTAAGTAAAATGGGATTTTACTTAGGAAAATATTAAAAGTGAATGAGTGCAATGATGGATAACTTCAAGTACTTAGGTCTTTTTGATCATCAGGCCGAGGGTCCGGTCCCTCCAAAAGTCAAGGAAATGCCTTGAGCCCCTTTAATCTTCAAATACCTTAGCACTTTGGGGAAATTAGTAAAACTCTTAGGGAGAAAGTGATGTGGGAAGTTAATGATTTTGACTTTGCTTTCTGTAAATTTTCCAATGTATATTCTGCTCCAGTACTTGTGATGAAAGTTAAAGATCAAATACATTTAACACCATCATTCATCGTATGAAACTTTGCAACACCATCTACCTACCCTATCTACTTTACACTACCATTTCCTCTTCTTTAATAGGGTGCACTTAGACTGGCAAACCCTTATCAATATTCTTTTCTTTTATAAGACAAATATATCTAATTCTACCCTTATTACGTTTAAGGGCTCAGATTAAACTGCTGAGCACCTTTTATTAACTCTACCTATCTACTTATCTGCCAAGATTAAACTGTTTGGTCAGATATTTATTCTCTATTCTACAACATGAAATTGAAACATGAATGAGTCAAGTTTAAACAGTTTGACTCTTCATAAATTGTAGCAAAAGTTTGACAAGCTGCACAAAATTGCTTTATTACAAAATGAAATAGTAGTGGCATTTGGATTTGCACACTTTCCTTGGTCTATTTTTTGCTTGGGGTTCATTTCTTTCATTTTCTTGACCAATTTATTTTTCTTACCCTTTGATTTTTCTTTTAGGGTATACCCTCTTTACATTTTTAAATTTTTTGATTTTTTGGTTTTTCAAGAATATGGAACACCTTTGCTCAAGAAAAAGGTTTGAACATATTCCATAGTTCAATCAAGACAATCATGAAAAATGACACCTATTGGTATAGGAGTCTAACAGAACTTAGGAGTTCTTTCTGCAAATTTTCCTTCCTCCATATATTCACCACCATAGGGTGTTGAATCCTCTGAATTTTGCATTTCCCCCTAAGATGGTAAAATCTCAGTATAACCAGAACTGCCATCAAAAGCAGCCTAGGCTAGAGGATTACTGAGTCCCTCAGAATTCTCGGAGGGGTTTCTTTCTTCAATAAATGCACACATACTTTACAGCACTCTAGCCATTTCCTCCTCATAATCCTGTAGAATTTATTCTTCTGTGTTTAGAGGAGGTGAATGAGATGGTCCTGCCTCATTTGCCACAGTTGAAGTGTTTTTTCGTGACCTTAATCGCTCAGATCGTCTTTGTTTCACCGACCCTGAGGTTAGGGGATGGTTCCCTTTTCCTCTGGCTTTCCTTGGAATTATTATTTCCTTTCTTGTTTGTTCAATTTCTCTATTGTCTGGGTTTTCTTTTAATGGGGTTAGGATAGGGTTTACAAGGTTGTCGCAAGTTAACTGATGTTCATTTAA
Source organism: Pinus albicaulis (assembly GCA_034641835.2). NCBI lineage: Eukaryota > Viridiplantae > Streptophyta > Pinopsida > Pinales > Pinaceae > Pinus > Pinus albicaulis. The sequence continues at coordinate 1,212,820,404 of CM076572.1, read as the reverse complement.
TCCATGGGTGATGATCAGCTTTATTGAACCATGATGGTTGATGACTGTGTGGGGATTTTTAGCTCTCCTAACCCGACTAGATATGTCATGCAATAAAGAATTCAAGAAAAATGGAAAATTAACTGAAATTTTCTACTTGAATATGGCTAGAAGTTTGAGTTTCCTGGGTTTTACCACATCTTGGAAACTGTCACATGTAATATACTTTTGAACAATGATTTTAAGTTCCTGCCATGGTTCCTTCAAATTTTTAGGGTGAATCCCCTTCCCTTTGCATACCAAATTCCCATCTAGATCTTGGAATATTGCAACTGCTTCATGTAGCAGAACATGCTTGTCAATCCACTTTGTTCCTTTTGTTGAAAGTTTGGACACCTCAGCTATTACAGTTTCTAATATGGTTATATCTCTGCCTTTCACAATTTTTTGTCTATTCTTCAAGTTCTGTAGGAATTATAATGCCACCTTAGTGTGGAATCACTGCATTTTTTCCAAATATGAGAGCCAACCAACATTCTATAGTATAGTACAAGCTTGTTCTGAAACATTGAGTATTGTGGGCTCGTTGCGGACAGATAGTACACCCATGATTGTTGTTTCTTAGAGACTGAATTCTACTTCTGCCTGCACTACTCATGACAGCATAAGTTTTATAACAACACAAATACAGCATTCAAATACTTTGAATTTGTTAAAAAGGGTGCAGTTGCAATTATTTTTGTTTGTCAAGCAGGTTGTGTAAATGCAATTATTTTTTTTTGTCAAATTGGTAGGTTTCGACAGTTTTTTATTATTATTTTGCATGCTTGCACATCATATATACTTATGTACACCCTTTCTCCCTCCAATAAGAGAAGGGCGTCCATGCCCTTAGAGCGCAGAAAAAGAAAAAGACGTTGAGGATCATTTAATACATTCGAAATAATAATCAGAGTGACGTACAATGCAGCAGGAATCGATCAAATCATGAAGATGGTGGGGAAATGATTAAAAAAAAAGAAAAATGGAGAAATAACGATTATGGAAAAGGATTTTTTCTTTGATTGAAAATTGTGGCAACACATGATATGTAAAGAGTGGTAACAACTACTAGAATTAAGTTATCAGAGATAATTAAGTAAATTAATATGTAGTTTTACCATGCATATTTTTTTTTTTTTATAAAGAGAATACTATTCTCATGATAAGTTATTCTTTGGGAATGGGCTAGTAAGAATGAGTGAATATGAATATTTCATATATAATTATGCTCCTAGATACAAATTTTTCTTGGATATTTTTTCGCTGCGCTTAGCCTGGTCGTGACCTAGGCCGCCGCTCGGCCTCTGCTGCGCTTCTGGCTCGGCCTCCCTCGGCCGGCCCCCTGCGAGGGCCTCGTATTTCTCCAGGCACATCCCGGTGCTTTTGGTGTGGCCTCTCGCGCTCTGGAGGCGTGGCTCTCTCCGCTCTCTGCGTTTTGGTGATCGCCTTGTTTGCTCGTGACTTGTGGAGGCGTCTGTATATCGGTGAAGTTCTGATGTGGTGAGGGTTGGTTTGTGGGTTTCTTCACTATGGATCCGCCTCCTCTGCCCCCCTCCTCCGATGCCGAAGCTTTCCTTAAACTATTGGAGACCCTGCCGAAGAAGAAAGTCTCTGAGTCTGCAAAATTTGTGAAACGAGTGGAGGATATTCCTGAGATATCTCTCCCCCCCGAAGGCCCGATCAAGGTTGCTCTTTCCTTGGCTGAGAGGGCCTTGGTTGGCCAGTTCACTGGCCTCTGGCCCTCCCCCAAGACGACGGAAAGTTGGGTCGCACGTAACTGGGCTCCCCTGATCAAAAACAGAGTCACCTCGTACTTCCTTGGAAAGGGCTTCTTTCTATTTGAATTCTCGGACAAAGATGACAAGGATCTAATATTCCGGAATGGCCCCTACTTCATGGGTCCTCAGGGGCTGTACCTGAACAAATGGATGCCCGATTTTGATCCTGCTGTTGACGTGCCCACGGCTGTTCCAGTGTTGGTTAGGCTCCCCAACCTGCCTATGCATTGCTGGAATGGGGAATCGTTAAAACACATTGGAAACACCTTAGGCAAGTACATTGATCGAGCAAGTAACAAAGATCAATACGATTGTGCGAGAATCTGTGTAGAAGTCGATTTGGAAATAGGTTTTCCGGAGGCTGTGAAGATCAGGGTGGGTAGCTGGACTCATCTACAAAAGCTGGACTATGAGCAACTACCATTCAAGTGTCGGAAATGCCATGTTTATGGCCACTTTGCCCGAAGCTGCCCAAAAAATCGTGAAGCGGAGAAAGGGAAGGATGAAGGATGGACTCAGGTCAAAAGAAATAAAACTGCTCAACGAGGCCCTCGTGCCGAAATCCCTAATGGCAAGGGCTCTCAGGCCGCCCCTCGTATCCAGACTCCAAACATGGAAGAACAAGGTAACAGTTTTGTGCATTTGAATACTGTCATAGAAGGCTCCCAAGAACCGGAGAAGCAGAAGGAAGACTCGATTCCCACAGAGCCCCCCTCGGGATCAAAGCTTGGGGACAGCATTGAAGACGGATCTAAAGAAGTCTTCATAGAAGAAACAGAGGATGGGCACGACTCTGATGACTCAGAAGAAGAAGGCGAAATAGAGATCTCCCAAACTTCAGCCAGAAGATCGTTAAGAGGCCGGAAAACAGCTCGGGAAAAAAGAGAGCAAGAGACATACAAGGATAAACTTCAGGGAAGTCAACCTACCCTCGAGAAACTCCTGGCTAACACTCCGAAGAAGAACAGAAATCAGCCTCAGAGCTCTAGAGGAGCTCAACACACAAAAAGCAAGTAATGAAGATCGTCTCCTGGAATTGTAGGGGGTTGGGAAGCAGATCAAAAGAAGAAGCATTAAGAATTTTGAAACGAACTGAATCTCCAGATCTACTCCTCATCCAGGAGACTAAAATGGAGGATACTTCCTTCCTCCAGATTGGCAAAAAACTGTGGAAGAATAGCGTAGGTCAAGCAGTCTCAGCTCGTGGTGCTTCAGGCGGTCTGGGCACAATCTGGGATGCCTCTAAATTCACAAGGATCCAGGAAGCTAGCAGCATGCATTGGACGTACACTAAGCTCCGTCACATAGAATCCGAGCTGATTCTTTCACTTCTCAACGTGTATGCCCCTGTCAGCGCAGGGGAGAAAAAAATTTGCTGGGATACTATTAGAAGTCTGTCAGAGTCCGAAGTGCTGGAGAATATCATAATTGCAGGTGATCTCAATCTGACTTTATCCTCGTCAGATAAACGTGGTGGAAGTATTGTTCGAGATCCTGCGCGAGAATGGGTTGAAGAGTTGATTCACGATTGGGATCTGATAGATGTAAAGCCTCTGTCCGGGAAGTACACTTGGACAAACAAAAGAATCGGCCCAGGTCATATTGCTGCAAGGTTAGACAGATTCTTGGTTCAAAGTTCTTTTTTACTTCATGGATTTGAGACTAAAATGCAAATCATTCCTTGTAGTATTTCTGATCATCGCCCTATCAAACTTGAGATGGTGGCGCCCTTGAATTATGGCCCCATTCCATTTAAATTCAGTTCTCAATGGCTCAAGGAGCAATCTTTCATGCCTCTGATTAAAGAGCGCTGGAAGACCCCTGTCATTGGCTCTCCCTTTTTTGTTTGGGAGGAAAAACTAAGGAGAGTCAAAACTGCGTTAAAAGCCTGGGCTAGATCCTTACCCAACCCGGCTGTGCAAAGGAAAGCGATCCAGGAAAGGTTAGAGAAGCATCAACTGGAATCAGAAAATGTTGAGATCACTAAGGTTAGGCTCGATGAAGAGGCCTCACTCCAGCAATCGTTTCTTAAAGCTAGCCTAGCAGAGGAAGATTACTGGAGATTGAAATCCCGCAGTCTCTGGCTCAAGGCGGGAGATAGGAATACTTCATTCTTTCATAAGCAAGCTCAGGCCCGAATCTGCCGCAACTCCATCTCTGAAATAACTGTTGAGACCATCACGCATCGTGACATCCATAGTATCAAAACCGCGGCTTTCACTCATTTCAACAATCTCTATAAAGAAGTGGAGGTGTTGGAACAGGACTCTACTCTTGTGAACGAGGTCCCCTCACTGATATCCGACACACAGAATCATTTCCTGGAAGCTGAGATTACCAACAACGAAGTAAAGAGAGCCCTCTTTGCTATGGAACCAGATAAGGCCCCGGGGCCCGATGGGTTTACCGCCGGCTTCCTGCAATCCTGCTGGTCAATTGTGGAGAAGGATCTATGTAGAATGATTCGGAAATCCCAAGAGTGCCAGAAAATTGGGGGAAGCACCAATTCATACTTTTTGGCTCTTATTCCCAAGGAGAAAGGGGCAAACTCCTTCAGCAGATTCCGACCCATTTCTCTTTGCAACATCGGATATAAGCTGATCACGAAAGTTATTGCCAACAGACTTAAAACCATCCTCCCTGGTATCATCCCTGAGAATCAAGGAGGCTTTATTCAGGGAAGACAGCTTGTGGACAACTTCATCTTGGTCCAAGAGGCGATCCACTCTAGTGTGGTCCGCAAAGAGAAAGGTATGGCTGTCAAGCTAGATCTGGAGAGTGCCTTCGACAGAGTGAGACACAGATTTTTGCTGACTGTACTGGAAAAATTTGTGTTTGGATCTAAATTCATTAAGTGGATCAAGGCATGTATCAGTGAGCCTTGGATTGCCCCTCTGGTGAATGGCAGGGCTACAGACTTTTTTAAAGCTTCCCGTGGGTTGAGACAAGGGTGTCCCTTATCCCCTTTGCTCTTTTTTCTTCAATCCTCTGTGCTCAGCTTCCTCTTGAATAAAAAATTACAGGATCAAGACCTCATGGGCCTGAGCATAGCTAGAGGAGTCAAGAGCATTAACCATGCTCTGTTCGCTGACGATTCCCTTTTGCTGGGTGCTGCTTCAGTGCCTTCAGCTAAAGGTTTCAAGGAGGTGATTGATGATTATTGCCATGAATTTGGAAGCAGTCTCAACAAAGGTAAATGTCAAATCTATTGCTGGCACACCCCTGCAGCTACTCTTCAAGCCATATCCAGCTGTTTTGGCTTCGCTGCCTCCTCTACCTGGTCTTCCTTCAAGTACCTGGGTCTTCCAGTGTTCCAAAAAAATGCTGCTAACAAAGATTGGTTACCTCTGCTGGATAAGTTTAAAGCCAAGATCCTATCCTGGGGCCTCATTTGGCTAAATCTGGCTGGGAAATCGGTGCTTATAAATGCTGTTCTAAACAGCCTCCCCACCTTTCAATTTGCAGTGTTGCTGGCCCCTGCTGGCATCATAAAGAAAATGGAGGATTTTACAAGAAAATTCTTTTGGAAAGGTGGGAAAGACAATGCTAAGAAAATACCATTGATAAGCTGGACCAAAATCTCCATGCCCAGACTGGAAGGAGGTCTGAATTTCAAGAATCTCAGCCTTCAAAATCTTGCGTTGGGAGCAAAGCTAATCTGGAGGATCATCGCACCTAATCCGGGGTGGGCTCAGCGTGCTTTGTGGAAGAAATATTTTCATGGTAAGAGGAAAAGATGCTTGGACCAGCCTGTTGTCAAGCCCAGCTCGTCAATTCAAAAGCTCTGTGCAAAAGCCTCCTCCCTAATATGTCAATATGCCCACTGGATTCCGGGCAATGGCAAGCAAATTCGAATCTGGGAGGATAGGATTATGGGATGTGAGCCTCTGGAGAATGACAGATCACTGCACTCGTTGAAATATTGGATGCATAGCGCTGGCCATTTCACTCTGTGGGATATCTCAACCTGGGATAATGGAGATTGGCACAGCTGGATCAACTTCGTGGTGCCCCCGAATCTCATTAGTGAGCTTGACTCTTTCCTAGACTTTTTAAATGGGAAGGCCCCATTGCACTGCAGAAAAGTCGATGTTCGAGGCTGGGGTCCGTCCCCAGGGCAATACTCGGTCTCCCAGGGCTACAGACAGCTCTCTGCAATCCCCCATGTCCCTCCAGATCCGTCTCCGTGGAGTGGATTATGGAGGCATCCTTCGCTGCCTAAAATAGATTTTTTTTGCTGGCTTCTATGCCACCAGCGGATTCTAACGGAGGACAGATTAATGAAAAGAGGATACTACGGTCCATCCCGGTGCTCGATGTGTGGTGAATGTGCTGAAACAGCTGCGCATTTGATGCTTCATTGCAAGTTCGTGACAGATCTTTGGGTTGAGGCTTTAGGACCCTGGGATCTGGACTTCGCCCTTCCGCATGGCATACAGGATTTATTTTCTAATTGGCTGTGCTCCTTCCCTGGAGGCCCCCCACAGAACACGCATCTCCAAAAAGCCTGGTGCATCCTTCCTAAAATCATCAGTTGGCATACCTGGTTAGAGAGAAACCGGCGGATCTTCAGTGATAAGCGTAGCGATCCCAAGAGCATCTGGCTCAAAATCAAAGCGCAATTAAAAGAATGTATGGGGGAGTTTCTCAATGAAGCTGGTCTGAGGGAGCACGAAGCTGTTTGGTGCGATCACCTGGAGCTTCGATTCGTTGCTTTGGACAGGCCGCCCTTACCACTTTTCGACTGGCAAATTAGGCTCAGCGCTTCTGAATTCCTGTCTTTTTGTTCACAGCAGGCTCAGTGGATTCTTTCATTTGATGGTGCAGCGAAAAGGAATCCGGGCAGATCCGGAGCTGGAGGGGTAATAAAAAATGCAGATGGGGTCAAAGTTCTCAGTTACACCTGGGGTATTGGCTACAATACTAGCATCCAGGCCGAAGCACTGGCGCTACTTCAAGGCCTTAAACAACTCAAATCGCTTGGTATTCGAGTGGCGTTGGTCTTGGGAGATTCCCAATCCATCATTAAAACTATGGTGGACAGCACCTTCCCCTCTGATTTAAGATTGTCCAGGCTGATTAGAAGAATAAGAGTACTGACGAACTCCTTCCAGACCCTGAATTTCTACCATGTTAAGAGAGGCAATAATACAGAAGCTGATGCTGAAGCTAACAAAGCGGTTTCCCTCCCACTTGGAGTCATAGACATAGATGGAGTCAAAAGCTGGGATCCTGTTCCTTAAATGACTGATAATGTTTTACTGTTTGTTACTAAAGCAGTTTGTCTGCATATTTAAAGAGGGGAAGATTGAGGCGGCTGTCCGGAAAATAAATTGTAACAATCCCTGGAAGGGCATAGAAAAAGAGGATTCGGTCCTGCTCATGGACAATGCTGAATCCTGCTCTCCATTTTGTAACCAGTCTTGAGGTCCTTTGACCAGTATTAATATAATTAACTATCTGTTCCTGTAATAAAAAAAAAGAATGAGTGAATATAAAATTATTGGTTGTTCAACATGAAACTCCAATGCCACAAGCAGAGCCACTTCTGCCAGCAGGCGTTCATAGCCTCGATAGGGTTACTTTTTAACCCAAAATGGGTCAAAATCCTCTATTTAGTGCTTATATAATTCATTTTCGTTTACAGAAATACCACCATGCTGGCTTGGTAACTAGATAGCCACAATGCCATTCACTAGGATTTAACAAAGTAATCAAGCAGGCTCGTGATGAGACCTCTTGTCCTTCAAGCAGTTTTTATTTTTCTTTAGCTAGAAGGTCATTGCCCTGGTGTGGTATCCATTGTGGGAATGTTACTTGTTATCCCTTATTATCATGGTAGGTTGGCTCATAATGAGACCCCCTATCCTCTCTAAAAGATGTGTATATTATTTTCATATTTTTATATGTTTTAATCATAAATAGACGGAGTCTCATTAACTCATAAGAGTGAGGGACAGTGTGAGGAGTGAAAATAAATTCCAATAAAAGTTATCCACTTATTCCCAAGTGACCCTACCCTAAAAGATCAACCATTGATAGTATAAAAAGATAAACCAGCATGGTATTAAGATAATGAATTTTCATAATATCTCTGAAGAAAAGATATCCAACAAACCATTACATGGTTTTGGATCATATAAATGTCTGGAAATAAATATTACCCATCAAAGGTAAAAAATATCATAATTGTTATCGATATCACTACTTTTCTCCTTTTTAGATGCTCATTCCCCATTCACCTGATAATTTTCATGAGAAAGTTCATAAAAAAAATGGCTATATGGCCATCAAATTGGAAAAAAAATCATTTAGACAAATTATTTAATTACAAAAAGTATGGTTGTTCAGTCGTTTTAATAGAAAAAACACACAGAATAAAATTCGTTGTTCATTTGACCGAACATCGGTTGTTCAGTAGATTGAACAGCAGCTATTCAATCGTTTGAACAGCAAAAACACACAAAATAAAAAAATTTGTTCATTTGACTAAATAGTGGTTGTTCAATCGATTGAACAGCAAAAACACAAAAAAAAAGAGAAATCCATTGTTCATTTGACCGAACAACGGTTGTTCATTCGATTAAACAGCATTTGTTCAATCGTTTGAACAACAAAACACAAAAAATATAACTTGTTGGTCATTTGACCGAACAACAGTTGTTCAATCGATTGAACAACGATTTTTCAATTATTTTAACAAAAAAAACACACAAAACAAAATGTGTTGTTCATTTGACCAAACAACAGTTGTTCAGTTGATTGAATTGCAGATGTTGAATCGTTTGAATAGCAAAAACACACAAAAAAATAAAATCTATTGTTCTTTTGACTGAACAGCAGTTGTTCAGTCGATTGAACAGTAGCTGTTCAATCATTTGAACAACAAAAACACAAAAAAAGAGAAAATTCGTTGTTCGTTTAACTGAACACTAGTTGTTCAGTCGATTGAACAGCAGTTGTTCAATCGTTTGAACAACCAAACACAAAAAATAAAATCCGTTGTTCATTTCACCAAACAACCGTTGTTCAGTTGATTTGAATAGCAATTGTTCAATTGTTTGAACAGCAAAAACACACAGAACAAAATCCATTTTTCATTTTCCCAAACAGAAGTTATTCAGTCAATTGAACAGCAATTGTTTAATCGTTTGAACAGCCAAAACACACAAAAAAAAAATTCGTTGTTCGTTTGATCGAACAACGGTTTTTTAGTCAATTGAACAGCAGTTGTTCAATCGTTTGAACAGAGAAACACACAAAAAGAAAATTCATTATTTATTTGACTGAAAAGTGATTGTTCAGTCGATTGGATAGTATTTTTTCAATCATTTGAATAGAAAAAACACACAAAAAATAAAATATGTTGTTCATTTGACTAAACATTTGTTGTTCAGTCGATTGAATAGCAGTTGTTCAATCGTTTGAAAAGCAAAACACACAAAAAGAAAATCTGATGTTCATTTGACCGAAAAACGACTGTTCAATCGATTGAACAACAGTTGTTCAATCATTTGAATAGCAAAACACGCAAAAAGAAGAAAAAACAGTTGTTCAATTTATTGAACAGCAAAACTCACCAAAGCATAAATCACAATCAAATGCAAACCGATATATACATTATTTACAAAACTAAAAAGAATGGATTTTTACAAACATAAAGTTGCTGGATCATCACTCCCTGCAACTAAAATTTTCATAAAGGGGTCATCATGTACCTATTAGCAGAAAGACTCCTTTCTGAGTGGTTTATGATAAAAATGTATCCGGTGTCTGTTTACTCAGAAAGAAGAATCGGACCCATCTATAGTAGTCAAAGTGAGAGTGCCATTGTTATGCACTTCTTGAATTTCGTATGGGCCGAGCCATCGTCTCTGTAGTTTACCTGGGAAGTCTTGAAATCTGGAGTCATAGAGGAGTGCCCAGTATCCTTCCTGGAATGTTTTTTTCTTGATCAAGTTGTCATGCCACTTAGCTCGTTGTTGTTGAACGATTGCAGTACGTTGTAGAGCAAGTAATCGAGCTTCATCAAGTTTGTTTATCCATTGAAGTCTTTTAATTTCGGCCTCCGTCGAGTCCAATCCCACTTCTTACATTGTTCTGAGAGTCTTCATTTCAAATTCAATGGGAAAAATGAGTTCCTTGCCGAATACAAATTGGTATGGGGAATATCCAGTATTATTTCGCCAAGTTTTTTGGTAAGCCCACAAGGCCTTTGGTAGTCTAGTAGCCTAGTCCCTCCGATGTGTCGAGACCATTTTAGTCATAATTTCTTCAATGACTTTCTTGGTACTTTCAACCTGCCCGTTCACCTACAGGCGATAGGGAGAAGTGATTCTATGTGAAATGTGGTGGTTCTGTAGAGTGGTTGTAATATTATGTCCTACGAATTGCGCCCCTCCGTCTGTTATCACTTCTCTGGATAAGCCATATCGCGCAAATATTTCAAAAGTAAAATTAATAACTGTTTCTTCAATGTCTCTCGGCAATGCTATCATTTCGACCCATTTTGTTACGTAGTTTGTAGCAACCAGTACGTAAGTTTTCTAGTTTGAGGGTGGATTTAATGGACCAACAAAATCCAGTTCCCACCTTTCAAAAGGCTCTATCACCAATTGCGGTTGTAGGGGAATTTCATTTGATTGACTAAGATGGCCCATTCTTTGGCAGCTATCGCAAGCCTGTACTACATATTTCTTAGCATCCTTAAAGATAGTGGGCCAATAATAGCCCATTTGTAATACCTTGTGCCCAGTTCTGCGATCTGCGAAGTGCCCACCGCAAGGTTCATTGTGGCAGGCCCTTAGGATGTCGAAAATTTCATCTCCCGAGATGCATCTTTATATGTGCATATTAGCTCCTGTGTGGAAGAGATACCCACCAATCCAAGAAAAGTGGGTGCAACATTGTACGATCATATTCTTTTATTTTATTGTCAAATGTATGGGCATTTTTCCTACTATAGGTAATTCACCACATCCGCGTACCATGATTCTTTCACTGCTACAGCAAACACGTGTTCGTCAGGGAATTCGTCCTCTACTTCTAGTGGATCATTTACCTTAGGGACCCGAGATAGAAAATCTATGACTGGGTTCTCCTTTCCTGGATGATCTTTAATAGTGATATCAAACTCCTGCAAAAGCAACAGCCAACTAGTCACTCATCCATTTGTAATTGGTTTGTTAGCTAAGTACCTAATGGAAAAATGATCCATATACAGAAATACTTTGTAGCAAGTTATATAATGTCTAAATTTATTTATGGCATATATGACTGCTAAGAATTCCTTTTCTGTGACTGTATAATTTAGCTCAGCAGGGGTGAGATTTTTGTTGATATAGTAAATAGCATAGGGATTTTTATCTTCTTCTTGACCGAGAATAGCTCCTATCGTTGTATCTGATGCATTTGATGAAATATGAAATGGTATTTCACAATTAGGACCACGCAATACTGGTGCAGTCAAGACTAATCTCTTTAAATCTATAAAAGCAGTGTCACGCTTGTTAGACCATTTGAATTCAACATTTCCAGTTAAAGCATACAAAGGCGCAGCAATTTGTGAAAAAATATTTATGAACCTACGGTAATATCCTGCATATCAATGGAAACTACATACCTTCTAGATAGTAAAATAATTACCTCTATCTTTGTCGGCTCTACCTATATTTCAGCCGCAGAGATGTAGTGTCCCAGGATCACGCCTTCTATCATCATCATGTGACATTTTTTATTACTCAAACATAACCTTGTGGTGATACATTGTTCCAACACTTTCTCCAATGTCTGCAGTGCTTGTTCAAAATAATCCCCATATGGGTTGAAGTCATCCATATAAAATTCAAGACCTTCATCTATCAAATCAGCGAAAATGTTGAGTATAGCCCTCTGGAATGTGGCTGGGATGTTACATAAACCAAAGGGTAACACTTTGTAAGAAAACGTACCCCATGGGTAGGTGAACGTGATTTTTTCCTGGTCTTCAGGGACAATTTGAATCTGATTATATCCACTGAAACCATCGAGAAATGAGAATAATCGTTTCCCTACCAATGTATCAAGGACTTGGTCAATAAACGGAAGAGGGAAGTCGTCCTTCTACGTGGCTTTATTCAATTCCCTGTAATCCACACAGATTTTCCACTTCCCATTCTTCTTAGGGACAACTAATAGCGGAGAGACCCATTTACTATCTGAAATAGGATAAATGAAGTTCACATCTAGAAACTTCTGCAATTCCTCCTTCACAATATCTTTGAGGTGCGGATTCAACCTTCGTTGAGGTTGCCTAATGGGATGAATATATTTTTTGGTGTAAATATGGTGGGTACACAATTGGGGATATATGCCCTTCATGTCTGAATAATCCCAAGCAAAGGCTCCTTTTTATTTTTGTACAACTTTAATGAGCTTTTATTGTTGGTCATCGTTTAGATTAACATTGATGTTTAAGATTTTGCCTGGTTCAATTTCGATAGGTTTTCTATTGTGAATGGAAGTTGTAGGTATGTAATGGTCATCGTTATCCTTCAAAGGGTCTTCATGTGCCTCATTATCTAGGAGTTCTTTCAACACTTGGCATTTTGCATTTTCTGCAGAAGTTGGTTGATTAATAAAATTATTGATTATGTCATCTTCAGTCTAATTTTTAAATTCAAGTGCTTCAGCTACTGTGAATGGTGAACGAATGTTTTCGTCTAGGTATGCTGGTGGGTGTTTTTGAATTTTTATAATGGGAAGACTTGGTTTGGCTAGTGGATATAGAACATGATTTTTTACAGCTTCCCCTTTAGCAATGGTCATGTTGCATGTATGACAACCTATGTAAGCATCAACTGTGGCCAACCAAGGTCGACCCAAAATCAAGAAATGTCTGTCGAGTCAGATTTTTGGATTTATGACTAGAAAATATATTAGGTACTCCCATGAATCAATAGAAACCATGATTTCTTGCAAATTTCCTTCTGGTTTGACAACTAGATCAGGGAGTTTCAACAAGGTGGAGGTTGGTTCTAAAGCAGTAATGTCAAGAATTTCACAAGTCTCTGTGGTCAAAATATTAATGGTTACGCCCAGGTCAACTAGCGTGTTTGGGAAAGAGTGGCCATAGATTTGGACGGTGACTATAGGACTCCCGGGATCTTCATACTTTATAGGTTTCTCCTTGCCTAATAATAAATCAGACAAGGTTCCTACGATATGGACAGTTGGCGAATTTTTTGTTTTCCTCACAGGTTTTTTTGTACATATTTTTTTAATTTTCTTAGCATAGATAGGGATGTCTTGAATGGCCTAGAGGAGAGGAATTTTAATACAAATATTTTTAAGTTCCCCCAAAATATCAAAATATGAATAGATGATAGGTTTAGGTATCACTAATCTTTTTTGGAACGGAGGAGAAGCACTAACAAGTTTCCCAGAGTCTCCTTGTTTGCTTGTGCCTTCTTCCTGTCTTATTTTTGTATTGATTACTATTGATGGATTAATTTATGTTGGAGGTTCTAAATTGTCTTGTTGCGAACCTATGACTTCCCCCGGGCTAATAATGCATCCAGATCTTAGCCTAAGTTCACTGCATTATTTTTTCTCGATTTTGGAATCTAGATTTTTAATGATTTGGATCGACTACATTGGTCTATTGTTGGGGTTTGGGTTCAGTTGAGCTAGCAGTTGAGGGTGTATCAGAGGCTGAGAATTCTGCGGTACCGGATATGGAGCTGTAAATGTGGGTTGAGGTTGAGGACCTGCTCCCATAGGTGAATTGGCTATTCCGAGGGGTCGCTACCCGTTTTTGGACCAATTGGTGTTTTTTGAGGTAGAGGCAGGCCACTGGGATGAATATGGATTGTTCTTCCAGAATTGAGGAGAGAAAGAATCATTTGACCAAGCATTTAACGGAAAGGATTGAGTTGGCCAAGGGGGCATGGAGAATGGTTGAGATGGCGAGGTAGAAAAATGTGGTTGATTTTTCCATGCTACCCTTGGGTTTTGTTGTTTATTAAACTAAGAGTAAGAAAAGAACTGAGACGGATCTTATGACATACCTTTAGTTCGGGCTTGCCACTATCAACGTTGATTCATTAAATATATTGGCTCAGCTTCCTCCTCTGCTTCTTTGAAGACTGCTTGCAGCCCTGGTAGTGATGGGCATTGTTCAGTGGCATGGTCTTTGGTACATATGGTGCATGTTTGGACCATGTCCAATGGGCATTCTCGCTAGTTGTGCTTTTTTCAACGGCATGGGAAAAATACAGCCAAGTTTTGTTCTAATAATGCTTTTTTCTACTTGGCATGTAGGACGTCCAATTGTGTCATAAGAGTACCCAAGATTTTAGTCTTGAAATCTTCCAAAAGATTACCTATTTATGTTCGTGTTACGCTACCACCTGAAGTTCTATTATTTCTAACAGTTGAATCTCGTCATGTTGGTCTTATGTGTGTGTTGCCTCCAGAGCACCTGACACACAATGAAATAATATTGTCATAACTTTCCTGATAGATGTCTCATTTCCCCATTAGATTTATTGTTTCTATCCATTCATCTTTCATTCCTTTTATCATTGTTACTTTTAGGACATCTTTAGACAATGCAATATAAGGGGACCTTTGAAAATTGTATTGGAATCATTCAACATATTATTCTAATGTCTCATTATCTTTTGCAGTAATGTTGAAGATTTCATCTTTTAATTCTCTAGTCTGGAAGTAATCTTAATATTTAGCAAGAAAAGAATTTTTTATTTGATCCCAATTATTAATGGTTCCCCCACTGAGCCCCATAAACCAGCACAAAGCTTCCCCTTTCACTGTAGAGGGGAACAGTTTCAGTTTTTGAGGGTCAGTGGTGTAACTGTATCCCCTACACAAAAAGTAAAATTCAAATAAGAATGCATCCAAATATTCCGAAGTCAATCCATGGAAAGTAGGGATGTTTTGTAATGGAATAGCTTTCATAGGGGCATTGGCTACTAGGTCAACAATGGGGTATTCCAATGTTGACTTTTATCCCTGGGGTTGATTTTGCGCCATCTGATCAAAGATGTGCCAATAACCTTCAGGGATTTCCTAGTCTGGGAGAATAATTCGAGTTGGAATAGAACTCAGTTTGGAAAAGGTCTTACAGTACTACCATGATCTGGGATGTTGGGCGTTTCTTTGCTAACCAAGATTTTGGGAGATTCAAGTTCTGGAGATTTTAAATTTGTTTCCACGGCACCACTAGTTTCTCCCTCTCCTTCTCGCAAATTGCAAGAATTTCCCTCTTGCGAAGGGTCAGGATTTATATGTTCCATTATCTACAAGCTATGTTATGACTCCTTCAATTCACTATGGATCTAGGTGTAAGCTGCAGATGGTGAGCCTGTTGCCTGAGGGACTATAGTAGGACTCTTTTCAGAAATGATTTCGGGTCCTACAGATGCCTCAGATTCAGCTTTCCTAATGATTTTTTCTATGGATGTTGTTCTTCCAAGGGTCTCTGGTCGCTTGGGTTTCGTAGATTTTGATGGAGGGTTCAGGTTTTTTTCTATATTTTTCTTTCTAGTCATTCATAAAAAAAAAATACTTCTATTCAACCCCTATATTTTTTCTAAAAATAGGGACAATGGGAAAGCGTTTTTCTTACCAATACGTAGGTTCTTACCTTTCATTTTTAATACCCAATTCTCTTTTAGAAAAAGAAAAATAAAAGCATCACTTGTAAACACTCTCCCCGGAAATGACGCCAAAATTTTCGCTCCCTAAGATGTCTATTTAAAACAATCCTAATTACTACATTAATTGTCAATCCAAGGTGAGTATTTTTATTTCAAGAGTGTTCAGCACAGTTTATGCAAGTGAAATTTAGAGGTTATTAAATCAAAATCGTTGCAGAAGAAAATTCTAATTCTTGAATTTCAATCAAATCAATAAACACAACCACTTAATAACTTCAACCAATTAACTCAACTTAATTCAAATCTGTTTCATGAAAGAAGATGGAAATACCAGCTTAAAATAATTCACACTGAAACAGAATTATAGACTAGCATATACATGAATTTCTTAACATCTATAGCAATCTATCAGTCAGGCAGGGAATACTGCAGTAACTGAACAGTGAGTAACATAGTCACATTCTGCAATGGAAATTCTCAATGGTTGATTAACTAACACACTCACTCTGATTGAACAGCAATCTAATTATTCAAATAACTTGCAAGAAATAATATTCATGAAGTAAATGAAAGCAATTAAGAATTTAATTCAATAAGATGAAAACCACTTGATGCTAATGAAATTCGAATCAACTATGAATTCTATAAAACATAGAAATGATTAATTACAAAATTTGGAAATGAAATTAGAACACAAGGTAGCAGTAGCACTCCCAGCGACTGGGCCCAGGATCTCCAGAAATATTTTCTGGATGATTCTTAGAATATGATTATGGAAAATCCAATATCTCTTTCATTAAATTTAACAATCAGGATACAACATTGTTAAGCGCAAAGGCTTCTTGTTCAGAAGGAGTGTAAATAAAATATAATTACAAAAAATAGATAATCAACCCTTGTTCTATTGAATCTGTTGATCTTTTCTATCTTTTGTAAATTCCCACTATCTTTCTTTTCTTAAATCTTGTGATGAATTACCCTCCTCCTTCTTCTAAGGAAATTACCCTTACCAGATTTCGTAAAATCCCTCTTTTTCCCTTGAATTTTTTTTCCCACATCCCATTTTTCTTATCCCCCTTGGTGATATTATTCTTGGAATCCCTGCTGAAATGTTCCTTCCCATTCTAAAAACTACCTCCTTCCCACTTCTTTATTCCCTCATAAATTGAGTGCAGGATTTTATGCAGCCAATTCAAAATACATGCTCATGAAACACCAAAGGATGGCGAATAAAAATTTTCTTTTATATTCAGGAAAAATATTTAAGTCTAGCTAAAGAATTGTGTTCTATCGGAATTTTTATTTTGGTAAAGCCCCTAGTGCAAAAACACGCAGTGCAAGCATGATTAGTGCAAGAACGCGGTCGACTGTGGAAGCACAGTGTAAAATTATTTTAATACAGTACAAGAGCACTTCATGCAAAATTTTTATGGAATTTTATTTCTCTGCACATGAATGATTACTACACTGATAGATCATAACATTGTATTTTTAATTAATACTTGTTTTATCATGTACTGACTTGGGAAATTTTTTAAAGTGCAAGATATATTGGGTTTTGAAATCTAATCTTTTTAATAAGTACCAAAATATGTCTTAATTGAATTATGAGGTAAAACGAGGAATAGTGCAAAGTTTTCCTGAATCCCATACTTACCCCCTTTGAAAGGATCCTCCATCACTTGTTCATCATTATCTTACCTTATAACCCGATCATCCATGACCATTACACCGTCGATGTATAAGCCTCCACCACATCCAATTATTGTTTCTTTCCTGTAGCAAAGTGATACATATATACATCCGATCTGAGGAGCCATTTTTAATCATTAAACATGATTGGATAGATGGGACCAAAAATAAGGTGGATGGATGAACCTCCGTCATAAAATTCTCGGCAACCTTTGATACTTCTCACTATGGAATCCTTTTTAGGTAGTGATAGGGAATTGAGACAGGATTCAAATATGGAACCTGTAAGGAATGAGCCATTTTCCTTGAGGGAGATAGAAAAAATCGTCGAATACCGGAATAGTCTTGCACTATTCCAAGAATCCGCTTTCATTTTGTTTTTGCAGAATTTTGATGGCTTCGACATGGCTGTGGTTCTGGAGTTTGAAAAGACATTTGAAGGAGGCCGAGCTAGAATCGGCTCATTAGAATTGGAATTCACGAAGCAGTTCATCGCGCGAGCTACAGGCTTTCCAAATACAGGGGAACAGTGGTTTAAAAAGGAATGGCTTGAAAATAAACGATGGCGTCGGTTTGTGGTTGACATAAATCTCAAGGTTAACTGGAAGAAGAGGCTTCCGAACAGCTCCATGATCGGAAAATGGAAAGACCTCCTCTTCATTTTACAGAAGTTCCTGACTTGTGAAGGAAATTATTCCTTAACGATTGTATACCACCTTCAGTTATTGCTTCACTCTGAGTCACATAAACTCATTAATTTTCCTACTACATGCTCAGAAGTCTCTAGCAGATGGCAAAAGGTGTGCAGAGTGGGGATGCAATCCAAGTTGCAAATAATTTATATCACCATGGGCTCATCACAATCCTTGTCAAGAAAGCACTGGAAAAAAAGGGAGTGACCTGGAAGGCATTCCTAAAAGAGTTTCAGGCAAGGAGTGCAGGGAATTATGTTGGCACGAATGCAAGCAGGAAAAGGAAGGCAGAGACACCATCCTCTACCAAGAAGGAGAGTAAAAGCAAGTCGGTAAAAGCAGAAAGTAAGTATGTCAAAGATTCTTCACCCTCGACAAAGAAAAAAGTGACCAGAACCCGTAGCAAGAAGAAAATTGTCTCTCCAGGGACAAGACAGCATCAATGGAGCTCTCTGATTGTGATCGATGAATCACCCCTGGTTTCACCTGGAGATAATAGCCTTTCAGTTCTTGTAGATGTGGCATCCCACACCATGGTGAATGAAGAGAATCTGGAGAGGGAGGATGACATATCTTTGTCGGCCTTCATCCACAGGTTAAAAAGATAGAAGATGACACCAAGTGCAAGAGAAGATCAGGCACAGAGTAAAGAAGATGACGAGTTGGATGTACAGGGCACTTAAGTCCCTGATGAATTAGGTCCACAAGGTGTCGAAGCCCTTGGCACAAAGGATGTGGGGGGTATTGTTATAGCATCATTTCTCACCTTCATATGATTCATGATTGCTTTTATGGCTTTGGGCACCCATTCCTACAGACTTGGACAAATTTACTAAAAAATAGTGTAAAAATCCCCATACGCGATTATGCCTAGACTTTTCCGCGTGTATACGCGAGTCCACATGCACTTTTCCGTGTATTCCATTAAAATCATGAAAAAATATATAAAAATTCCCTATTTTCGAGCTGCGTTGATGGTTACTCTGGTAGTTCAACCACCCCAGCACGTGGCCAACTGTTTCCAACTGTTGAAACTACTTTGAGGGAGTATAAAAACCCCTCATGTGCATGGCCTAAGGGAGAGAGAGAATTTATTGATATTATACTCTGCTGGTATTCCTTATCCAAGTCTGATTCCCCGTGCCTCCTGCACTTTCCCAGTTCATTACAGGAAACCCTTGTTTCCTTGAGATGCTCATCTCCCTATATGTCATCTCGTATGCACCAGTTTGGAAGGAATCTTAGTGAGGCAAGGGCAGGACGGATCCGAACGATGATCTACTCTATTTAGTTTTTCATGAACATGTATGGTTGTGTGAGTCCTTCTTAAGTAGCATGCCCTGCTCTGTGGAGGTTGTAACCCAACGAACCTCTAGGGTGATTTTCCCCGAAACAGAACTGGCGACTTCACTGGGGGCACCCAGGAAGGGGAAATTCCATCGAACATTTTCATGATGAGTGCTCACGCGGATATCGCTACGAGATCCCATGATTATGGCGGAGAAGAGTCTTCGAAAGCTAAGGAATTTCCTGATGCTACTGAGCCGCTTCACATTACGAAGCCTACTGTCGAGTCTATGCCTCGGATGCCAAAAGCATCTTCTAAGTGATCGACGATTAATCCAAATGCTAGGGCTGCCCAAAACTACTCGATTGTGGAAGATCTGGGGCAGATTCCTTGTGCGATGTCGGCTTTAGAGGTACTCCAGTCTTGTCCGGCTCAGCGCAGTGCTTTGCTCACTGCCATTGGGGCTATTGATCCGAAAAATTCTCTTCTGATTACTTTTGATATGACTAATTTTAAGAAGAGACTTCCTCATCACATGGCTTTTCATATTAAATCATCGTACCGGAAGTGTAACATCTTTCGGACGGTTGTTGATGAGGGTGCTTCCACATGCGTGATGTCTCTCGCATGCTGGAAGACACTTGGATCTCCCAATGTTGTTCCATCTAGCACTATTCTGACTACATTCGATGGTCATTCTCACAGACCCCATGGTATTGTCCCAGCTTTGCCCATCTGTGTTGGGGGAAAAACTATCAATATAGAGGTTGAGGTAGTAGATGCAAGCTTGGACTACAACCTTCTGTTGGGGAGGAACTGGATTTATGAGATGGATGCCATTGCATCCTCATTGTTTCGAATTATATGTTTCCCCCACGAAGGGAGGATTGTTACAGTGGATCAAATGGACTGTCCTCCTGTAGACCCGAATGCGTCTTCTGACTCATCTGTTCCAAAGTTAGATAATACTAAGGCGCCTGTTGAGAATTTAGGATTTGGAATGTATTCTTCCTTGATGGGTACTTTCGATATTCCTCCTCCTACAGTTCATATTAATGCTATTTCATCCTCCAAGGCTCCTCTTCAAAGAGAGTTCTTCAGAACTCATTATTTTTCGGACCCTTGGACCTTACCTTCCCCTACTGCCACATTAGCGGAAGGTCAAGTGGGTGGAATGGCATTTCCTATTTCTGCAGCTGAGATTGCTTATCAGTCTATTGTTGACTCTGCAGAATCCATCCCAGCTCCTCTGTCACCGGAAGAGTTGGATGGAGATCTGGCTCTGGCTTGGACGCTTAGTTCTTCTTCGGCCCAAGATTGCCTTGATACCACTCTTCCATCTGAAAGGCCATCCTGGAAGCCATGACTGGTATAGATAGACCGTGGGATGACTTGCATCATCGGTCTTATTTTTTACCTGACTTGAGCGAAGTTGAAACTAGTTTGCCAAGTCCTCAGTCTCCTGGTCCTGTTCACCCAGTCTTGAACCCTTTGGCACCAACACAGGTTTATGCTGAAGGGAACATGGCTGTGATTTCTCCTACTATCCCGGTGAACATTTCCAGGGATCCCAATATTATCGAGAATGTTTTCATCGGAGCTCAATGTTCCCGTGAAGAGGTTCAAATTTACACCGAGCTCTTTAAAGAGTATAGGGATGTATTTGCGTGGTCTTATGAGGAAATGCCTGGCATAGACCCATCTATTGTCCAGCATGAGATCAAGACGTATGAAAATGCTAAGCCGGTGAGGCAAAAACTTCGTCCGGTCAATCCTAGGAAGGCAGCAGCTATCAAAGCTGAAGTCGAAAAGCTGCTTAAGGCGGGATTCATTTTCCCGGTTCCTTTGACTGAATGGGTTTCAAATCCCGTTCCTGTAGATAAAAAGCAAGGAATGATTCGAGTGTGCATCGATTTCAAAGACCTAAATAAATCGTGTCCTAAAGATAATTACCCCACACCATTTATTGATCAGATCATTAACGAGTGTGCCGGTAATGAGATTTTCTCCTTCATGGACGGTTTCTCCGGATATAATCAAATTACTATCCGTCCTGAAGATCAACATAAGACTACCTTTATTTGTCCCTGGGGTACATTTGCATACAAGAAGATGCCTTTTGGTCTTAAAAATGTTGGGGCTACCTTTCAGCAGGCCATGTCATATGCCTTCCACGACATCAAAAAGATTATCGAGGCATACTTGGATGATTTAGCTGCTCATTCTCGAAAGAGGATGGATCATCCTGGTCACCTCCGGAAAATATTTGAAAGATGTCGTTTTTATAAGATTAGATTGAATCCGAACAAGTGCGTTTTCGCGGTTACATCCGGTCGGCTATTGGGATTCATTGTGTCTAGGGAAGGGATAAGGGTAGATCCCTTCAAGGTTGAGGCAATACTTCGGTTGCCTCCCCCGTCCTCCATCCGTCAGCTTCAAAGTCTTCAAGGAAAGTCTAATTTTCTTCGGAGGTTTATCGTCAATTATGCTGAAGTCACAAAGGGATTTATGAGATTGTTGAAGAAGGGAGTTCCTTTTCTTTGGGACGACTACGCTCAACGCTCATTCGATGCTTTGAAGAAAGCATTGACCTCTGCTCCTTTATTGAGTCCACCTGATTATAGCAGAGATTTCCTTTTGTATCTGGCAGCAGCAGAATCTACCATCGGTATGGTTCTGGTTCAGGAGGATGATGCTCTTGCAGAGCATGTTATTTACTACCTTAGTCGAGGCTTGGTAGGACCTGAACTCCGATACACTCTGATAGAAAAGTTAGCCTTAGCAGCAGTTCATGCTGTGCAGCGACTCCGACATTACATTATTCTTCGCAAAACTTATGTTTTGGCAGCTGCCAATCCATTTCAGTTTGTCCTCAGTAGGAGGGTGATTGGGGGCAAATATAATAGATGGATTGTGATTTTACAGGAATTTGATCTTGAGTTCATGTCTGCCAAGTCCAAGAAATCATTGGTTTTTGCGGAATTGATCTCCGAGTTGCCCTGTGGGGAAGAGATGATCTATGATGAATCCTTTCCGGATGAACACTTGTTTCTTATCTCTTCACAGGATCCTTGGTACGGAGATATCATTGTGTATCTCCAGACTGTGAATTTTCCCTCTACTTTTTCGAAAGATGAGCGTCGTAAGCTGCGTCACTTGGCCAAGAATTATTTGATTATAGGTGATGCTTTATACCATCGAGGGGTTGATTCAATCCTGAGACGCTGCTTAACTCTCGAAGAAGCTGAGGCTGTGCTCAATGATTCTCACAGTGGAGCTTGTGGGGGTCATTTATCTGGGCTTTCTACAGCCTAAAAGATCTTGCGTGCTGGGTACTTTTGGCCCTCAATTTTCAAAGATTGTATTGAATCGGTCAAAAAGTGTCATCCGTGTCAGGTCTATACTCGAAAAATGCGCGCTCATCCAGCTCCGCTTTTTCCAGTCATTACTGTCGGTCCCTTATACAAAGTGGGGTATTGATTATACTACTTGTAACCCGCCTTCGGCTAAAGGTCACAAGTACATTATTGTAGCAGTAGACTACTTTACGAAGTGGGTCGGGGCTATGCCTACTTTTGGGAATGATGGTGAGACTGCAGCTCTTTTCCTTTTCAATCAGGTTATCGCTCGTTTTGGTATTCCTAGAGAGATTGTCACTGACCATGGCAGTCATTTTCAGAATAGTATGATGGCTGAGTTGGCTCTCAAATTGTGTTTCCGGAAGGAGAATTCATCTCCGTATTATCCTCAAGCCAATGGGCAAGTGGAAGCCGTGAATAAATCCTTGAAGACAATTCTTCAGAGGACAATTGATAAAGCTAGATCCAACTGGCATATTATGCTATATCCTGCACTTTGGGCATACAGGACGTCAGTGAAAACTACAACTGGCTTTACTCCGTTTCAGCTAGTGCACGGGGTGGAATCCGTATTTCCTATTGAATGTGAGATTCCTTCTCTTAAATTAGTTGTTGAACTTCGTCCTAACACTTCTAGTCTGGAAGAACGGCTTCTTCATCTGGAACATCTCGATGAGCAGCGTCGGAATGCCGCCACGATGAATGAAGCGCATAAAAACTGAGTTAAAGTTCAGTACGATAAGGCGGTCAAACCCAGGGTTTTTTCGGAAGGTGACCTTGTTTTGGTCTATGCCCAAGAAAAAGATGCCCTAGGGGCAGGAAAGTTTAAGTCTATGTGGTATGGCCCCTATATCGTTAAAAAAGTCCTTAAGAAAGGAGCATACACCTTGGTTGATTTTGAAGGAAACGAGTTGTCGGAGCCCCGAAATGGGCTCTATTTGAAGAAGTATTATGCCTAGGCTTCGGCCTGGAATGTTGCTTTTGTATATAGCAGTTTTTGCTTTGTACATATCTGGTTTATTTTCAATCTTTGATGAGTTGGTGATGTTTTTGATCTGCTTTGGCAAGTTGTGTTGGATGTCATGAGTCATTTTGGTTTCGCCGATGGTGCTAGTAGACACACCCAGAACTTAGCTTCCGCGGCTTGGGTGCTTCATTATCCATCCGATCAGCTGTTAGTATCAAGAGGGGTCTGCATTGGTCCTGCTTCCAATAATATAGCAGAATACACTGCAGTTGTTCATCTACTCTCGGAGGCAATATCTTTGGGTGTTGATTCGTTGGTAGTTTTCTTGGACTCTCAGCTAGTGGTGTCGCAGTTGAACAATACTTATCGAGTTCGAGACCCATTTTTACTTCGGTTTTTCTTGAGGGTACGTTTGTTACAAAGGTCATTTCAATTTTTAACTTTCATTCATATTCCTCGAGCTGACAATTGGTTTGCTGACTCAATAGCTAATCAAGCATTGGATTGGCATATTAATCATTCCATACAATAAAATTTAATCATCAAAAACATCATACATTTTGATACATTTATCACATCACATCAACTATCTCTGTATATATATCATCAGAGTGTTCAAAAACTTTACAAAATTTGGATCCATAAGGTCATAAAAAACTTGGGCTTATGCCCGATCATGTTCAGTCTCAAAAAAGAATATACTGTCATCTAATACATAATATCTGTCTACTCCTGAGGTTCCTGCCCAGAAGTCGTGTTCCTATAGAACGTGACCGCGGTGGCAACTCGGCGGAATAATGGTACCCACTCCTACCACCCGTCTCTGGACAGCTTCCGGCAGGTCTTCCACGGCAGCCATAGGTATTTGGCGGGTTAACCCCTCCAAGTTCCTCTGCACAGCCTGGAGAGTCCTGTCTGAATCCACTGTATCTGCTTCGCCCCTGCGACGCTTGTGGCGCGGGAGACCCTCAGGTCGAACTGGTCCAACATCTGAATCATGATCATTTTAAATTGTCAATCATTATGAATCCAATCAAAAACATGTTTGTTTTTCATTTTTTCATACATATTTGAAAAAATCCAAAAAATTATATAAGTCAAAAAATTTTGCAAACTTACCAACTGTGCCCCATGCTGTGCCTGGTGGAAGAACTAGATCTGGATCTCCACGAAAGTCCATCCCGGCATAGGGATAGTCGTCAACCGCGATGATTTGTTCTCCCCACCAAAGGAAGAACTCATCGTCCCATGTGGTCCAGGGTACTTCACTACCCCCCAATCTCTTCATCATATCTGCCCAACGGGCAATTCTTGGGTCCCTCGGGCTACTGATGGTAGAGATGACTCTGGGTCTCAATGCTGGTATCTTCTCAAAGAAGAATGTCGTCAAAATTGTACCGTAGCCAAAGTGTTTGGTCTTTGCTTGGCAGATTGAGGTCAACTGTTGCTTCATGTTCAGTAATAGGGTTGTGCACCAATCATACACATGAGTCAAGCATTCTATTGCTATGCTCATTTGCGTCTTGGACGCCTGATGTAGGGAGGCAGATCCTGCCACTCTGCCGATGGTGAAAAGGAGGATTTTCATGTGCAAATCCCTCAGATCTTTAATCGCAATCTGAGTTCCAACCTTTTTGGAACCCTCTACGCAATACACGTGGACATAATCTTCCACGGTTAGCCCTCCCAGGGGCTTCCCGTGCAAGTCTACTGGTTCCCCCCTCCGGGAGAGTCCAGTGATAAAATATATGTCTTCCACTTCAATGCGTACTGGCATCTGATCTATAACAAAGCAATCTTGGTCTGGTTCCCAATAATTCACGAGCATTTCTAGCAACCGAACATTGCTTTTCATATTTGGCATTTTGAAAAATTTGAACAATCCGCAATTCCGAAGAATATTTTGCGCTGCTCGATCTTGCATGACCTCTTGATCAATTGCGCTGTGTTCACGCTCCCTCCATGAGATTTTCATCCCGTCAAATTTCAATGAATCATGCATTAGCCACGCATTTTTAGTTTCGGGCCTGCGCATACGCGACTTTTTCTTTGCACAGTCGCGTGTATACGCGACTTTCCTTTTACCAACCCGCGTATGCGCAAATCCGAGTTTTTTAGCAAGGGTTTTAATGGTGAAAATCACTAAATTTTAATTTCCAAACGGACAAAATGATTTGCAAGGATGATTGAGGAGCCTACCTGGCAAATTCGGTGCGTTTCGACGGTTGGTTGTTCCTGATTTAACGAAAGATTTTTTTTGCTCCAGAGCACTTTTTTCCAAATCAGAAATGCAATAATGAACCAAATATGAGGTAATTTGTCTATTTATGGCTAAAAAGTTGAAAATTTTCGCAAAAAATCATTATGCTTATTTTTTCGATCTATCTTAAGCTGCATAACCCGGATGCTTGGAAGTGCCCAGTTTGGTATGTTTTCAGGTACATTTTGACGATTTTGAGATTTTTCCCGGTTTTTGATCCATGATTACCGACTCGTCGTGGCAGGTATATGATCTTCACTGGCATATAGGTTAGGGAAATCACTTTCCGTTGCATCTTGCATACTAGCCTCCATATTGATCACTTGCCCTAGGGTCGATCCCATCAGGTCATGAGTTTTACACTCATTTCACTCGCTGATTATTTAATCATGACTTGATGGTAGAGCCTTACTTTACATGGGCTTCCTAGTTAGTTCCTCGCTATCACTTGTTGCCCATGCTGCGTTCTATGTAGGCTCGGGAGTCCTCTTTAGTCCCGCCATGACTTATGTGTTGAAGCTTCATTCTTCTTCTTCCTCACTATCATTTTTCTGGCTATTACCCTAGAGGCTCCCTGGTGTCGTTAAGTTGTATTATTGCATTGCATATTGGCTACTTGTTTATCCTGGCCTTTAGCCGGCTTCATTTGGACTCGATGTTTAAGCCAACTTTTGACCTTGACTCTCTGTACAAGTTAACCATTGCATGCACTTAGCTATCACGACTTGACACCTTTTTACCCATGGATGGAACGTTCCTTTGAGTATCGCTTACCAGTTTTCGCCACCTTGCATTGAGCATAGGATTGTTCCAATCCCAGGAACTAGTGCATCTGATTTTTTTTTATGCTCGTTCTATCCATTGTATCATAGCATTCTTTTATTCTTTTTCAGGCTTATTATATGAAAAAGACAAAAAAATCAAATATAACAAAAAGAGTGGGAACGGGATGTATCTTCGTTGTTTTGATGGCAGTACAAAGTCAGTTTGTCACCCTTGAACAAAGCACATATACTTATATATATTTCCTTCATTTGGGATGGTTTTTAGTTTTGACCTAGGTTCAGCCTTTACCATGTTTCACTTGTCAGTTCTCCCCCGGTTGGTTATCTCTTCCACTCATATGGAAAGTTTGTTCTGCCTCCTGCATAACAGACTTATATAGTGTCACTTTTTACTACCATGGTCATCATGATTCGTGCTTTTGTTCAAGGGAATTTTAACCAGAGTCGGCCATTCTGCGGTGTCTCTTGACTCATTATTCAGTCGGCCTTCCCGGTCTAGTCAGTATCTTGTTCTATCACATCAGATGTTTTGGTCTTCTGCTCGTGTTGGTTTGAGAAGGTCCCCATTGACTTCTTGCCGGCGGGTTTGTCTCTTATCGACTATGACATATTGCTCTGAGAGCAAACCTAGAGCCGCACCCTGGCCCTATTTCCATCATTGATAGGTGACCTTGTGCTCATCATTTGATCATCATTATGGGTCTTTGACTGAGTGGTTTCCCCTGTGTTCGACGTCAGCACACATTATCACACTTAGGATTTGTGCAGTACCTTGATTTCCATTTGACCCTATCGGTGGATTTCTCGCCTCTGTGTCAGCTTTCATTATTGGTTGGTTCAGAGGGTTTTCTCCATGCGCTAGCTTCATCTTGTGCATGTCGGAAACGTACTTCGGTTTTGGTTCCATCACTCTACTTCGTCCGATTCCTTCCAAATCTTAGCCTGCGGGTCACACTCGCGCTGGACTGATGTGGGATGCCTTAATGCCTTCCTTCCAGTAGATCTTTTCCCATCGACTCCGACTCATTGCTCTGGGAATAAGGTCTAGAGTATTTTTGTCAGTACCTTAGGGTTTGCAGTCATCAGTGGCAGACTCTTCACTATCGACAGTGGGGATTCATCATTGCCTCCTGATTGGTAGATTCTTTCAAGTGTTCGACTTCAACTCATTCATTCGCACTTGTTAGATTGTACTGGGGCACCTTGACACTCATTATCATTATCGGTGGGTTGTCTTGCGTTGGTTAACGGTATACATCATTGACCGGTAATCCAACGATTTCTCACATGGTCGACTTCAGCTCATTTATTCCCATTGTGTAGAATTGTGCCATAGTGATCGGTGAAGACCTCGGGTTGCATCAGCATTTCTCAGTTCACTTTTGACAGTCCATTCAGTTTCTGCCAATGATGTCATCCACCCTTATATGTTGCAGTTCAGTACAACAGCATCCTATATGTTGGCTCCCGAGTTGCGTGATTGTACCATTTGTTCCACCTCTTATGATTCGGTACTTGGAGATTCAGTTACTTATATGATCAGACATCCAGTTGCACCATCCTTGATCAGCTTTCTATATGTGATACTTGGACATTGATTCAGACTTATATTTCCGGGCCATGCTCAGATGATCCATTATGTACTTTCAGTTCAGCTATACTTGTATACATGTTGGATCTATTCAGTACTTTCTATATGATGTATTTTTGACTGAGCATGGGTATGCCCGCCTCAACATGAGTTGACTCTGTTTTCTTTCATTGGTTTTTGGCAGGCTGAAATCTGGTGAAGTCCTCTCTTGTCCTTGCGAAGTTCTTTCTATGTGCATAATACATTTCGGCCATCATGTACCCCTTCTGACCTCATATATTAGGGAGCATCTGTTATAGCATCATTTCTCACCTTCATATGATTCATGATTGCTTTTATGGCTTTGGGCACCCATTCCTACAGACTTGGACAAATTCACTAAAAAATAGTGTAAAAATCCCCATACGCAATTATGCCCAGACTTTTCCGCGTGTATACACGAGTCCACATGCACTTTTCCGCGTATGCCATTAAAATCATGAAAAATATATATAAAAATTCCCTATTTTTGGGCTAGGTTGATGATTACTCTGGTAGTTCAACCACCCCAGCACGTGGCCAACTGTTTCCAATTGTTGAAACTACTTTGAGGGAGTATAAAAACCCCTCATGTGCATGGCCTAAGGGAGAGAGAGAATTTATTGATATTATACTCTGTTGGTATTCCCTATCCAAGTCTGATTCCCCGTGCCTCCTACACTTTCCCAGTTCATTACAGGAAACCCTTGTTTCCTTAAGATGCTCATCTCCCTATATGGCATCTCGTATGCACCAGTTTGGAAGGAATCTTAGTGAGGCAAGGGCGGGACGGATCCGGACGACGATCTACTCTATTTAGTTTTTCATGAACATGTATGGTTGTGTGAGTCCTTCTTAAGTAGCATGCCCTGCTCTGTGGAGGTTGTAACCCAACGAACCTCTAGGGTGATTTTCCCCGAAACAGGTATTGAAACCCTTGGTGATATGGAAATCCCTTGCACATAAACCCTTAGTGATTTTCATCTTGGAAATAACTGGACTTGCTTGGAGTCTGTTGTAGAGAAGGTATTCACATCATAGGATTTGGGCATGGCAACCTCTACCCTCTACCTCAATATCTAGATAGTAAAATTGGAACAACAATTTCAAGACCTCCAGGGTTTGAACCAGGTCATGAAGGAGCAAAATTGGAAAAATCAAGGCTAGGTACGGTCGGTTGCAGAGGTAGAGGAAAAGAAATGGCAAGTGAGAATATGGAAGTTTCGAGCTTCTAACTGCTACAAGCACCTCAATAATGTGAACAAACAACTGAAGAAAGCCCGAGTTAAAAAGGAAAAGGTAGTGAAAGCCGAAATCAGCATTGAAGTGCACGATTGAAAGATGGCCCTCATTTTTGAAGATTTTTTGCAGCAGGTAAAACATTTTGTGAGGACACACAACATATTATGGATGGGAGGATGTTGGTGTGCCAAAACGCCCTATTTTTACCCTCTTCCTATAACCATTAACCTATGTTTCATCTTTATAAACCTTGTCACTCCTGCACTTGTCCAAGATAATCGTATATTCCTACATATACTTCGTATTTCATAATTAAGAGTTATTAGGTGCTTAATTAATTATTTTATATAGATTTCATGCTTTTAAGTATTTCTTGTAACTTATGATTACCTTCCTAAAATTAATTGAAAAAATAAGTGTTAATTATTATGTAGCGTGATCCAATGCAGGCAGATTCCTACACCCGCCAACACATTGCTCTGTGATCTCCTCAACAGTTGATCATTCCATGCGAGTGTTTTTGATCCATGTCTCCTAGTTCTGTGCGGATTATATAAAGAAGGATATAGGTGGAGTATAGTCAAGGATACTTGCCAAAGATATGGTCTACGGCTAGCAAAGCTCGTGCCTTGTTATAACCATTAGCTGGTTTTGTAATGTTGTTTGTTAGTTCGTTTAGCCAAAAGGCTTGAATTGGAAACGGCTCTGTAATTATCAGATTATGGCTATAGGTCTAAAGACTATATATAATGTAGATCTTAGGTAGAGCCAAGTTAGCGATATCTGGAGATTTTAATTTTGTTTACTTTGTAATTTCGTATTGCCCTCGTTCTGGACTAGACTTGCATTATCATGTATGTTTGTTGATCGAAGTTAATACAAGGAACTACACCATGATTTCTTCACGTTGTGCTTAAATCTTATTTATGCATTGATTAAGTGTTGAATTGTTTCGTTTCCTAAATGGGAAACGAGTTGGTTGGCTAGGGCCCAGCCAACCAAGCTCATTTACCCTTGTGCTTTCGTCATTTAAAAGGTTCGTGTGTATTTCTTTATTTGCATATGCATGATTTAATCATTATCATTTTTTTCAGAGTTCTGAGTTAAATTCGTTCCATAGTCAAAGCGTGAAATGGATCTATGTGTGAAGTTTGAATTAATTTAATTTATTTCCTGCAATTCTTTCCTGTAATTTCTTTCCTGCAATTTCTTCCTTAGTTTGCTTCCGCTCATATCGTGCACGAAACTTCTTCCTACACCTGTGCATGTCAAACTCTGCACTCCGGTTTACTCATTTATTTCACATCAAGTTTTTCATTCCTTTTTCTATTTATGATTTCATTTATTCCTGCAAGTAAAGCATTATTAATTCAAGTAACCATTCTCAATATTAAAAGTTAAACTTTTGAAGGTTCTAAGAATGACTATGTGAATTAAGAAAGGATGTCATTGCAAACATTACACTTTGAACTTGCACCTCACAACTTGGGAGAAAGGATCAGGAGTAATCTATACCATTATAAGTGAATTACCGAAAGATAGTTTGATTACATGAAAATTACTTTGATTGTTTCTTTGACTGTTAAGGATTGTTTCTACCTTGCAAAGTTTATTTTCATTATTAAGGTCAGTTAATTAAAGCATTCATTTTTTTCTGTGTGTAATTTATCTCAGAATTAAGCCTGCAATTGTAATTCTTCTTAGCATGTCTTTTAATTCTTTCGAAATTAATTGGAAACTTTGGTGAAGGAAACTTTGTCCCTATGCAAGATACTTGTCACAGGAACAGAGTGCTCTAAGCTTTAAGGCTTAAAGCACCCACACAAAGACATAAGTATTCAGTAAATAATTTTAAATATACTTTTTCACATAATTTATGTACCTGCAATATTGCAAGAAGATTGCAAGAGTACAGGAACGGTTGCTTAGTGTAGAAGGAAAATCATTTGGAAATCAGATATGATCAGAACTGGATCATGGACTAGAGTGATAGCTCAAAATTCAAAGTGTTCAGAAGTGTGCCAAACCTGAGCAACCG
Organism: Pinus albicaulis; assembly: GCA_034641835.2. Taxonomy (NCBI): domain Eukaryota; kingdom Viridiplantae; phylum Streptophyta; class Pinopsida; order Pinales; family Pinaceae; genus Pinus; species Pinus albicaulis. The sequence continues at coordinate 1,212,789,015 of CM076572.1, read as the reverse complement.
GATATATTTCATCTTCCTAATTCTGGCACTGTGAACGGTTCGAAAAACCGACACCGTATGAAGTTATTGCGGTTTGAAAAGTCCAGTAAACTGCAAAAAATGGACTTTGACCAAGTTTGACTTGGAATTTTGGGAAATTATAAAAATATTATTCCAAGGAATATTCCTAAAATATTCATTGGAATATTTCCTAGAATATTCCTTATGGTCTAATCAGCGATGGACACTTGGTGTTGTAGCATTGGTTAATTGGTTGACTTTTGGTTTTTAAACCAATCAAAAGTTGCCACGTGGCCCAGGTTCAGATTTGTAAAATTTGTGGGGTTGAAGGATTTCAACACGGGACCTCCCCGCCCATAGCATCGAGCTTTACCAATGCGCCATGCCAACATTTCTTAACAACCTAAGGACTCAGGTTGGTTTTATGGTTTAATTGTTTAAACGTTGGGGGAGCGGAGGGGCTAGCCCCTCCCATAAGACCGTGGCATGTGACCCAAGGGCCTAAGCTGTTATTTCCAATTCATACGTTTTGTTGAAATGTTATTAAAACTTTTCACATGTCAAATTAACCGTGTTGTTTCAGTTCTTAATGTTGATGGCTTAGTTAACCGCCTACCATAACCGCGCAAAGTCTGTGTTTCATGTGCCCACTTTAACGGCTAAATTTAATGCTAGCATATTTTCTGGAAGTTCAACTGGCAGTGGCCACCAAACATGCAGATTTGGCCAAACTTAACTAGAGCTAAGTCTAGTTCTCCATAATTGGTGGAGGATTTTTTGGTGTCACTAGACAAATCTTGTTTTGGCTCTATCTTGAGCTAGTTTCGCCCAATTTTGGAGTGCCAATAGTCAATTTCAACTATCTCCAACATTCCAGTCTCACTGGAGTAGGTTCTAGATCCATCAGAGAGCTTCTAATCAATTTTTTGCATTAGTGAAGTTCAAGGGGCGACTAGGGGGTAGCAACAGTTTGAGGCCTAGCCAGGGGAGCTAGGGGTCTTTTTTAACAATCCAATAGTCAATTTTGGATATTTAATATGTTATGAAACTAATGAGATGGTTTTTAGATCATGTAGAGAAATTTAGAAAGCCAAGAAGCTTCAGTAAAGTTCCAGGGGCCATTAGTTCCAGCTTTTGCCAGCAGTAGTTCAGGGCCTAGCAAGAGCAGCTAGAGACCTTATTCAACAAACCAGTAGTCATTTATGACTATAATAAGCATTATGAATCAATTGATGGAGGTTACAGAATATTTTGAGGACTTATAGAGGTCAAGAACCCATCAGATAATTTTTCTTTGACCCTAGTGCCAGGGGGTGCCGACAGGTGTTGGAGGAAAAACCAGAGCAGTCAGAGGCCATTTTCAGTGAAAAAATAGTCTATCCTGACTAATTTTGGCATTATAAATCCAATGAAGGGATTTTCAGATCCATTTGAAGACTTCTACAGCTCAAGAAGTTGAAGGGAATTTTTTGGCAACCCAGGGCAAAACCGTGGAGGAAGGCCTAGTTTGGGGATGCAGTCCTCGTTTTGAGAAAATTATTAATCGATATTTGGTGTTTGATGTGTGCTGGAGATAGTAGATGTGGTTTCAAGGATAGAAAAAAAATTATGAAAGATTTAGTGCCATGAATAAGCTCAGTGTAGCTCAGTGTACCGACAGAAGGAATCGATTCTAAGGGAGCCTAAAGTTGTTTGTAGAGTGATGACAGCCATGACAGGGATATAGATGGAATTCTAAGCCCTTTGGATTAGTTCAGTATCCATTGGATTTAAGCATGGAACTTGTAAAAGAAACTTTACCATAATCCCAAAGAGCCTAGTCAAGATGACGAAAGCTCAAGGAGATGTAGCCCACGATATTCGGGTGAAATCCTAAATTAATTTTTCTGTTATGTGTGGATATTTTATTGGTGCAATATGTTTTTGTTACACATGTTAAATTTCAGCAAAAAAAATGGACTTAATACACTTAAACAGTTAAAAATCATACACCACTTTCAAGCATAAATTTCGTAAATTGTCAAGTATAAGGTAGATCTTTTATTTGTTTAACTGAGTGGGAGGTTCTTGAAAAACATAACAAGTTATCCAACCCATTTTCATATCAGCTTGGTATCAGAGAACTTGGTTGCTTTATTGATAGAACAATAGCTTGCTTGTTGACTTGAAAGGTGTTTAAACAGTACAAAAGATCGATTGTTTGACTATTTGCAAACTGACTGTTACTTGAGTTTTATAGAGGTGAAGGGATAGCTACTGATAGCTAAGTCCAGAAGAGGAAAACAAGGAAGAGAGGGCTGAAGGAATCATCCTTACCCAAAGGACCTCAAGGCCACCCTTGAAGAACAAACCTTATGTCAGTTGTTTGTTGTTTGGCTTCTTGAATAAGAGCTTGTGTCTATAGCCATTTTGTTCAAAAGCTTTGTCATTTGTTTTGAAAGCTTTTGTGAAATTTGTTGAATTTTTTTCGTTCATTTTAATTATGATAACTTCTTCAAGTGAGGTTTCAAAATCCTCCACTTCACAAGATTCTTCGATGAAGACATGAAGCAAGACTTCTTCAGGATGAAGGACATGGTGCAAATTTTGTTTGAAGATAGAAGAGAAAGCATTGAACTTCGTGAGCAATTGTTTGCTATGAAGCAAGAGAAAGAAGAAATTTTTCAAATATTGCATGATATGGAGATGCAGCTCCATCAAGCCCAAGAGGCTTTGACCAAGAACATGCGTGAAGCAGAGGTAATTCACTCTAATTTGTCTTCAGTTTCCTCTTCAGAAACATGTGTTGGTTCATTCGAAAAGCACACTAGAGATATAGGGTCCAAGTTAATGTTTAAAATGGGATATGAAGGAAATGGTTTAGGCAAGCATGCACAAGGAATGATTGAGATTATTTTGGTTGAGGAACGACCTAAGAAATTTGGTCTTGGTTATGTGCAATCTAATGTCGAAGACTCCAAATCCATCGAGGCATTTGAGGCAACTTCAAAGAGAACTTTTGTTCCAAGTTATAAATCACAAACATGTCAAGTTTGTTTTCAAGTTGATTGTCATTGCTTTAAGCCTTTGTTGCATCAAGAAGATTGTAGACATGCAACTTATGGAGAGCATGTGAGTTTGGACAGTTTTCAATACAAGAACGATGATGTTAGTCTGCAAGAGAAAGTTGGAACCTCTATTAGTTCATCTCCTCAAGAAGGCAAAAAGGATGGTATAATTCTTCCCATAGTCAAGTTGATTATGCTTTTGCAAGGCATGACAATTTTGCATGCTTAAAAGTAAGAAAGATTTTATGTGTATATTTTGGTCAGTTTAACCATGATGTTTCGAGATGCTAGATGAGGAAGAAGGCATACAGGAAGTAGATGAAGCAAAGGAAAAATCAAAGAAGGTGCATAATACTTGCACACATTACTAGAAGAGGGGACATGTTGTTTCCCAATGTTGGATATTGCATCCAACTAATTGTCCCAAGCACATGCAACAAGAGGACAGAAATACTGACGAAAGTGGAACCAAGAATTCCATCATTGATGTGAGAATAGATGTTTCACATGAAGAAGATTTGTAGCAGCAAAAGTAGTCGTGGAAGTGGCTTGGTAATAAGTGGTTGGACTTCTTATCATAGTAAGACATACTCAATTTTACATATGCAAATTTTGGTTATTTATGCATGTATATATGTTGTAATCTAACGTTTGTTTGAACCACCTTGTAATCTAACATTTGTTTGAGCCACCTTGGATCAATGATCAAGGAAGCGATGTTCAACTACCTTCTGCAAATTTTTCGCTGGCAATTTCTGAGTGAGTGCAAGGAAGACAGTTCTTGATAGGAGGACAAGCGCATCTAGGAAGGGAAGTGTCAACTACCTTCAAGTTGTGGTTCAAAGGCACTAGCCATGCAAGGCAAGTGTATGGAGGCTAAAAATAAGAGGGTTTTGTACTCTCATCTACTGTACAGATCAGTATATCAGTCTTTCGGGGTCCAAAAGATTCCTAATGGGGAGGTGTGATCAGAATTGGATAATGGACCAGAGTGATAGCTCAAAATTCAAAGTCTTCAATAGTGTGTTGAACCTGAGCGACTGGATAGATCTCGTCTTCCTGATTCTGGCGCTGTGAACGGTTCAAAAAACTGACATCGTATGAAGAAATTATCGTAGTTTGAAAAGTCTAGTAAACTGTAAAAACTGGACTTTGACCAAATTTGACTTGGAATATTGGGAAATTAAAATATATATATATATATATATATATATATATATATATATATATATTCTAGGGAATATTCCTTATGGTCCAATCAGCGATGGACACTTGGCGTTGAAGCATTGGGCAATTGGTTGACTTTTGGTTTTTGAACCAATCAAAGGCTGCTACGTGGCAGGCCCAGAGGCCGCCACGTGGCCCAGGTTCGGAGTTGTAAAATTTGTGGGGCTGAAGGAATTGAACACGAGACCTCCCCGCCCACAACGTCAAGCTTTACCAATGCACCATGCCAATGTTTCTTAACAACCTAAGGACTCAAGTTGTTTTTATGGTTTAATTCTTTTAAATGTTAAGGGAGCGGAGGGGCGAGCCCCTCCCATAAGACCGCGGCCCCATGAACCAAGGGCTTAATCCATTACCGCCAGCTCATACGGTTTTTTCAAACGTTATTAAAACATGTCACATGTCAAATTAACTGTGTGGTTTCAGTTTTTAACGTTGATGGTTTAGTTAATCGCCTGCCATAACCGTGCGGAGTCCAGGTTGCATGTGCCCACTTTAATAACTAAATTTAATGCTCGCAGATTTTTTGGAGGTTCAACTGGCGGCGGCCACAAAAAATGTGGATTTGGCCAAACTTAACTAGAGTTAAGTCCATTTCTCCATAATTGGTGGAGGATTTTTGGGTGTCAGTGGACAAATCTTGTTTTCGCTCTATCTTGAGCTAGAATCGCCCAATATTGGAGTGCCAATAGTCAATTTCGACTATCTCCAACATTCCAGACTCAATGGAATAGGTTTCAGAGCCATCAAAGAGCTTCTAATCTATTTTTTGCATCATTGAAGTTCAAGGGGCCACCAGAGGGCAGCAACAGTTTGAGGCCTAGCCAGGGGAGCTAGAGGTCTTTTTCAAAAATCCAATAGTCAATTTTGGATATTTAAGATGTTATAAAACTAATGATATGGTTTTTAGAGCCTATATAAAACTTTAGAAATCATAGAAGCTTCATTAAAGTTCCAGGGGCCATTAGTGCCAACTTTTGCCAACAGCAGTTCAAGGCCTAGCCAGGGCAGTTAGAGACCTTATTCAACAAACCAGTAGTCATTTCTGACTGTAATCAGCATTATGAATCCATTGATGGAGGTTATAAAAGCTTTTTAGTACTTATATAGGTCTATAACCCATCAAAAAAAATTTATTTAACCCTAGTGCCAGGGGGTGCCGACAGGTGTTGGAGGCAAAACCGAAGCAGCCAGAGGCCATTTTCAATGAAAAATTAGTCTATCCTGACTAATTTTTGCATTATAAATCCAATTAATGGATTTTCAGATCCATTTGAAGAATCATAGAGCTCAAGAAGTTGAAGGGAAGTTTTGGGCAGCCCAAGGCAAACCATGGAGGAAGGCCTAGTTTGGGGATGCATTTCTCGTTTTGAGCAAATTATCAGTCGATATTTGGTGTTTGATGTGTGTTGGAGACATTAGGTTTGGTTTCAAGGAAAGAAACAGAATTATGAAGGAGTTAGTGCCATGAAGAAGCTCAATGTAGCTCAGTGCACCGATAGAAATAATAGAGTCTAAGGGAGCCTAAATTTGTTTGCAGAGTGATGACAGCCATGACAAGGATATTTATGGTATTATAAGCACTTTGGATCAGTTCAGTATCCATTGGAGTTAAGTGCGGAACTTGTAAAATAAACTTTACCATAATCCAAAAGAGCCTAGTCAAGATGACGAAAGCTCAAGGAGACGTAACACACGATATTCAGGTGAACTCCTAGATTAATTTTGTTGTTACGTGTGGATGTTTTATTGTTGCATTATGTTGATGTTACACATGTTAAATTTCAGCAAAAAAAATGGACTTAAGACACTTAAACAGTTAAAAATCATACACCACTTTCAATCATAAATTCCGCAAATTATCAAGTATAAGCTAGATCTTTTATTTGTTTAACTAAGTGGGAGGTTCTTGAAAAACATAACAAGTTATCCAACCCATTTTCAGATCAAGATCTTTGCAAGGGCCCACTTGTTAAGTTGTTAGCCATATATACTGAAGATATACATAGAGTTCATTTCAGCATTTAGGATTGCTTCCAGTTGTGTGAAAGTTCCTTTACTTGATTTCCTCGCAAATTCGTTATTTTACATTCCAGCACTAGAATTGCTTTGGTGTCGATTGCCTTTGAAATTTTCTTTCGTTTGATTCTACAATATTTCAATTAAGAAGTAGGAATAAGAATAGGAAAAATCCATACCACTTCTACCATTACTTATGCTTCCCCTCTAAGTTTACGAAACCCCCGGGTTGACAATTAAGTGTTGAGGAGTTTGCTTAAGTGAAATTCCTGCACCCAACATCTCTCTTTGACTACCCGCCGGTGTCTAATGATTGTGTTCTTACAACGTACTTTGGTCATACGATTAGCTCCTAATGCTCGCAGGTTGGGAGGAAATTTGTTATCAACAAAAATTGGTCATCTAACCGTTTACAATTAGATGGATCGAAGTACACCATGTAAGACCAATTTTACCATAGTAAAATTGCTTTCACTATAATAAATAATTCAATAAACCATATTTTATTAAGTTATTTCTATTTTAAACAAGAAACCCCATGAGGAATAATTAAATAAATCCTTATTTATTTGATTTTCCTCTAGGAATAATTAATTAAACCATTGTTTAAATAATATTTCTCATCATATTTAACCCAATTATGAGAAATAATTAGATAAATCATTATTTTCTTATTTTTATCTAGGAATAATTAATTAAATCATTATTTAGTTATTATTCCTTGTTAAATTTTACTAAATCGCCTAGGAATAATTAAACAAATTATTATTTGTTTATTATTCTTTAACCACATTCTTGAAATGATAAATAAATCATATATTTGTTTATTATTTCTAAATAAAGGTATTTAACCAATTTAAATACATTTTCCCTCCAACAAAATATAATATAATATTCCAAGCAGTTAGATCTAGATCTTGGTTAATAATATTTTATTATTTTCCATTATCGAGGATAACTCAATATTTTGTTATAAATAGAAGGGTTTTTCCATTTATTCTTCACTTTGATCATTTTCATTGTCACGCTTTAATCATTCTCATTGTCACTACTATTTTCTTTTGCTTCTTAAGGTCTCATGTAGTTCAACACATTTTGGGTTTTCTGTACCATTGAGAGAGAGAAACTTCTAGAACTGAAGCGTTGAAGACAACCAAGAACCCATCCCATTGAGGGGGACTGATAACATTTATTTGTTCCCTTCACTAGGTGTAATAATATATGAAAAAATTCTTTAAATCTTGTCTTGTATGTTGGATGCATGGAGAAATTACTATTTCTTTTCACTGTTTCACTGCTTTTATTGCATAGATTTGGGTTTTTGCAACATTTGTTCTAACTATCAATTGTAGATCTAAAGAGTTAAGCAGAATTTTTTGTTGTTAGGGATGTTTGTCACACACAGCTAAAGTAGGCTCTTTTCGTACACTTGCGTTAATAATTTACGCTAACAACTTGGAATGGATAATGGTTTTAAAATATCGGGGATCTTAATTGTATCAACTTTATTTTATTGGAAAACCAAACATTCTGCCACAAACTTCTAAATATCATATTTAAGGCCATCACACACACAAAAAAAACCTTCTTCTCCTTACGGTAAGTTTTTAAAAATCATGAGTGCCCTCCTATAGGAGAGGTGTGCAATTCCAAAAGAACCTTTTGTTTGAGTTGGGAGTTCTTACATAGATATAAACTATTTTTGTACCATAATGAATCATTTTTCCAGATAAATATATCAGATGCACTAAGATCTTGCTGCAAATTTTGAATGAGTGTATAGACCTCTTTGTCATTCTTCCATTCATCCATTGCTCTATTTATCCAATGAGGTTGGATAATATAAATGGAACAAAGTAATGCTTCCACGTCCTCATCCTTTCTTGAGAGTGCATCTACAACAAAATTTTTCTTCCATTTTTGTAAATGATTTCAAATTCATAACCCAACATAATTTTGACCCATTTTTGTTGCTCCTATAAAGAAAATGTTTTTTCCAAGAAGTATTTAAGACTATCATAATTGTTTTTACCTTAACTTGTCTTCCCATTAGGTAAGGACGCCATTTATTCAAAGCATGTAGTATTTCCAACATTTCCTTCTCATAAATAGGTTTGTGTAAATACTTTACCTTGATTGGATGACTTACAAAATAAATGGGTATTCCTTCTTGCATTAAAATAGCACCAATTCCATTTCCTAAGGCATCACATTCCATAATAAATATTTTTGTAAACGATGGTGTAACTAAGACCAGTGCTTGGCACATTGCCGCTTTAAGATGTTTAAAGGAATTAGTTGCTTCTGGAGCCCAAACAAAATGCATCTTTCTTCAATAATGATGTGAGTGGTGTTGTTATTTTCCCATAATGATTAAAAAACTTTCGATAATACCATCTCAACCCGAGAAATACTCGAAGATGCCTTAAGGTTGTGGGGATTTTCCATGCCTTTATGGATTTAATTTTGTTAGGGTCTACCTTAACACCCTAACGAGATACAATATGACAAAAATATTCCACTTCATTTACCCCAAAGAAACATTTGCAGGGCTTTGCATACAATTGTTTCTCCTCTAATAGTTTGAGAACCTTGTTGGCATGTTGAAGATTATTTTTCCAAGACTTATTGTAGATTAGTATATCATCAAAAACACTAACTCAAACTTTCTAAGAAATATTTTAAAAATATAATTAATCAAACCTTCAAATGTGGAAGGTGCATTAGTGAGACAAAAAGGCATGACCAAAAATTCATAATGATCTTCATGAGTTCTTAATATTATTTTCAGAATGTCTTTTGTCTAAACTCTAATTTGATGATATCCTATGTGAAGATCTAGCTTGGTGACGTAAATTGCTCCATGTAATCAATCCAACAATTAATCAATGGGAATCTACAAAGAATCGTTTAGATTCCCTAAAGCTCGAGGGATCTCAATAATAGAATTGGGTCAATTTTATAGTCAAATTTCATGAAATCTCGCCACGAATATAACCATGCAGCCTATTTCTTCAGCAGAGTAGTGCATTTTCATTCCATCCCTATAATTGGATGTATAAGGTGTAATTTTTTCCATGTATACATTTTTTTTATTTTCGTTGATATTAATGCAAAGGCCTCCCCACTTTGATCAGGGCTCAAAGACATAGTCCACCAGGGACGAACTCTGTTATCAATCTTTGTGTCTCTTTCTCTTTATGGTTGCCTTTTATTTTCCTCTTATTTTATGTGTATGCACATGTGGTTACATGCTCTTTTAAATGCAATTTTGAATGCATCTATGAAGTAAAAATATTTGTATCAGTAATAGAGAGAATGCATGCATGGTGGAATTGGCTAAAAGATATGACATACCATCGATATTCAACGTGCATAATTTATATGAGTTTCAAATAGCATGAGAGGATGATGAAAAAATTGAGGGTATGGAATTTGAATGGTAGTATTCTATTTCTAATAAGAAGGATGAATAAATTTATGAAGTGTTAGATCAATTTTTTTTTTTAAATGTGTGCCAAAACATATGAGAAAAACTTATCGATATGGAAGAACACAAGAAAATTTGAAATAGGAAAATCGGAAGCTATTTGGAAATATGGAATATGAGTACAAAATACTTTGCATTGGAAGTCAAAGATGAACAATAATTCATAGGAGCTACTGAGGATGTACAAGTTTTTATTACCAGGAGAATTTGATGCGCAAAATTCTTGCCTGGATGTTGATACATTGTTGTAGGAAAGTGTGAAAGAAGTTAATGCACACATGAACATAGAAGGAAGGGAGAGTAAATAACATGATAGTGCATGCATGGAGGTGTAAGACAGTGCACATAATTAATATAAATCATGGGATATCCAATGCATAATATAGATAAGAACATCACAAGGTGTTTCACGCATAGATGGAGATTGCACATAAAGGAGTTGGGTACATGCCAAAATGTTGGTGCAAGATTCACAGATGTGCAAAAGATGGTTTGGAATAGGAGGATCATAGGGAAGATGAAGTAAAATGTAGGGTAAATAATTGTTAAGCATATAGCATCAATATAACTAGGTAAACCTAGAGAAGTGAGCCACTATGCATCACCTTAGCTAGATCCTTCTACGTCACATTTTCCCTTGGGAATTCCTATGTCATAAAAAATTATTATTATCAAGATAAATATTAATGACACATGGCACCTTGTTGAATACCTTGGTTTGGTCTTTTAACAGTTAAGGAAACATGCCCACAATTAAAATGTTTTGAGTTCCACCCCACCACCTCATTGATAACAATTGTAGCAAACTATTCATACCAAAATCTAAAACTAATAACATAGGCCTTTGTTTTGTATTTTATTTAAGGAAACATATCCATAAGTAAAGTTTTTATAATATCATCTTCCCTTTGAATTTATTACTTCATATAAATTTTTTATGATTAAAATAATAATAATAATGATTTAGGTACTTGTTAAAGGAGTTGTCTACAGATGCAATAGAATAGCCCGGACGTAGTTTTTTGCTGGAATCCGGTAAAAAAAAAATCAAAAAATCAAGTATATGGAGTGTGAATTAAATTTTTTGTGGTGGAAATGGATTCAGCACCATCAAACCCCTTTAGGGCACCCCAAATACTAAATATTAACTACTGTAACCCAAATTTTCAAAAATCTTTGCCAAAATTTTTCATAATCTTACCAGAATTTCTTGGTTATTCAGTGGGTTTTTTATACTATGGCCTTGTTAAAGCTTTTAGTATCTAAGAAACACATGTCCATAAATAAAAGGATTTAAATTCTACCCTTCCTTTTATTATTCATATACCATAATAAAATTAACTTTTTGTATCTGTTATAGGTCAATTTGGGCATCATCCCCCAAAACCTGGTCAAACTAAACATCATCCCCGGGACCAATGAAATAGGGTCTATCGTCCCCTCATATTTTAGTTGCTATATAATCTAAGTGAAGAAAATTTCATTCATGGCTTCTATTGTGATATTTCCAAGGTTTGAAGTATATGTTATATGACCCACTGACTCACCAACGCTCATCTACAAGGGACTAACTACATTTTAGTGCCAATTCCTCCATGCAAGGTTGCACTACAGTGCACTTCCCGACATTAAAGAGTGTGTTGGTCACTTGGGAGTGGAATTATCACTATTTCGGGAATCTCCACATGGCCAGTGCCTTCCATAAGAGTCCATAGGTGTCATACTTCAAATCCAAGTGTCCATATAACACCTATGAACTTGGAAACATGTCTTGCCTATTATTATAAAGTCGTTCATTGAGAAACGACCATCAGTTTCCCTATAAATTGAGCACTCATCCTAGTGTTAGGGAGGAAGAATTTTGTGCAAAGTTATGTTGTTGGATTCTCATTTGATAAGAGATTGAAATTACTGATATGCTACTGAGATGATGTTGGATGTGATGAGGCTAGAATGTAGTTGGAGCAGGTTGACGACAAATCTATCCATTGGTTGTAATCTTCTCCTCCTACTCTCTAATAAATATTGTTGTTCATTTTCCCATACATATGTCTCTATTTCTTATGCAATATTTTCTTTAATGATATATGTATTTCAGATCTAATTGGTTTGATTTGAGTAAGATAAGTAGATATTTGTATATTATATGTTGTTTGATGTTATCTTTTTGTGTTTGCAGGAATCGATCTAGCGATTTGAGTTGGATTGAGAGCGACGACAACAGCAACAGAAGGATAAGGAGAAGTGAAAGAATCACAAGTAGGCTTCTTTCCCATTCTGTATAACTACTTGTTTTAGAGAAAATAATAGTTATTATTTCCTCTGTTGTTCTAAGTGATAAACACCACACTTAGGAAATTTGATTTATCTATAGATCACAATTCCGTATAAAAAATGGGCAACTCCACTAGGGAGTATCCTATCATTCATGTTATTTTTGCCTCTATTTATCTTCATCAATAGCATCTACTTTCTGTTATCAGTCATTTGAATGAAAAAATTGCATTAGAAGTGTTTCTAGTTTCTTAATTTTCAATCTTAGTTGCGCCCAACACAATGTTGGTCAAGACACAATGCACTACAGTGCACTGTCTCCCATTCAGGGGTGCTCTACAATGCATTTTCTCCCCTTGGAGACTGTGTTGCCCCCTCAGCCAACCAAATTCCATCAATATTTGTCATTGTGTTCAGTTTTAGCCACTTGTTTGTTGTATTCCTAGATGTCTGATACCTCTTAGAGACCAGTAAACTTTCATGTTCTTCCTCCTTTAAAAAGTAATTTGTTCAATTTTTCATTATTGTTTTTCTTTATCATTGGAAAATCAAATTCAGAGTAGTTATTTAAATCAAATGGGAGTTTACGATAAGCGAATGTGCCCCGGGGACAAATGAATGTTGTCTTATATTGGTCCTATGGGTGGATATTGATTTGATTGTAACCAAAAAATCCATCCATGAACCAAAATATTTCACATCAGGCACAATTCTCAATAATATGGTCGATAAAGGGAGTAGGATAGTTGTATTTTGGACAAGCAAGATTTACATCTTGATAATCGATGCAGAATCTGATTGTCCTTTGTTTCTTCATGACAGGAACAATGTTGGAAACCCAATCAGTAAGCGGAACAAGGTAAATGAAACCAACACACACAAAAATTTCAACTTCTACTTTAATGGCAACAACCTTCTTTAGATCAATAGGACAAAGGATTTGACGTACCGACCTCACATTATGGTACATTTTAATGGTGTGTTCAACGATACTAGTATCTATGTCTGCCATTTCCTCATAGGACCAAGAAAATATATCTCGAAATTCATGAAAGAGAGAGCGATAAGTTTCAAGTTCAGATGGAGAACAAGACACACTGACATGAATGTTTTCTACAACACTGAGTTTGGTTGAAATATTGATAGAAATGGTTTCTTCAATATTGGATAAGTTTTGCTCAGATTCGATTGCATTAATGGGAAAATAATTCGAAAAGAAAGTTTTGATCGATGGGTGATATAGTTAAATAATATTATCTTCTTCGTAATCTTGAAGATGGGAACAATGGTGATGATCTGCCCATGGTTCTCCTTCTGGCATCATGGATTCCACAATGCTCTCATCAATCAAGAACGTGGATGAAAAAGGATCAGATGGAGTACCAAAATCTAATGAACGATCGACTCAAACCATCAGCGACGACGATTTCAGATTCACTACCCAAGCCATGTAGATTGATTTTTATGCCAACTCAATTGGGTTGGGTGACAGGAATTCATCCAACGTAACAACTTTAGAATCATCCTTAATCTTCCTTAAGCCATATGGAGTGGAAGATATCATGTAGAAGGTCTCTATTCTTACAATTTCTGCTGACGTTGCATGCAACGGTAATGAAAAGGTTCCCATTGGGGAAGAATCCTTTAAGAGTCCTACACCAATGTTTTGAAGTGCTATTTGGGGTGCGTGAACTAATGGAACACTTCCAGTTACATGGGAACTGAAGGAAAATAAAGAGAGTTGGTTGAGGACTGTAATAACCCCTTTATAAGGAAAGGAGATCATTCTAAAATATGTATAAATGATCAAAATCATAGTGTAAAACCATGGCCTTCCGAGTAAAATGTTATAGTCACCGTCAATGACCTCAAATTCAATAGTTATTATTTTTCCCCCTAGTTCGACATGCGGGTTATTGATGATACCGCAAGGCTTATATTAACAACCGTCAAAATATTTCAATGTCGTAGGCGATTGAGATAGGCACGGCGAGCCAAGTGACTTCTAGTAGTTTAGAGACATAATGCATGTAGATTATTCCTCATCAATAATAGTACGATGAAAGAGTTGATTGAGAACATTTACTTGGATGAAGAATGCCAATTCTGCTGGTAATTGTGGCACATAGCCCGTATGATTAAAGACTACAAGATTGGAATATGTTGGATCGATTCCACCAATTGCCAACAACAAAGCTTGCTTTTGGGAGGGAAAATTCTGAAGTACCTCAAGGGTCGACATAGCTGAAGGAGATTGAGTTAAATCTTCAACTATATTATAATTTTGAGTAGGTCAGGCTCGAGGATTGAATGTCGATTTATGGAAGACTCCCTTCGGTGACTTTATTGTTAACTCAGGAATAACAGTTGGCAGAATAGATTCCATGGACGGATTCGTGGTCGAGGTAGTAGGTTGATCAATAGCTTGACTACCATAATATTTTTTTCACGTTGACACCAAAAAATCAGTTTTTGGCTTTGTGACAGATAGCATAAGCACTTGGGAACTAGAAGCTGGATCTGTAGCAACCATATTTGTGTCTGGATTTAGAAATGGATCTGTCAACACAATAGATGCATTCGAAGTATTAAGAATTTTTGAGGCTTCGGCACGATGAGGAAAATTTTTCACAAAGTCCTCCTTATTACATATTATGTAAGGGTAACGAGGTTTCTGACTGTTTGCAATTTGTTGATCAGATGATTTTTCCTGCGGGGTTGATTTTTTCTTTTTCTTCACTTTCCCCTTTTTCTTACTTCCGGGTTGCTTTTCACTTTTGCATTTATAAGATGACACGACATGAATTTCGGAAGAAGGTGTAGGATCAGATGCAGTAAAGTGATGTGTGCTTTCAACACTGATCATATCGTCGCTAGCATGAGAGTCCTTAGATGGAGGAGAAATAGTAAAATTAGATCGTGAGGCATTGGGAATTTTCTCGTAGAGCGTGCCAGACTGAGTATAAATCAAATCTAAGTACTAGGCATGAGCAATGAATCGCTCTTTAGTGACAACACCACCCCTAGCCACATCCTCAGTGATATATGGCAGAGAAGACTTAACGAGCCACTCAGAAAGGAGCTAATCAAGAACAAATGCTTTCACCATTCTACGACAATCACACCACTCATGAATATGATAAAAAATGTGAGTAGCATTAGTCTGTTTAAATTTGGTCAGGAGTTCCGTTCCAGTTTCATATTGTATGGGTAACTGGAAGTGGGCTGGAAAGGTAGTAGCTAAGGCAATGAAATTTTTAAATGAAGCTCGTGGTAACTCAATATACCACTTCGTAGCCATACCAATGAGTGTATGCTAGAAAAGACGTAGTCGAATAGAGTCATCATTTAAGGATTTGGATGAACACCACAAATGATAAGTCAAAACATGCGTAGACAAGTCTTCTCCAGGGTTTCCATTGAACTTAGGAATATCCAAGGGTAATTTATGTGGTATCACCGGCCACCAAGGAGCATAGCTGATTGGATCGTTGGTAAGCCGATTTAAATAAGGTAATTCTAAAGTTGCAACAAAAGTAAATTGTTGATTTAAGTCAGATTGAGCATAATTAGGGTATAATGGAATTACTTGGGAAATAGGCCATTGAGCACCAACATAAGGAATATTTTTCTGGTAACCTAGATAGGGGTTGTTTTGATAAGAAAATGCTTGAGGATTCTGTTGACCAAAACCTGAGTAAGATTCTTGTTGTTGGAAATATGGTTGTGGAATTTGCGCTTGTGGCTGCCAAGGTGTATGCCCACCAAGATTATACCCGAAAATAGAATAGATTAGACCTGGTTGTGCATAGGTAAGACCCGATTATGCCTTTGACATCCATAATAGGGTAATCCAACTTATGAATAAATAATTACAGATATAGGTGGTTGTTGTAAACTAACCGAAGGAGTTGGAGTCTGAGGGCCCAATACTTGAGGGTATTGGGTTGAAGGTGTTAGGAATCTGTAATCAGCAAGATTGGAAAATTCCGATCATAGAAACAACATCGTTTCAACCAACTTTGGGATTCTAGGATCTAGCCCTCCTGAATCCGGAGAGAGATCTCTCCAGTATGTACAAAGATGGATTTGTCTTTGAAGTTTGGGGTTATGATACTAGGCAAGTTATGAAGGCCAAGGGTTTTTTTGTTTTTTGGATGGTTGAGCATGATTACTGTTTGAGGTTGAAAGTCCCAAATGCAAAGAGTTTCAAAGGTGAGAAGTTGCAAGCAATCAGAATAAGCTTCAACCAAAAAGATTGATAATTGCAGGTTTTAGTCCATTGGGCTATGGAGTCACAATAAGATTTAATTGAGGTAGCAAGATGCAAGAGTGGTCCATGGGGCAAGTCATCTATGTCTAAGGATCTCTTTGAAGTTTGATTTATGGAATGAAATGATACAATAGGAAGGAGAGATAAAATAGATGTAGAACAAGAGCAGCCCAGGATCTGATAAGTACTTTTAAACTAGTCAGACTTTGACATGGACTCAAGAAAAACATAAAATCAAGCTAGGATCTGGTAAGTACTTTTAAACTAGCCAGCCTTTGATACACTTTCAATAGAAAACATTTAAAACGAAGGGAAACTCGAAGGCAACCTTTGGAATAGAAACTAGCGGGCCGGGCTCACCACAAATCCTCTCCTAGCTCTGCTTTACTTAGTTACTTTCAAGACAAACACAAAGATAACACAAAATGGCCTAAGATATAGTAAGTACTTCTAAACTAGACAGCTTTTAACACATTCCAAGGGAAATATTCAGATAGTAGCGGAGATAAATCTTGGACCAGGGCTCACCATATCTTCCTCAGTTCATCTTCACAAAACATATACTGAAAATAACATTTAAGAGTAACATTAAGCTAAGACAATAAGACGAGGGAACACTAGCATTCCTATGCTTAAACTGAATTAAATCATTCCTAAATAACACAGATTGGAAGAAAACATATATATAAATATTTTCAGTCAAAGAAGGTTACTGATGTACAGTAGGTCCTAACTCTATGCATGCTATTATTTATAAGAGAAATTGGAACACAGTGAAAAAAGAGACAAAATGACAAGTTACAATAAGAAAAACATCACTGTCAACATAGACCAGGATCCCATAAATCAGTTTGTATTGATGCTCCAAACCAGTTACAGCTTTAAGTCCAATGCTTTAGTTTAGCAACCATCTACACATCTCAACCTAACCTATCTATCACCAGCAGAGCTCCAAGAGCCAGTGAATAATATTTACAATCAGAAATTTAAGCTCAAGTGTATATCAAAGTTCTGCAACCAACAATTGCTTATCTTCTACAGAATTATTTATAGAAGAATGAGGAAGGTAAGATCTAATAAAAGATCTCTCAAGGCAATTAATACAGATTCAAGACTTCTCGGCCTTTGAGGGGCTCGATGGAGAAGTTTACAAAACATTCTGTCTGCATTAACTGTTTTACTTTTTTGATTAAGCTCGATGGGAGCTTTATTTGACTTTGAGGTTCTGCGTAATTTTTGGAGTAACTCTGCAAATATTTCTTGCATTGAATAGCTTGCAGAAGTAACTCCCTGGCTGCACTAAGGCAAATATCTTCATTTGATCAATAACTTCGGCCTCTGTTTTGAATGTTTTGAGGCATAGGTGGCATTTATGGTAGCTGAGGAATCAATTTGCCTCAAATGTGGTGGTGGAGGCCTTTCTGTCAGTTAAAACATTTATGATTTTCTTTTGGCTGTGTTTTACTTGGGGATTAGGCTTTTGATAAGCATCTTAGACGTAAACACCACAAATATGTCCTTTAATCCTGTGTTTTGGTAAATTCTGGTCTTCGTCACTGATACTCTCTGACTGTGCCTGATCCATTGTTTTTTCTGATAAAGAAGGCTGCATAGGGTTATGTGGCATCAATTCCTGAGGAAAACACTGAAGAAACATGAAATTATACCCTGCGAAGAATTTCCTTTGGTGAATCGGAGAAAAGAGGATCGTCACCCTCTGTCTCAGAAACTTCTTTGAGTCATGGTGGAGAAAACATAGAAACCTGCAAAATACAACAAACTTATTATAAAATCCTACATATATAGGTCTACTGCTTTAGAAGGCACGTGGAGGAAGCATGGCCGCTGGATGGCATCATCCAATGGTCGAGATTGATCGGAGAAGGAGGAAGAAAGATTAAATCAGAACCGTCAATCTCGTAGAGATCGACTGTCGGGTGCAAAGGGGAAAGTCAAAACAGAGAATCATTGGTCGGGCAACGGAATCAGGGCAATAGAATATGAACCGTCGATCTGCAGATCAGATCGACCATGGAGATTGACTAGATGGCGCGCCGTAGTCCGGTTAACGATCGGGCATCTTCGGTGAGCGACAGCCGTTGGATGGCCCGCCCCAGATCGGACGGTTGACAGCAATATCGCTGGGCGCCCACGTCCGATTGATAACGCGCGATGGACAAGCGGTTTTGAAAAAGTACACGGGACGCATGTCATGCGATGTATGGAATCGCTGGCGATCAAGGGAAAACAACTTTCGCCCAAAGGCGGTGCGATGGATACCGCCGGTTTTGGGCAATCGGCTTATGGACGGTGGGGACCACAGGGAGACGGGCTCCGCACCATCGATCTGCAGATCAGATCGATGGTGGAGGTTAATTTGAAATTTGGACCGGTGGATAAGTTTATAAAATAATTTAAAACCCAAGAATTAAAATAACCAAAGGTTTTAATACTTCGGGCGGAGACATATTTAAAGGTTTGGTGCCCGATTGCGGGGCCTTAGGGCGCATGGGAGGATGATATGACCGAGGGCTAGAAAGGAGGAGCTAATTGCATCGAAGTTTTTAGAACCACAACAAAAGACTTGCACCTTTGGAATTTAGCGATGCGATAAGCGCTGTGAGGGGTTTAGCACCTGGTTCTAGGGTGCGGGCATGTGGGGGAAGTGGTTAAGACCTGGCCCACAGGGGCTTAAACCCTTATGCACAAACATGTGTTTTTTTATGGATTTCCAATGCTTTCAAAGGGATTCAAGGGTCTCAGTAAGCCTTTAAAAGACTGAGTCTCAAAACCTTATAAAAATGGGTTTTCATGAATGGAAGAAGAGAACTCATGAAAAATAGAGGATTTTTATGGAGAAAAAAGGAAGCAAATGAAGGTTAGTTTTGAAAGAAGGGGAAAATGGAAATGGTGTTTGCAGCAGTATTCTGGCTTGGAAATCAGCAGGATTTTTGAGTTATGAAGGGAAACAGCAGTGAAGTTTTGGACAGAGGAAAGGCACGAGGCTCTCAAGAGTCTTCAAGAGCCAACACTTTTTAATAATAAAATTTGTTCCTTGAAGGCTCAAAAAGTCTTAGCCACCTTTTGCTATAACAAATATTATAGGTGGCTAATAGTGGCTCCACTTGGGGATGGTGCCTTCTTGAAGGCATCAAGAACTTTAGACTTGCATTTTCTGGGAGGCTGACCTGTGCCTGATCCATTGTGCTGCTTTTCCTTGGCTGAGATGACTTCCTTTGAAAACATATTAGCAACCATAAAGATAATGGATCTTCATCAATACAAACTTTCTACCTACCCAATCCTACTGATCTAACATTTTTTCTTCATTAGAGTGCACTTGGATTGGCAAACTCTTTCACAACATTTTATTCTTTTGGAAAGTAGGAAATCTAATCTAGTTCTACTCCTTATTTCTCCATGGACCCAGATTAAACATTTGAGCCCACATGATTCTCTACCTATTCTACTATCTGTTGGGATTAAACTGTCCAACAGAGTCTAATTCTCTAAATTCTAAAACATAAATTTAAAAACAGTGAAGTCAAGTTTAAACTGTTTGACTTGCTGTGATCTATGGCATAAAAACAAGCTGCACATAGACATTTATTTTATAGAAAATTAAATCAAAATGGAAGGCTTAAGATCTGAAAATTGAAAAATCTTCCTTCATCTTTTTAACAGCTCGGTTCTGACTTTGTTTGAGTTGTTCCTACTTTGTTTTCCGGTTCAGATTTTGAGCTAATTAGAACCAGATTTACCTCTTTTTGACTCGAGAAACAAAACAGATTTTGAGTCATCTCTCTTTGGAAACTTAGGTTCAGATTTTGATCATGTTTGAACCTTTAATTTCTATCCTAAATAATCTACTGATAAGCCAATATTAAACAGTTTGGAAAATCAAATTCACTATCCTATCAGCAGAAAATTTAAAACTAATTAGTCAAGATTAGGCTGTTTGACTAACTAGAAGTGTGTTTTGCAGGAGTGGCATTTAAGCTTGCACAATTTCAGAATTTGTTTCTCTTTTTTGGTATGGGGCTATACCTTTCTTGTTTTCACAATCTGCCCTCTTTTCTTTCTTTTGTTTTTGTATTTTTGATTTTTACAACTTTGAATGCAATGGTGGATGAAATATTTACAATGGAAAAGAGATAAAAAAGGCTTTTGAACATAACACGGATCAAGAGAAATAATGCTTAAGCATCTTGCCATTGACAGGACCCCCAAATATTTCTGCTCCATTCAACTCCTACAAGAAAAATGCATTGTTACCAGTAGTTGAGTGAATAGAGTAAGGGCCAAGCCATAAGTGGTCAAATTTTCCATGCTTGCCCTTCTCTTCCCTTCTTGAATCCCACTTTAGAATTTTTTCCCCAATCTTGAAATTGCTGGCCTTTGTTCTTCTGTCAAAAAAAAAATTAATTCTGTCGTGCTTCTGCAATGCTTTGCTATACACTTCCTCTCTGGTTTGTTGAAGATGAATGGTCTAGTTCATTCTTCTGATCATGTCATTTTCTTCAGTTTGTAACTCTTGAATCAACTTCATTACTGGTACACCAAGGCTGTTTGGAAAAATTGCATCAGTACCATACACAAGCTGGAAATGTGACATACCAATAGATTTCTTCAAAGTTAATCTGTCAGCCCAAAGTGCATGAACCAGCTTTGTGTGCCAAGACTTCTTATTTTCCTCCAACAGTTTCTTAATTATGTTCACTAAGCTTTTGTTTGAGGATTCTGCAAGTCCATTACCCTGAGGGTAATAGGCCGTGGAATGCCCCAATGTTATGTGATATCTATGACAGAACTCAACCATTTTCTTTGATCCAAATGCTGCTGCATTATCGGTGATAATCTTGATAGGACAGCCGAATCTGGAGAGAATATTAATCTCCATAAATTTTATAATAACTAAATCATTGGCCTGCCTACAAGGAATGGCTTCTATCCACTTAGTGAAATAGTCCGTGGCGGTGAGAATCCATCTATGCTGGGCAGAAGATGGTGGGTGGATTTCTCCTATAAAGTCAAGTCCCCACTGTTGAAAAGGGGCCTCAACAGTGATTGGATGCAGAGGTAAGGGTAACAGTTTTCTTTTGCCTTCAAAAAGTTGACACCTATGACAGGCTATGATCATTTTGTGCACATCATGGAAAAGAGTAGGCCAATAGAAACCAGCCCTCAAAATTTTTTTGGCTGTTGTCTTCCAGTACAAATGACCTCCACAATCTCCTTCATGGAACTGGTGCTTGACCTTCTCTGCATCAAACTCAGGCAAACATTTAAGCAATACACCACTTGCATTTTTCCAATAAAGACATCTATTAATAATGCAATAGTTTACAGCTTTCAATTTGAGGAATCTTGCCTTTGTTTTTGTCAAACCAGGAGGTGTATTCAAATTAAGCAAAACATAAACAATATCAGCATACCAAGAGGAATTCATAAAATGGTTTTCAACAATGAGAGTTGAGACTTCCTCTTTATCATCCAAAGCATTAATCATATTAATATCAAGAACTTCAAAGTTGGATTCAACCATCAATATGGCTAAACCTTGGCCTTTGATGAGTTTAGTGGGTTTTATCTCTAAATCATATTCAAGAATAATAGCGATCCACTTACCTCTCTTACCATCTGGGTCCTGTGTTAGAATGTCTTTAACAACTGAATTTGGGACAAAGGAAATGATGTGTGAGTGAAGGATGTACACTCTGAAGTCTTTCAAAGCTTTAACCAAAGCAAAAGCTTGCTTTTCCATAATGTTATACTTCAAAGGGGCATCCCTCAATGCCTTGCTAAAGAATGCAATAGGCTTCTCTTGTCCTTGTGGATTTTTTTGTAGAAGGACAACAACTATGGTATGTTCTAATGCAAATGAAAAAATATAAAAATCCTTTGAAAAATCAGGACTTATGAGAACCGGTGTTTTGGTTAAAGCTTGTTTCACCAGTTCAAAAGACTTCTTCGCTTCCAAGGTCCATTTTACCCCTTCCTCCTTTTTTAACATGTTTGCGATATTCCTAAGGAGCTCAGCCAAGTTGGGGATGAACCTTCTCAAAAAGTTAATCTTTCCAATGAAATACTGCAACTCTTTAATGTTTCGAGGCTGAGAGATTTGCAATATGGCCTCAATCCTCTTGGGATCTATCTTTATACCCTCCTCAGAAATAATGTGCCCAAGAAGTTTACCTTCTTGGAGACCAAATAGTGTCTTCTTAGGGTTTAAAGATATCCAAAACTTTCTGCACTTCTCGAAAACCTTTCTTAAATGTTCTAAGTGCTCTTCATCTGTTTTTGAAAACACAGTGACATCATCCAGATAGATAATGATGAAGAAGCCCAGTTCCTCCGAGAATGCTATGTCCATGGCTCTTTGAAAAGTTTCTCCAGCATTCATTAGACCAAAGGGAATTTTCACATACATGAAAGTGCCCCATGGTGTAGTGAATGTTGTCTTTAATTGATCAATAGGGTGAAATAAGATCTGATTGTACCCTCAATAGCCATCCAGCAAATAAATTATTCTAGACCCTACCACCCTTTCTAAAATGTGATCCATCTTTGGTAAAGGGTAGTTGTCCTTTAATGAAGCTTTGTTGAAGTCTCTAAAGTCTATACAAAGCCTGATCTCTCTAGTTTTCTTCCTAACAGACACCAGATTAGACACCCACTCAGAATATCTAATAGGGACAATAATACCAGCATCATACATTTTCATGATCTCCTTCTGAACCAACGGTAACTGAGCAAGGTTTATTCTGCGCAGTTTCTGTTTGAATGGTTTTTGGTTTTCTTTGAGGGAAATTTTGTGTTGTATTATTTCAGTGTCATAGGACTTGAGATCTTCGTAACTCCACACAAAAACATCAGAAAACTCTTTAAACAGCTCAATGTATTTGAGTTTAATGTGAGCTGGTAAAGTCTTAGACAGTTTAATCATCATAGGTTTAAGTTCACTGCCAATATTACACTCTTCTACTTCAGCCTCTACAAGTTCCAGTTTTTTCTTTTTGGTCGCATCGTTGAGATCAAACAACTCTTCTAAAGGTGCTAAACCGCTCGGAAAACTTTCATCTTTAGAGTGCAAAGTTTCTAACTCATCTGTTTCGAACTCAGCATCCAATTCTGTTTTTTTTTTTAGTTTGTTTGACAGCAGGTTAATATTAACAGGTTCAGGAGACGGTTCCTCTTCACCAAGGAAATTTTCTTCACTGCAGTCTGTATCATAATCTAAGTCCGAACTGTTTGGTTCGAATTCATTTCTGAATTGCATGAAGTCTTCTATTTGTTTGTCGTTGTCAAATACCTGCCAATATTTTTCATTATCAGGTACAGCTGGTCTAAATTTTATCTGAGTTGTGCAGTTTTTGGTGCTATATGGCATTAAGCACGTTCTAGCTGCAAAGGCTAAATTGTGGGCCGCAATATTTCTTTTTCTTGGGACAAAAAACAATTTGGACTCCTCGAATGTTTTCAAAAGGTCCATGACATCATTTCGGTAGGCCTTGAGTCTGGGATGATTTGCATTATATTCACCATTGGCTTGCCTAATGACTAACTCTGAA
Organism: Pinus albicaulis; assembly: GCA_034641835.2. Lineage (NCBI taxonomy): Eukaryota > Viridiplantae > Streptophyta > Pinopsida > Pinales > Pinaceae > Pinus > Pinus albicaulis. Next base: position 1,212,765,114 of record CM076572.1, on the reverse strand, counting down.
TCCCCGTGAACTTTAATTCTCTTGGCTCCTATATTTTTCAACAAATGTAAGCCTAGGAGAAGGGATTCATATTCTGCTATGTTATTGTAACACTGAAAATTCAATGTACAGGAAATACATTCTGTGTGGTTGTTTTCGGTGTTAGAAATCCAGACACCTGCACCAGCGTTAGTCTTAGTGCAGGATCCATCAAAATACATACTCCACGGAGGACTACTCTTAGTTTCATCCTGGTTACTGTCCTCTCCAACTAACGTGCTCAAAGGTTGTTGTGGTAACTCAGCACTTAGTTGTATTTGTTTTGATTCCGCAAGTTTTGTGCTTATTTGAGGGTCGTTCTCTTTAGTTTCCAAGTTTAAAAACAAAGGACACATGACCTGTAGTTCAAGACCTTTGTTTAGTTTTCTAATGTCTTCAAACACTACAAACTGTTTTAACATTTCTGCGTCGTGCTCCTCTTCCTCTCTGTCGGCCGTTAACTCTGTCAAAGTTGCTTGTTCATCTGATGTTTCTTCATTAAAGAGGATAAATGAATCAAGGCCTATTTTTACAGAATATAAAGGGGATTTTTGTGGTCTGTCTTGACTTGCAACTATGTATTGCATATGAGACTCCCTGTAAAGTCTTCTATTGTGATTGAAAACAGGGATAGTCGCGTAGGTCATGTCCATTTGCATAGTCCCTTGTAACTTAGCCCCCCAAGATCTTGATAATAACATTCCATAATTTGGGGGCACGTCAGCCACAACAATATCCATGACTAAACATTTGGCTGGAATTTGGGCTAAGTTAACAGAAAGGTCTTTGATTAATCCTAAACATTTTACTCTGCTGGAATCAAAAGAGTACAGATCTTTGTAAGGTCTGGTGATTTATATACCAAGGCTCTCCATCACATCTCTAGGCATTAAGTTATGAGAAGCCCCGGAATCATGCATAGCATTGTGCAAAATTTTGTCATGAAAATTTAAACTCACGTAAAAGGGAGGAACAAATCCCTCTTGATACATACCATCAATATTTGGACCAAAAATAAGCTCTGGTTGGTCATCATTAAGATTGACTGTGTCCTCATTTTATTCAATGTCTAAAACCTTCAAAATTTGGTTTCTATATACATGTTGGGCAGCTAACTCAGTCAAGGGAACAGAGATTTTGATCTTTGAAATTTCCTGCTCCAGGCTGAAAGGAATTTGACTCTTTAAAGTGCTGGTTTCGGCCTTATTAGCTGTCATTTTATCAGTAATATCAGCTTGCTGATTTGTTTTATTTACACTTGAAAAAGTTGTCTTCACAGGAGTACTAGCTGAAGTGTTAGTACTGCTAAGGTCGGCACTCTGTTTTTCATTGCTTTGAGTGCCTTTCTCTTTTCCTTTATCAGAATTTACAGCCACTGTTTTGTCCTTTTGTTTAATTTTTTTAGGCTTGGTTGCAGTGTTGTTTTGTGAAGATTCGTCAGAGGTTTTGTTGTTGGGGGGGTGTTGACTAGTTTTACTTATAAGGTCATATTCTCTTTGAGGCTCTATGATGGCGTTTTCCATGTCTTGATAACAATTTTCATTATCATCTCTTTTGTCATCATAAGGTGTGTATAGACCTTTTTTTCTATCATAATGAATCTCAAAGTCATCATTGTCTACCCAAAACATGTTGACATCATCTCCCTCTGTTATCTCATTCGTTTCCTCGACCTCACTTACATAGTTCTGATGAAAAGGAGGAGTGATCTGCTGATCATCTTCCCTAGGTCTGTTTGGAGGTTGGTTCCTTCTAAAATTCTGATTCTAGTTCTGATTTCTATTTTGAGGAGCATTCTAATTTTGGCTTGCTTGTGCTCTCTTAATTATGCTCATCTCTTTCATCATTTCTTCCATTATTCTCTCAATTTTTGAGTTTGAAGTAGAAGGTTTGGATTCCTCTCTAAAATATACTCTCTTCTCAGTTTTTATTCTTGCTCTCTTCTCCATTAAGTTGACTTCCACAGAAAGAGCGCCTCTTTGCATATCCTCAAGAGTTGAAAAATCTCTCTCTCTCTCAGCTGATAGGTCATGTCTGAGTCGAACCCTTCAGGAAAAATTTTTAAAGCTGAGCCCTGTGGAGGTTTTAGTTCTGGGGAAAGTGCATTATACACACTATTGAATCTAGTGCAATATGCTTGCACACTTTCCCCAGTGTTTCTATGGAGGTTTTTGTAGTCAGAAAGGACCTGGAGAGGGTTTTTCTTTACTTCCCATTGTTTAATAATGATTGATGGAAGGATTGAAGATCATTAATACTATGGGGGGCTAAATTTTTGAACCATTTTCTTGCTTCTCCCCCTAAGCTCTGAGAAAATAACCTAAGCTTGACAGAATCATCATCAATTTCATTTCTGTCAAAGTAGTCATCCATCTTATCCACATGTTGTGATGTAGTTGTAGTATTGCTAGCATCATATAATGGAATTTTGGACTGATAGTCCTGTGGAAGATTGACTAATGGTGCAGGAAGGACTAAGGGAGCATACCATGCTGCCATGATATGTGGTGGGGGGGGATTCACAAGGAGTGGATTAACAACTGAAAAAATGGGCTGAAGTGGAGTGGTTTGAACAGTGGATGTAGTGTGAGAAGAAATGGATGGACCAGGAATAGACTGCTGAGCTGATCTTGAATGAGAGACACCTAGGTTGTGAAGGAAATGTAAATCAGGAGGTGTTGTTTCTCTGCTACCAGAAAGCTCACTTATTTCCGGGGATGAAAGTGAAGATTCAGAATCTAACTGATCTAAATCACCAAGAGACCTAGTTCTAAAGGGATTTACTAAGTCAACGTGTGATTGTTGTAGAGCTGAAAGATTTTCAGGGACTGAATTAGCTCTCAAGGGTGATCTGAAAATAGTTGACAATTTAATCTTAGGAGACTTCCTAAGGATACCTTCTGGATTATCAACTACTTCAGGTGGATCAGGGTCGGGATGGGCTCTAGTGTGAATCTTTCTAGGAGCCACTATGTTGTGTTTTTTAGACCCAAATAAATAGGGAAAGTTCAACCAGGTATGACAATATTTAAAAGGTTAACTAGTCTATTTTAAATTCAATCCTACAGTCCTCTAACTGAGTTTGAATGATATTACAAATAAGGGTTCTTCCCAGTGGAGTCTTAAGTTCTGTTAAAGATTGTGGAGTCGCCAAGTGGAAGTTTTTAGCTCTTTTCAGAGGTAAAAGGTTTTATGGTCCACCACCATGTTTTTTGAATACTAATCTGAATTTTTTTTTATGATTCTGAGTTATTTTTCAGTTGTATGGTTTTTAAGAATAAGCTAACTCTGTTTCAAACTTAGCTACGATTATGAGACAAAGACAGTCTACTCTTATGGCTAAGCCAGCTGATCTTTCAAGGTTAGATAAAGTCTTGGGAGAATCCTAGGTTTTACCTAGCTTGTCACTGATTCAAACAAGTTTTACCATGATTACCACTTCTTTGGTAGTGCTTGAAAATTTTACTTTTAACTCACAAGGTTTTATAAAAATGATAATGATTCTAGGTTCGATTCGCCAGTGGAGTCGCCAGAAATGTTAGTTTCTGGTGACTCAGCTGGCAAACAGAAAAATTTTGGTAAAACCAGGGGTTATCTAGAGTTGTAAGGTGTTTTTGAACTTAAATTAACTCAGGAAAAGGTCTTCCCTAGCAGAGTTGCCAGAAATGTTAGGAATTTGTAATCAGCAAGATTGGCAAAGTCCGATCACAAAAACAACATCGTTTCAACCAACTTTGGGATTCTAGGATCTAGCCCTCCTGAATCCGGAGAGGGATCTCTCCAGTATGTACAAAGATGGATTTGTCTTTGAAGTTTGGGGTTATGATATTAGGCTAGTTATGAAGGCCAAGGGTTTGTTTGTTTTTTAGATGGTTGAGCATGATTATTGTTTGAGGTTGAAAGTCCCAAATGCAAAGAGTTTCAAAGGTGAGAAGTTGCAAGCAATCATAATAAGCTTCAACCAAAAAGATAGATAATTGCAGGTTTTAGTCCATTGGGCTATGGAGTCACAATAGGATTTAATTGAGGCAGCAAGAGGCAAGAGTGGTCCATGGGGCAAGTCATCTATGTCTAAGGATCTCTTTGAAGTTTGATTTATGGAATGAAATGATACAATAAGAAGGAGAGATAAAACAGATGCAGAACAAGAGCAGCCGAGGATCTGATAAGTACTTTTAAACTAGTCAACGTTTGACATGGACTCAAGAAAAACATAAAAGCAAACTAGGATCTAGTAAGTACTTTTAAACTAGCCAGCCTTTGATACACTTTCAATAGAAAACATTTAAAACGAAGGGAAACTCGAAGGCAACTTTTGGAATAGAAACTAGCGGGCCAGGCTCACCACAAATCCTCTCCTAGATCTGCTTTACTTAGTTACTTTCAAGACAAACACAAAGATAACACAAAATGGCCTAAGATCTGGTAAGTACTTCTAAACTAGCCAGCTTTTAACACATTCCAAGGGAAACATTTAGATAGTAGCGAAGATAAAACTGGGACCAGGGCTCACCATATCTTCCTTAGTTCATCTTCACAAAACATATACTGAAAATAACATTTAAGAGTAACATTCAGCTAAGACAATAGGACGAGGGAACGCCAGCATTCCTATGCTTAAACTGAATTAAATCATTCCTAAATAACACAGATTGGAAGAAAACATATATATAAATATTTTCAGTCAGAGAAGGTTACTGATGTACAGTAGGTCCTAACTCTATGCATGCTGTTATTTATAAGATAAATTGGAACACAGTGAAAAAAGAGACAAAATGACGAGTTACAATAAGAAAAACATCACCATCAACATAGACCAGGATCCCATAAATAATCTTTTATTGATGCTCCAAACCAGTTACAGCTTTAAGTCCAGTGCTTTAGTTTAGCAACCATCTACACATCTCAACCTAACCTATCTATCACCAGCAGAGCTCCAAGAGCCAGTGAATACTATTTACAATCAGAAATTTAAGCTCAAGTGTATATCAAAGTTCTGCAACCAACAATTGGTCATCTTCTACAAAAGTATTTATAGAAGAATGAGGAAGGTGGTTTCTAATAAAAGATCTCTCAAGGCAATTAATACAGATTCAAGACTTCTCAGCCTTTGAGGGGCTCGATGGAGAAGTTTACAAAACATTATGTCTGCATTAACTGTTTTACTTTTTTGATTAAGCTTGGTGGGAGCTTTATTTGACTTTGAGGTTCTGCGTAATGTTTGGAGTAACTCTGCAGATATTTCTTGCATTGAATGGCTTGCAGAAGTAACTCCCTGGCTACGCTGAGGAAAATATCTTCGTTTGATCAATAACTTTGGCCTCTTTTTTGAATGTTTTGAGGCACAGGTGGCATTTATGGTAGCTGAGGAATCAATTCGCCTCAAATGTGGCAGTGGAGGCCTTTTTTTCAGTTAAAACATTTATGATTTTATTTTGACTGTGTTTTAATTGGGGATTAGGCTTTTTATAAGCATCTTAGACGTAATCCCCACAAATCTGTCCTTTAATCCTCTGTTCTAGTAAATTCTGGTCTTCGTCACTGATACTCTATGACTGTGCCTGATCCATGGTTTTTTCTGATAAACAGGGCTGCTTAGGGTTATGTGGCATCAATGCCTGAGGAAAACACTGAAGAAAAATGAAATTATACCCTTTGAAGGATTTCCTTTGGTGAATCAGAGGCAAGAGGAACGTCACGCTCTATCTCAGAAACTTCTTTGAGTCATGGCGAAGAAAACATCGAAACCCTGCAAAATACAAAAAACTTATTATAAAATCTTGCATATATAGGTTTACTGCTTCAGAAGGCACGTGGAGGAAGCATGGCCGCTGGATGGCATCATCCAATGGTCAAGATTGATCGGAGAAGGCGAAAGAAATATTAAATCAGAACCGTCGATCGCGTAGAGATCGATGGTCGGGAGTAAAGGGGAAAGTCAAAACGGAGAATCATTGACCGGGCGATGGAATCAGGGCAATAGAATATGAACTGTCGATCTACAGATCAGATCGACGGCGAAGATTGAATGGATGGCGCGCTGTAGTCCGGTTAACAATCAGGCATCTTCGGTGAACGACAGCCGTTGGATGGTCCGCCCTAGATTGGACAGTTGACAGCAATATCGTTGGGCGCCCACGTTCGATTGATAACGCGCGATGGGTAAGCGGTTTTGAAAAAGTACACGGGACGCATGTCATGCGATGTATGGAATCACTGGCAATCGGAGGAAAACAGCTTTCGCCCAAAGGCGGTGAGATGGATACCGCTGGTTTTGGGCAATCGACTTATGGATGGTGGGGACCATAGGGAGACGGGCTCCGCACTGTCGATCTGCAGATCAGATCGATGATGGAGGTTAATTTGAAATTCGGACCGGCGGATAAGTTTATAAAATAATTTAAAACCCAAGAATTAAAATAAACAAAGGTTTTAATACTTCAGGCAGAGACATATTTAAAGGTTTGGCGCCCGATAGCGGGGCCTTAGGGCCCATAGGAGGATGATATGACCGGGGGCTAGAAAGGAGGAGCTAATCGCATCGAAGTTTTTAGAACCACGGCAAAAGACTTGTGCCTTTGGAATTTAGCGATGCGATAAGCGCTGTGAGGGGTTTAGCACCTAGTTCTAGGGTGTGGGCATGTGGGGGAAGTGGTTGAGACCTGGCCCACAGGGGCTTAAACCCTTATGCACAAACATGTTTTTTTAATGGATTTCCAATGCTTTCAAAGGGATTCGAGGGTCTCAGTAAGGCTTTAAAATAGTGAGTCTCAAAATCTTATAAAAATGGGTTTTCATGAATGGAAGAAGAGAACTCATGACAAATAGAGGATTTTTTGGAGAAAAAGGGAAGCAAATGAAGGTTAGTTTTGAAAGAAGGGGAAAAGGGAAATGGTGTTTGCAGCAGTATTCTGGCTTGGAATTAGCAGGATTTTTGATTTCTGAAGGGAAACAATAGTGAAGTTTTGGACAGAGGAAAGGCATGAGGCCCTCAAGAGTCTTCAAGAACCAACACTTTTTAATAATAAAATTTGTTCCTTGAAGGCTCAAAAAGTCTTAGCCACCTTTTGCTATAACAAATATTATAGGTGGCTAACAGAAGGACCCACCTGAGATGGTTGAGGTACAAAAATATGAGTCTGTAGCAAGGGTAATGATATATTAACAAGTGGAGTATATGTGGGTGCAATAGGTTGAACCGGTTGATATGAATGCACAATTGTTTGTGGTTGAACAAGCAGGATAGGCTGCCAATGACAAACAATCATTCCAAAATTAGGATGACCATAAAGGGAAAGAGTACTGTCAAAATGGGTGACCATAGGTTTCCCTCCAGCATTAGGAGTATAATAAGATGGAATATATTGTTCTCCAAATGCTGGGAGTCCAGTTGAGACTGCACTGGATGGAATATACCCAGAAGGACCAGCTTGATATTGCACTGAAGATATATATAAAGTATCAAGACGTTCAATACTCATTAGAGATGTGCCAGATAGAACACCAGATGATGACATGGGTGAAGTCCATGGGTTTTAGAATGCATCAGAGAAGGTTCCAGATAATGATTGGTAACTAGGTGGGATGGAAGGGCCACCATATAGATGTGACTCTAGTGATGTGGTGAACGTCGATGAGGTAGCAATAGTAGATGCTATCACAACTGTAACAGATGGTACAACTGGATATGTTGAGTCAGCCATGGTCATACGACCCAATGTATACCCTATAGGATCTACGGGAAGTCGAATTGACATAGGATCAAAGAAAGCAGTGTGAGGTGATTGAGGAAAAGAATCGTAAAGATAAAGCTCCTCCCAAAATGAGTTGGAGTTGAAGGTGTTTCGTCTTGTGGTATTTCTTCAATCGAAATCAAACCAGGTGGAAGAACTTCGCCATCAGGCCCGAGATATATTTCAGGTGGTTGATTGCGCGATATGGGAGACTCAATGGCTACATTCGACTATGGAGTGACCGATACAAGAATAAATTCCAGTTGTTAGACTTCATGATCTAGATGTTCTAGTAAAAGAATGACAAGATCCAGATCAACTTCCAGTTGAAAAATGTTGGGTTCAGGAGGTATGGTCTCACTGAATGGATGGATCATGACCAAAGGTAGCTGTGAGGACTCCGCATCGACAACAATAAATGAACCAGGATTTGTAGAAACAAATCCAAAATACTCTGGTATATGTAATGATGATGTCACACTAGAGGTACTGATAGTACTAGTTTCGGTAGAACAATGTCGCCTTCGCCAACCAAAAAAGGCTTCTGGTGGTAAAGGTGGTTTAAGTGCTATTCTATGCGAACGACGGGGAAAGGGATGTTCTTCTTCCACGATGACTGATTGATTTTATGACCAAAAAAAAAACAAAAAAAAAGGGTAATTCTAGGAAAAAGGTTTACCAAGTAATTGTGAACTACAAAATACCTCCTGGTGAACTAAGAAGTATGGGCATGCAATCTCCCCGAATGTTGTGTTTGGTGTATCATAAGTTACAAGGCGGCCGAATTGGTTACCTATGGATGGATGACAACCTAAAGTTGTCCTCCCAAATATACCTGAAGGTATGTGGAGGCCCAAGTCTATATTAGCACTTTCTAATGCAAAATTGCATAGTGAGAGCACCCCCTTATACTTTTCGTACTATAACACTACTATATATACCCGAAGGTACGTGGACAAGCTCCAATATACTTATGTATGTGGAGTGAGGTATCTCACTCGGAATATATCGCAGACAAGTTAGCGACAACTGCTATGTTTAATGACGCCATAACACGTCTCTAGCCTTGACCTTATAAATGTTATCATTCATGTTCCAATTCTTTCTTAGTTTGATTGATGTAAATTTTATGTTTATCTTGTTTAAAAGTATCTTGTTTAAAAGTTTGTATTTGAGGTTCACTGTGTGATGTAATGGAAATTCCTAAAAATTCAAACTAAATGATAAGAAAACTTTTCAATTTATCTTTTTCAATGAAAATCCTAGCTACTAAGGGAAAGAGCAATCAGTTTTTGAGAAAACAACAAAGAGCACAAACTAAATGCAGCTTTCCTAACTTGTTCCTATGAAACACACACAATTCACTATATGCACACACATGTTTTTATTTTCAGCTCCCTTTAATGTGAATGAAAGAAAGGAAACTATATGCACAAATCAATCAAACAAGTGTTTTCTTATGAGAAATGAGGAATGAAACAACATTTTCTCTTAAGAAAATGAGAGCTATCTATATATGCTACCGAAACTGCAAAATATGCCTCAATCCACACAAATGTGTGTTTTGTGTTGGTTCTAGTTGTTTTCTAGGATTCGTCATCTCAAAAGAAGGAATTCTAATTGACCCACTGAAGGTCTAGGCCATTCTTGATTTGCCTATACCATCAAATTTCCTTCAGTTACAGAAACTTCAAGGAAAGGCTAACTTTCTAAGGAGTTTCATACCCAACTACGCTGAAATGTATAAAGGATTTACTCGGCTCTTGAAAAATGGGATTCCCTTTCATTGGGATAATATTATGTAAGCTTTAGTTACAGAAACTTCAAGGAAAGGCTAACTTCCTAAGGAGTTTCATACCCAACTACGCTGAAATGTCTAAAGGATTTACTCGGCTCTTGAAAAATGGGATTCCCTTTCATTGGGATAAGATTACGTAAGCTTCTTTTGATGTTGTCAAGGATACACTTGTCTGGGCGTCATTAATGTATTCCCCCCAATTATCAGAGATATTATTTCTTATATATCATCGCGGCTGATACGACCATTGCTATGGTATTGGTACAAGAAGAAGATGGGATAGAACATCTGATATATTATTTTATTCATAATCTCAATGATACAGAAGTGAAGTATTCATACGTCAAAAATCTTTCTTTGGCGGTCGTTCAAGCTGTACAAATATTTCGCCATTATATCATGTTCCGGAAGACCATTGTCATTTTGGATTGCAACCCCATGACATACATTTTGTCACGTCAATTGCTGGGGGGGGATATTCAAAATGGATCGTAATTTTACATGAATTTGATTTGGAATTCATCAAATCCAAGTCAAATAAGTCTTTAGTTTTGGTTGAGCTTCTCTACAACCTTCCCTCTAAAGTACTGCTACTACATTGGAACCATCAATTCCTAATGAGTCTTTTTTCTGATCAGATCATCTCATCCTTGGAATGGGGATTTTTTCATTTATCTCCAAACCCAAACATTTCAGCCCGATACCTCTCGCTCTCAACAGTGATGTATTCGATACCAAGCCAAAGATTATCTGATTTTCAGTGATACACTTTATCGTCCTGGTGTCGATACAACTTTAAGGAGGTACCTCACTCATGAGGAGGCCAAGAAAGTTCTAAATGATTGTTATGTTGAATCTTGTGGTGGACACTTGTCTAGATACGCTACCACGCAGAAGATACTTCAAATCGGTTACTTTTGGCCTACCATATTTCGCGACTACATCCTCGCGGTCATAAGTTGTAATGTGTGCCAGATATTTAATCTAAATTCGGCAAACCGCCAACGCTGATGCATCCTATTATCTTTGTGGGACCATTTGAAAAATGGGGCATTAACTTCATGAGCTACAACCCTCGTTTGTCCGGGGGGCATGGTTATATTATTGTCGTAGTAGACTACTTTACCAAGTGGGTCGAAGCGATGCCTACATTCAATAACACAAGTGAGACAGTTGCATTATTCTTTTTCAATCATGTCATCTCACAGTTTGGTGTTCCACATGCTATAGTCACAGATCATGGTAAGCATTTTTGCAATCATATGATGAATGAGTTGACTGCAAAATTAGGATTGTCGCATGATAGTTCTACTCCTTATTATCCACAATCCAATGGACAAGTTGAAGCTATTAACAATATTCTTAAGAGAATGATTCAAAGAATGATAGGAGTTCATAAACGAAATTGGCATTTAATCATGTACTTGGATTTGTAGGCATATCGAACCTCGGTGAGAAATGAAACCGGATTTTCCCCCTTTCAATTGGTGTATGGTATGGAAGTTATCTTGCCTATCCAATTTGAAATATCATCGTTAAAACTTGTTGTTGACTTGTTACCTGACACCTCTATTGAAGAAGCGCATCTTTTTAACCTCATCCATCTTGATGAAACACGTCGTGAAGCTGCATTGGCCAACGAAGCGCATAAGAGATGACTTAAGGCACAATGCGACCAACATGTCCAGCCTCGCATCTTCTTAGAAGGTGACCTGGTCTTACTTTATGATCAGGAAGCTGATGTAATAGGTATAGGAAAAATTGAGCCATTATGGAATGGCCCCTATATTGTCAAAATATTTCTTGCTAAGGGCACCTACGAGTTAGTAAATTATGATGGAATTCCATCGGCGTGGCCCCGAAATGGGTTTTATCTCAATCATTACTATGCTGAAACATGAGTGCAGTAAACTTTTGTATTATATTGTATATGTGCTTTTGATTTTCATTTATTGTCTTAGTTTTTTTTCTATTGTTTTCTTGAAGTTAGTAATCCGATTTACATTTCATCGCAAATTTCTGAATCTTTGGAACCATTCGTTGGATACGTTGATGGTGCTAGTCGCAGTACGCGGAGTCTATCCTCTGCAGATGGGTCATTTTCACTCCGAGCGGCGAGTTAGTGAGTTTTCAAGGGATTTGTATTGGTTAATCTACAAACAATATTGCTGAGTATAGCACGTTGATCAAACTTCTCTCTCATGTCATTTCATTTGGTATTAATCGCATCATCATTATATTAGACTCACAACTTGTTGTACTAAAACTTACTAGCGTTTATACTATTCAAAATCCAACACTGCATCGTATGTTCCTAAGAGTTTTACTTTTGGAAATACATTTTGATTTCATTCAATATCAACACATTTCCAAAAATTTGAACATATTAACTGATTCCTTGGTGAATTATGTTTTAAACAGACATTTGCAACACATGTAAAGACATGTTTTCAATTCATATCACATAATTGAATAGGATTGTGCAATAAACATAAGAAAACAATGAAAGCAAGTAGATAGATAGTTATAGGTTTTTACAAAATTTGTGCCCAAGACACATTGGTCATCTGACCTCAAAATGTATGCAAAACGTCAAAGTAAACTAGTGATGCTCGTGATAGCAAGCTACTGATCTAGCTATCCTACACAATCACCACATCCAACGGTTAGGAACGCCAATAGTGTGGTGTTGCAATCTTATAAGCAACTCTTCGATCCAGAAATCTGGAATCCCAAGAGTTAATCCCTCCACGTGCTGTTGTAGCTTAGTAAGAGTCTCGTCATATCTAAATCCTGAAAGACTTCTCTCCCGACAGCCCTCTCTGCTGGCTCATCTACTCCCTGCTCTGGCTAACCCACTGGTCGAACTTGACCCACATCTTCATACATCAAAACTTTAGTTTAGTCTTGGGAAACATCAAAATACAAAAACATGTACAAACCTTAGAAAAATAAAAAAACATGGTCAAAAAATTCTTACCAATTGCACCCCATTGAGCGTCGTCTGGTAGAATCAAGTTTGGATGTCCTCATAAATATACGCCTGCATGTGCATACTGATCTATGGCGATCATATGTCATCTAAACCAGGCGAAGAATGTAGTAGAGAATGCGATGGTCGATTGACCAGCATGTCTAGACATCAATTCAACCCATCTCTGCATCCGAGGATCTCTAAAGCCAGATATACCTAGTGTAACATGTTGGGGTTGCATCAATGGAATCTGCTCTAAGGCAAAGGAAATAAGGATCGATCCATAGTTGAAATTCTTCTTCCTTCCTCCCTTTTCCTTGGTCATTTTTTCTTTCATCTGAAAGAGGACAACTTCAGCCTAGTTAAATAATGTTGGTTCTAAACACTCCATTGCATATTGCATGTATGATCTATTTTCCACATGTAGTGTAGCAGAACCAGCAAGCTTTGCGATAGTAATCAGGATGGTCCTCAAGGGAAAATCACGTACATTACGGATGTTTATTTTCCCATCCTTACTTAGTTCAGTCCATGGATAGCAGTGCTGCAGTATGTAATCTCTCACTATCTCTCCTCCAAGAGCAAATCCTTAAAGAGAAATGGGAGAACCTCGCCTCGATAATCCAGTGAGAAAATAAATTTTCTCCACTAATATTGGGAGCTCTTTGTCCCCAATGTCAAAATCATGTAGTACTAGATCCTGTAACGAACAAGGAACTCCAATAGTTCCATTTTTTGCCTCATACCCGACAGTCTGAAGTACTTTGGCAACCCGCAATCTTTGAGGGCTCTTACTATACCCAGATCATTTGGGGAAATCATGTTTTGTTCTTCATGTTCTCTTTCCCTCCATGTAATCATCATTTTGATCTGATGACTACTTGAAACACAATCATAAGCTTAATTAGGATCCATTTCATGCAAAAAACTTGGGAAGTTTTGGGCACACAACAAAAAACAAGAACAATAATTGTGCCCAACACACCCCAGGTCAAGGGACAAAGCATTGCAGTGCATCAAGCATTCAATTTTAGTGCATTGCAACACACCTTTCAACATTCAAGGGTGCATTGCCCTCTGAGCATAGTATATTTACCCTAAGGGTATCAAAACCCTAAAAATTGACCATTAAATGCACAATAAATGATACTAAAAGAAAGATAAGGCTTATAGCTCCAGCCTGGATCGAACAGCAAGAGAAATTTTCCACAGAATCTGTCGCAATCAACTATTGAAGTTCGGGGGAAAAAACTGGTTCAGAGCTCCTAATTTTCAAATGGTAACTTTAGAATGGTAAAAACTCTTTTAATTAGTCAAATTTATTATTTCAAATCATATTTAATGTTGTGAATATGGTTTTTGTTCATTTTTCTATGAAACAGGTATTTTTAATCCATTTGATGATTTTATGAACAGGTTTTACAGTTGATACAGCAAATTAGTCGTGCAAAGATATTCAAGAATGATTTGGCCACAAAGCATAATTTTATCCTTATTTTTGAGCTTTGATAAAAATGAAAAAGAACTTGAAATGTACTTTTGTCTCTTTTTTGAGCTTTGATAACAGCGAAAAAGGAACCCTTGGAGTCTTCTTTTAGCTCTTTTCAAACTCCGATAATGTGAAAATATTGTCGAGCACTTGTCTTTTCAAGCTCGTAAAAGTAAATGAAATGACATCTACTCAATATAAGTTTAACGATTTTCCGAACTGAGAGAGATTATTTACGAAAAAGGAAAACCTTAGTTAAACATGGCTAAGAGGTTTTCTCAGGTATCATTTTACACTTTTTCGAACCTAAGTGACAAATTTACGAAAAATGACTCATGGAGTTTTCTTTTTTCCTCTTGTTCAAACTCTCTAAACATGAAAAAGGACCGGGTTGTCACTGTCGTTAGGCTCGTTAAAACAAAAAAATAGCGACAGACTTGTCGATCATGGAAAGGATCGAGTTTCATTTATTGCTAAACTCATTAAATTATTAAATAGCTATGGATTCACCCGAAGGGTTGAATTATAAATCAATCATATGTTACCCTCCTCAAGCTTGTTAAAAAATAAAGAGGTATTGGTCATCAAATGACCGGGGAAAATTTGGGAAAAAGAACAGAACACTTTATGGTAGCAATTTGCTCTTGAACATGACACTTTCACTCCATCATCGTGACTTTTGGGTTGGGTAATCTTCTTGATGGTTCATTCATACATATGGTTCATCATACCTTCACTTCGGTTTTGGGTCAATGCTGCCAACTCATCTCAGTGTCGTCGATATGTTCAAGAGAATTCATCCAGTAAAATCCTCATCCTTCTGCAATACTCATAAACCTTCATTTTCATGATAGACATCCCTGAACATTGCTATATCAAGCCACATCTTGTCTCCGAAATCAGTAACTCTTGTTTCGCAATAAAGTTGCTTCATGTTGACATCACCTCATTATCCAGGAAGTTTACTTAGAAACATCTTCCAGTACCCTGAGGCTTGTTACATCATCGACAAGTTTCTTGCTTCTGGACCTTTGAACGAAATATTTTGTTTGGCGTTCGACATCAAATCATTTATTCATGCCTTGCAAATTGTACTATAGTACTTTGAGAACCATTAACGTCAATGGTGGTTTTCTCATGTCTATCAACAGCTCGCATCATTGGCTAGTAATCATATGGTGTTTTCCCATGTTCGAATTTAAATCATATATTCGCATGGTTAAAATTGTACCTGAATGATCAAGTAAACGAGATAAGAAGACCCTGGATCTAGTTTCTTCCATCTGGGCTGCAATTTCAGGATTTTTGTACACATCATCTGTATGATGGCTTTACATACATATCGTTATCTGAACATGGGCCTATATCTATAGGCATGTCTATATTGGGCAACAATCCAATGCAGATGACTTTCTGAATTATGTACATGTTATTAGATAGTTTATATTCTGAGCATGGGAATGCCTCGCTCAGCAATTCGTGATCAAGATGAAATATATCATGATGTAATGTATTGTAAGATTGATGCAGGTCACCATCGACTTCAGTTCCTACTCATCATATCATAAAGCATCTCATCCAAATACTATTATTATTTTGACTTCATGCTTTACGGGGCAGTTGTTATAGGTCAATTTGGGCATCATCCCCCAAAACCTATCCAAACTAGACATCATCCCCATGACCAATGAAATAGGGTATATCATCCCCTCATATTTCAGTTGCTTTTTTTCCTAAGTGAATAACATTTCATTCATGGATTCTATTGTGAGATTTCCAATGTTTGAAGTATATGTTATATGAACCACTGACTCACCAACGCTCATCTGCAAGGGACTAGCTACATTGTAGTGCCAATTCATCCATTCAAGGGTGCACTGCAGTGCACTTCCTGACATTCAAGAGTGTATTGGTCACCTGGGAGTGGAATTCTCATTGTTCCGGGAATCTCCACATGGTCAGTGCCTTCTAGAAGAGTCCATAGGTGTCATACTTCGAATCAAAGTGTCCATATAACACCTCTGAACTTGGAAACATGTCTTTCTTATTATTAGAAAGTCATTCATTAAGAAACTACCATCAATTTCCCTATAAATTGAGCACTCATCCTAGTGCTAGGGAGGAAGAATTTTATGCAAAGTTATGATGTTGGGTTCTCATTTGATAAGAGAGTGAAAGTACTGATATACTGTTGAGCTGATGCTGAATGTGATGAGGCTGGAATGAAGTTGGAGCAAGTTGACGAAAAATCGATCCATTGGTTGTAATATTCTCCTCCTACTCTCTAATAAAGATTGATGTTCATTTTCCCATACATATGTCTCTATTTCTTGTGCAGTTTATTCTTGAATGATATATGTATTTCAGATCTAATCGGTTTGATTTGAGTAAGATAAGTAGATATATGTATATTGTATGTTGTTTGATGTTCTTTGTTTGTGTTTGCAGGAATCGATCTAGCGATTAAAGTTGGATTGAAGGCAACGGAAACAACGATAGAAGGAGAAGGAGAAGCGAAATAATCACAAATAGGCTACTTTCCCATTTTGTAAATCTACTTGTTTTAGAGAAAATAATAGTTACTCTTTCCTCTATTGTTCTAAGTGATAAACACCACACTTAGGGAATTTTATTTATTTGTAGATCACAATTCCGTATAACAATATCATATAATTCTTCCATTAAAAGAATAACAAGGCAACATATTTAGTGTTCCCTGTTGCTTAGTTTAATTATTGAACTTTGAAAGGTATGAACTAGCTCCCACATTTAAACTAGGGCTACAAAGTAGCTACTCTTGCTTAGTTTAAATATAGTTAAATTAGGGTAAAAAAGAATACAGACACACAACTTTATATTAATAAAAAATACCATTAAAATAATAAGATATTTCATGGATGCATTATCTCTAGCTAGGAAGAGATAATAAGAACTCTATTTGTGGATGGTTTGTTTTATAAACTTCAATATCATATTTGTTTATTTCTCTATTATTGGTATAGATTTGTATAGAAAAATTATATTTTTTCAAAAAAAGGGTTCAACTACCTCCTAGAAACATTCTCATGGGAAAAGACGATGTGTGGTGTTAGATTAAAATATAGTTAAATTAACTTAGTTTAAATATAGTTAAATTAAAATATATTTTATTGTTAAATATGTTACTTTTATTTTTGAGAGAGACAGGATCGGGAGGGATTTTATATCGCCCCGATGGAGGAATAGAAATGATATTCACATGGAGATTTGGAATTGCATAAAAAAATCAAGTTGAGGCCTTATCCCTATGGAAAGGGATAAGTATAGCCTCCTCAATAGGACTCTGCCACATAATTTTGATTGGAGACTCACTAGTTGTCATTCAAAGATTAATCAAAATACAGGACAAAAAAGAAGCAAATCTCCCCACCCCCCATATTCCTTCATAGAAGGATACTTCTTAAAAAAAAAGTGAAATCTTTGACACGTATCATGTTAAAAGGGAGAAAAATAAGACCGTTGATGAACAAGAAAACAGAGGCGCCAACTTAGAATAAGGGATGATGATTTTGAATAAAGGGGAGCGTATCATATGCTATATTCCATGAGAGAAAAAAACAATAGCATAAGGCCTCTTAAAGCGTCGAAAACTTTGGAATCGGTTACTTTTAGGAAACTAATTGTCCTTATTAAGTATATTGCACTACAGGATCACATCAAGTGGTGATTCAAGCTGCAGGATTGTCATAATTATATCACTAGTTAGAAGCAACAAGGGAATAAGGTCATGATAGAGGACAAGTGGAGCTGAATTAAATAAACATTTAGTCCTCACTTCAAAGGAAGCAGAGCCAGTATTCTTCTCAAGCAAAGGCGGTTAATCTCAGACATGATTAAGGTAGGAATAACGGAAACATGAATGGAGTTTTGAGCCAAGTGTGCCCAGAGACGAAATGTTCACAATCAATGTGAAAGGATGTTCACAATATGGCGACAAGGATCAAAGCAAGTATATTAAGAGTATTTTATAAAGCATGAGCAAGAACGTGACTTTATTCCAAGGTCGGATAGTTTGCAAAATGGCTTCCTCCGGCACAAATGGCAATGGCGCCCTTTCAGAGGAACAGATGGCTACGCTTGAGGAGATCTCGACGTTGATAGCTAAGACAGGGGATTAAATCATTCAGGAAACTCATTCTCACTTTCCAGTGGTGTCCAATCAACTTACAGGAATTCAGGAGGATATGGATCATCTCCAGCATTCAGTGTACTTATTGGCAACCAAACTGATTAATCTTAATCTTAAATTTGACAGTATGGAAGTCATGGTGGAATTGGCCACGGTGGGAGTTCTAAAGGAAGTATATACCTGAAAAAAGTAAAAGATAATAAAAGAAAATATTGCAATTGATAAATGATTCATAGAACTGAAGGTTTTCATCACCAATCCTATCCATGCATGTGAATAGAAGATTATGCATGGAAGGAGAGGAACTTTTAGAGCAATTACACTAGCTTATTAATGTTGAATTGTGATAATTAATTCAATTTTATGTCGTCACCATCATTTAATTTTAGTTACTGCTTTAATGTGCTATAAATTTCCAAAAAAAATATATCATTAATAAAATAATGAAAAATATCTCAGCTTTCTGGTTATCCTCTCCTTGCATTTAATAGAACTACTTCAACCAAAAAATAGAAAACTTCAAAAGTTTATTAGTTGTGCATTTACTATCCAAGTGAAATTCTCCTTGAATTAAAAAATAATAATACCAAATTCCACATCATCATGACAATGATATTTGAAATTGAACAATATGTTTATTTAAAAATGTACTTCTATGTTTTATATGTTGGCAACCATTCAAACATAATAATATTAGTTAAAAATAATGCATTGACATTTCAATTAATATATCTTTGAGTTAATTCTTTTGACATATTTTTGTAGTTTATTTAAATTTGGATTTATTAAGTATTGAAATTTTTGAAATTTTTAATTATTTAATTTATGTTATATTTTTTTTATTAAAAATGTTACACATTAATAAATTTGATTTCACTTAATGCTTATAAATATAAGTTTAAAATAGGTGTAAGGGAATTAATTTCTCTGAAATCTTATTTAAAATGGAATCATCATCTTTTTTTAGTATATCTATATATATATATATATATATATATATATATATATATATAACGTTTCTAATACAATAATATTTTAATTTATTGTTATAATTTATTGGTATTAAAAATAATTTTAAAGGATGATAATTTTAATACAACCCACCCAAAAAAACTAAATTTGTAAGCTTTTGAGCATTTTCTATATAATTCTATATAATTATTTTTATAATTCAAAATTTGATTATATAAAACAAATTTTAGTTTAAATATTTTTTTAATATAAAAATCATGATTTATTAAAAATCATTATGTTTTCATGAATGTTTTAATCAGTGTTATCAACCAATGTTTTATTGTTATTTTATAATTTTAACTTCTTTGAGTTCTAGGGATTTAAAGTTCATTGTGTTTTCATGAATATTTCAATCACGGTTATCAATAAATATTTCAAATCAGTTAATGCCATTGGACAATATATAGGTTTTTCTACAAATGTTTCAATTATTGTTATCATTGAATGCTTCCAATAAGTTAACACCATTGAAGAGTATGTGTGTTTTAATTAGTTATGAAGCAACCCAATCTCTTTTAAAGTTTCAATTTTAAAATCTTGCAACTTTATAAGTAGGCAAGAAAAAATGTATAAGATTTTACTTTTTTATCATATGTTAAAACAGTTTAGAAAAAATGTTGTGAGTTGAACCTAGGAAAACAACATAATCTATTTTCCATGTTTCAATACCAACATAGTACAAAATGAAGACTTATTTAAATTAAAATTAAAGATTAAAATGATGACTTATTTAAATTAAGATTAAGAATTAAATCCAATTCGAGAAAAGATTGAATTCCTTGTTTATAGTGGATGTACCATTAAATTTTCACATTAAGACAAATTTGGTTAAAATTACTTCACCTATATCATGATTGGACAATATAAATTCAGTGTGGGGGTTTCATTTAAATATTAAATTCACAGCCACATATACAACCTAAATATTTAATTATTCTAATTGCATTGCAAAAGGGACAAACTTTTTGAGACCCTTTGAACATTTGCTCTAAATGCAATAACGCCAGAAGACGAATTTTTACTATCACCAAGTTAGCCACAAAAAATGATAAAAATCATTGTCTAGTGATATTATAATTTGAACTTTGTCGTTATTCAATAATGTTATGGATTAATAATTAACTAACCCAAATGTTCGCTATTTAATATGACCAGTCGGAGATCGAGCTTTGGAAACCAAGTGGCATTTGAACTTACGGTGAGATCCTCGACTCCCCGACCTACTTTTGAGGTATTTTGAAAGATTAGATCAATAGTACGAGAAATCTTTTTATTTTAGGGCGTCCAACAAAAATCCTTCCTCTGGCTTCGGTTATTGCAATTATAGCAAATATTGGAAGGTTCTCAATGAATTTGCCTATTTTACAATGCATTTAGATCAATTTAGTATATCTATTGTCTTTGTGACAGTGAATTTAATAATTTCTTGCTTCTAATTTGGTGATAATGATTTTGAAGATTATCTTTAGTGTTTTTTTTATAATAATAATTTATTGTGTTGGAAGAGTTAATTATTATATTTTATTAATTATCTAGAATGGGTTTCAGTTATAAGAAAAAGAATTATAAATATTAATTAATAAGCAATATCCAATAAGGTTTAATCCACATATAATTAAATAATCCAAAATTAAATTCATTAATATAAAATTAATATATTAATTAAATTCAAGGATTATTATAATTAATTTATGGAATTAAATATTAATAATAGTTACTATCAGAAATTTAATTTATATTGATGTTACATTATAATATTAATTACTATCTCCGATGGGGGTGAGAATCCTGGAGCAAGTGGCATCCTATGGCTCATGTTTGTAAAAAATTGGCAAGCAGATGGAGGACCGGCATCTCTGTCCTCCCAACTCATCTGGCGTACAGGGGAGCGTTATGGAGTTCATGCGAAACATACTAACGTCTCGGCGAGTGTAGAAGGTAAGGATCTAAGGAGCGAGATGGGTTATGGAAATGGCATTTGTAGTGGCGTTTCAGTTTAGTATTGTCTTCCCGATTGGTATTCTACGTGCAGACAGAAGAAACAGAGTCAAATTTTCTTGGTAAGGTGGCAGCCACAAAGCTTCCCCCCTCACTCTTGGCTTTGCAAATTTGTCATTCTCCTCTTCCAAGGGCGGTACCCCATACTTTTTTGTGCATGCACAATGAGCACTAAGGTGGTGTTGAGTAGTTGGAATTTATGGTTCAACTGGAATTTGGAAGGTGGGGGTTGCTGGTTTCCCGAAGGCTATTGGAGGCGGTACAATTGGCAGTGCTTTTGGAGGTGGTGACAGCTCTGTGTGGGGTGCTCTTTCAAAGGTTGTTGGACCGAGAAGTGGCATGTTTTGCATCTCTGTGGGTGTTTTTCTGTGTGTTGTGGGGTTAGGGGAATTGCTTCCTTGAAGGTTACGGTGCGTGTATGCTAGTGTGGTCTGCAATAAGCTCCTTGGTGCACTTTGGACAAGGGTGGGCTTAGCCTAACCATTTTGTATCTAAATTCTCAAACTATCAGTGCTCTGAAGGGCGGGGGGGCCGAGGGGAATTGGCAGAGTGGTGGAAGTCTGGTTGTTGCATGATGTCGCCTCTGGAATGGAAATGATGATCCTCATCCTAGTTTGGGTGGTTGGAGGTCCCGAATCTGGGCAAGGAGGTATTGGTGGTTCAAAGTTGGACAAGCCTTGAAGGGTGAAGACAACTCCGGCAATCTTGATTTGGGTACAGATAGTGTTATTGCAGGTTTGACCATTATACGGCCTTCTCCGCAGCGTGGGCGGTCCTCCTTCCCTGCCAAGCCAAGCTCAACGGGGACGTGGGGACCCAGACAAACAACTTCAACCTTTGGATCCAGGAATGGAGGTATCAGGGACATGTCGGGGTGGCAAGACAACTGGTCGCTCCCAGTATATAGGTGTTGATGTGCGAGGTGGGAGCATAGGTGGCGAGCAAGTGATGTGTCGTGGAGGGTGGTCTCAGCAACCTCAGAGGCGATGTGGCATGCAACGTGGTGGTAAGGTAAGTTGTGGTTCTAGCAAGCGTTCGGCACCTGGTCCGTGGGAAATTCAACAACGCTACCTAGAGAATTTCCATGAGTTAATTCAATCCTTCCTGGAACGGTTGGATTCGACTCAGAGGATCAGAAGGGGGGAGCATTCTGAACTGGTTGCCACCCTGGACAGGATGCACTATTTCCAGTGCCAGGTTAGAGAACGTGTGGTGGCGATATAGCATGGCAAAAACCAACTTTCAGAATAGGTGGAAAATTTGGAGTCATGGATAGCTCATTTCGAAGGGCATGTTTAGTGCACTTCCGCCCTCCACCTCCTCCAAGAATAGCCTCGAATAACCCAACTTCCATCACGTCGGATGACTAGCATGAACTCAAGTGTTTCCTTTGTGTTATTTTTCTTTTGTTGTCTTTGGCCTTCCCGCTTATGGACAATGTCCTTAGTCTCCTTTTTGTATTTTTGTCATATGCTGCAAACAGTGGTCAACAAACCTGGTCGAGGTGAGACCACCTCTTTTTTTCTTCTCTGAATGTATATATTTTTTGCCAGATGAATAGAATTTGACTTACAAATAAAATATTAATTTCTATTTATTATATTGTAGTAACTTGGTAATTAATTTCACGACTCCTTTTCTTTTTTTTGTTGGACTGTGACTGTGTATTAAAGACGAGGGAGAGTTATATAAAGTTCTTTGAAAATTGTTGCTTATTCCAGGTGGAATAATCAAAGGAATTGAGATGTCCCAAACTAATTTATTTAGGCTTGGCATGAGCAATTGATAGAAATTTCTAAAGCATGTCCAGTGCAACTTCTACCCTCCGCCTCCTCCAAGGACAGCCCCGGATAACCCAGCTTCCATCACGTCAGATGACTAGCATGACCTCAGATGTTTCCCTTGTGTTATTTGTCTTTTGATTTCTATTTCCTTCCCACTTATGGACGATGTCTTTAGTCGCATTTTTGTATTTTTGTCATATGCTACAAACGGTGGTCAACAAACCTAGTCAGGGTGAGACCAGCTGTTTTTTGCTTCTCCGAATGTATATCTTTTTTGCTAGATGGATAGAATTTTGACTTACAAAAAAAGATATTAATTACTATTTATTATATTATAGTAAATTGGTAATTAATTTCACGACTCCTTTCCTTTTATTGGTAGCACTATGACTATGTATTAAAGACCAAGGAGAGCTATGCAAAGTTCTTTGAAAATTTTTGCTTATTCCAGGTGGAATAAGCAAAGGAATTGAGATGTCCTAAACTAATTTATTTAGGCTTGGCATCAAATGAGCAATTGACATAAATTCCTGAAGCATTTTTACTCAGCCTCACCTCTTTGAGGGCATTGGAATTTCTAACGCACAACCATCCAATTATTGCCAACATCATTGTGGCAATTGAGATGACTCGAATATCTCCAATTCGGTAACACTAAAATTGAAGATATATCTGAAGTGATTGGTAGCCTTTCATGCCTTCAATTCTTATATCGTAATTGTTGTAAAAAAAAAAAAAATGTTTCTATTAGAGTGAATTCTAATCGCAAGCGTATGAAAAAAGCTCACTTTAGCTGTGCATAACAAACAGCCCTAACATCAAATGTGGCTATCAATTTCCTTAGATCTGCAGTAGGTGATCAGAATAAATGCTGCAAAAATCCATATCTATGCAGTTAAAGACATTAAACAGCGAAAATAAACAAGAGTTGCTCCATAAATCCAATAGACAAGACAAGAATTTATAAAGATTTTTTTGTATTATGACATTTGGGAAGGGAACAGAGAAAGATGTTACGAGTCTTCCTCAATGGGATGGGCTCGTGTATGTCCTCGACGCTTCACATCCAATATATATCTCTCTTGATGGTGCAGAAAACACAGACAAAATACAACTAAAAGGGAGCTCACAAGAAAAAGTAGAACAAATATGACAATGATGGAGGATCAAAGTCAGACAAAAAGTATAGATCAAAAGGTGATGAAAAAGGTAGTGAATGAATGGAAAAACCCTTCTATTTATAACAAAATATTGAGTTAGTCTAGATATTGGTGCATAATTAAAATATTATTAAAAAAATCTAGATCCAACTTACTTGGACTATTTTATTATTTTTGGTGGAGGGAAAAGGAATTTAGAATTGGTTAAATCCCTTTATTTCAAAATAATAAATAAATAAATTATTTATTTATTATTTCAAGGATGAGGTTAAGGAATAATTAAATAAGTAATGTTTTATTTAATTATTTAAAAATGATTTAGTCAAATTCCACAAAGAGTATTATTAAATAATGATTCCTAGAGAATAATAAGATAAATAATAATTTATCTAATTAATTCTCATGTTTTGGGTTAAATATGACAAGGAATATTATTTAAACAATGGTTTAACTAATTATTCCTAGACTAAAAAAGAAAAAAATAAGGATTTATTTAATTATTCCTCATCAGGTTTCCTCTTTAGACCAGAAATAATTTAATAAACTATGAGTTATTAAATTATTTCTCATAGTGAAAGCAATTTTACTATGGTAAAATTGGTCTTACATGGTGTACTTTAGTCCATCTAATAGTAATAGGTTAGATGACCAAAAATTGGTATAACAGATTGCCCCCTGTAACGCCCCGACACTTCATAGGCGCGTTCGGTGGAACGGGCGCGCCGAACGGGCGTTTGGTGAGCTTGGGCGCCGTGCGACGTAACGGGTGTGCGTCGACGTAACGGGTGCGCGTCGCACGTTGGAGAGTCACGGGCGCGCGGGTGTGCGAGCGAGTCATGACGGGCGCGTCGTGGAAGTAACGAGTCAACACGGGTGAGTCGGTGGGTCGGCCGGCGCGTTGGGCGCGCGACCGACGCCACACTTGGAGGGCGAGCTAACAAGCGACGGGGGTCGGCTCGGGTCGGCCGAGCGCCCCAACACCCCGCGAACACGGCGTTTCGTGGGTGTCGACCAAAATGAGGGGTCGGCTCGGGTCGGCCGAGCGCCCCAACACCATGGACGCGGCGTTTCATGAGGGCGTCGGCGTAACGGGTGGGGTTGGCTCGTGGTGGAGCGAGCGACCACAACTCACGGTGTGTTGGTATATATTGGACGAGCATGGTGAGTGGAAGGCATCATCGAACAGCCAAGCGAACAAGGCGAGCAAGACGAAGAGCAACCACAGCAACGAGTCAACAACTCGTTGGTCGAAGGCGCAGCTGAACGGAGTCGGGTCGAATCGGGTCGAGCTCATGCAGGCCGCACCGCAGTCCTAGTCGAGTCGGGTCGTGCGCAGTTCGGGTCGGGTCGGGTCGTTCTTGGGCGCCAAGTAACGGCAGGGGCCCAGCACGAAAATTGCGATTCCGGGAGCGTCGGGTGTCGGATTGAGGTGCCGTAAAAAACCAGAAGGTGCGTAATTCAGAGGAGCATCCAACCATACAGGTTTGGGGCGGATTGGACATACGGTGAACTCAGAAAATGCTCTGCACTGATTTGGAGCAACGGTTTGAGTGACCCGAGTGACCAGCACTTGGGCAGTTTTGGGCAGAACTTCCGACGGTGAACTTCGATGGTTGTACATGTCTATTGTAAGCTAGTTTGAGGATTGGCAAGTCTTAGAACTTGGCCAAGAGGCAAATAGCCTTGATTGTTGTACTTGTACTTTTATGAAACATAATATCCGGGCGGACTCATTTTAAGGGAGTTGCCCCTCCCTTGTATGTATGGGCGTACTTGTGGTTTGATATTGATGTTTATGTTTATTTCCGCACATTGAAAGAACATTTGTAATAATAACTAACGAATGTTGCTTAAGGCGTAGTCTGGGTACTTGAGTATTTCGCAAAAGAAAAAGTACGGCAGTGCCGCACCTGCCTACATAGAGCGGTTGGGAGACATCCATGGTGTAGGGGCGTGACAGTTGGTATCAGAGGGACTGATACAGATTGCATGACAAATGGTATCGGATACCTCCGCAGGGAGCTTTTGCTGAAGCAGGAACACGGTTGCAGGGCTGCAGTTGGTGTTGGAGCTGACTTATATATTTGGGGTTTCTCTTGAGACCTTAGCTGAAGCAAGGCAATGGCCAGGGCTAGAGCTACAAAGGAAGACCTTGGAAGTAGACTGTGTAAATCTTTGAGAAGGATGGATGAAATGGAAGACGAGTATCGTGAGTTGAAGAAGACCCTTTATGCAATGCTTGCAGAAGGGATATCCGACACGAACCGGGATGAATTCAACCAACTTATGAAGATGTTGGACAGTTATGGGAAGGAGCTCAAAGAAATGAAAAGTGAGCTTATAAAGGCGTATTTGGCTAGACCGAAAGATGTTGAGGATGTGGTTGAGAAGAAGGAAGAGCTTGTAGAACAAGTTGAGCCCGAACCAAGCACATTACAAACATTGCAGGTTGAACCACACAAGGATGTTGCAGATGTGGAAGATGTCAAGGATGAACTTGATAACCAAGTTGGACCAAGACCAAGCACGTTGCAAGCATCGATGCTGGATGATTCTCATGAGGATGTTATGACAATGGAAGAGATGAAGGACGAACTTGTGACACAAGTTGAACCAAGAAAAGACACATTGCAAGCATTGGTGGACAAACCACATGGAGATGTTGCAAATGTGAGCATGATCATGGAGGAACTTGATGAGCAGGTGGTACCAGGATCGAACACATCAAAGGCATTGATGAGGATGGAGGACACTCACTTGAGGAGTCTTCATGGAGAGATGACTTGTGTTTCATGGAAGGATAAGGAGGATGGACCGAATATGGGGATGAAAAAGAAGATGGCTTCTTTGCTAACACCATGGATGACTTCTCCTTGGATGCACACGATGAGACCTTGTACATTGATGGAACAAGGGACATGGGACGATACAAACCTTGTTGAGGTGATTTGTGACCCTACACTTGATGGTCCAAATGCCCTGGACAAGGGTGGAACGTGATGACCTTTGTGATGGAAGGGGTCATGCTTAGCCATGTAGAATGGCAAGTGCCCGGCATGACCCACACACTACCTTGGTGGTAGGGCACGTTGGTGGAGTAGACTTCTTCATGGCTCAACCAAGATGGACCTCTTGGCAGACCTTTAGTGGGGGAGCAGCTTGAAGGAAGTACTCGTAGAGATGATGGAGGTAGGAGTGACCGAGAGCACTTCACTTCGATATGTTGGGGCATGATGATGATGAGAGCTGAGTTGAGTTCACTTGGATGAACACATGGGTAGCCAAAGTCATGGACATGGACTACATGGATACCCTTTATAGATGGACTGATGGGACGTTGTTCACCATGAGCAACTTGGACATTGGTTGGATGAGCAGCCTATGAGACATTCATATGTTTGCAGAGTGAGCACTTGTGATGGCACTCATGGCCAATACAAGTAGGCTTACCAACGCTTTGGATATGATGAGGCATGGGAGTTGATAAATGAGGAAGGAGAGCCTCCGACCTCTACTTCCTCCACCTTCTAGACTATACATGGAGGATGAGGCTCATTGTCTCCTACTCAGGACAATGATGACCTCTAACTTATGAGCAGGCTATGGAGCGAGATGGAGCATTTGATAGCAGGATGTTTTGGCAGTCGTGATGCAAAAGGAAGAACTAACGCAGGGTATGAGGATGGACATTCTCATGATGAGGACGCTACGGTTGGATTAGCTACCCAACTAGTTCGAGTTGTGGGGACGCGTAATGTGCAGAGTTGTGCCGGATACATAGCAGATTTTGTTATGTTGAGTTGGTTGGGATACCTGATGCAGAATTGGGACATGGCCGAAACATGTAGCAGATCAAGAGTGTTCACATCTGGATGCTATGCAAAGATTTGTAGCAGAGTTGGAGACATGAACACCTTTGGAGGATGTTGGAGTCATCGACACTTTGCGACAACAGTTGCGACGATACCGTGCACATGGGCGCAACGGCAGTTCGTGCAACGACACTTTGGAGGCAGTTGCGACGATATTTCACACACGGAGTTGTGATGGACGTGCGACGAAAGAATGATGTTGTCAAGGGATGACAACGCTTTGAAGTGGGGGAGAATGTAACGCCCCGAAACTTCATAGGCGCGTCGGTGGAACGGGCACGCCGAACGGGCGTTTGGTGAGCTTGGGCGCCGTGCGACGTAACGGGCGCGCGGGTGTGCGAGCGAGTCATGACGGGCGCGTCGTGGAAGTAACGAGTCAACACGGGTTGGCGTTTGGAGTTTATACACGGCGGGCGCACTTGGGCGAGCAACCGACGGATGAGTCGGGGGGTCGGCTGGCGCGTTGGGCGCGCGGCCGACGCCACACTTGGGGGCGAGCGACCAAGCGACGAGGGTCGGCTCGGGTCGGCCGAGCGCCCCAACACCATGGACGCGGCATTTCATGAGGGCGTCGACGTAACGAGTGGGTCGGCTCGTGGTGGAGTGAGTGACCACACTCCACTTGGAACGCATATAAGTTGGACGAGCGTGGAAGTGGAGAAGGCATCATCGAACAGCCAAGCGAACAAGGCGAGCAAGAAGAAGAGAAACCGCAGCAATGAGTCAACAACTCGTTGGTCGAAGGCGCAGCTGAACGGAGTCGGGTCGAGTCGGGTCGAGCTCGTGCAGGCCGCACCGCAGATTCTGGTCGGGTCGGGTCGTGCGCAGTTCAGGTCGAGTCGGGTCGTTCCTGGGTGCCGAGTAACGGCAGGGGCCCAGCACAAAAATTGCGATTCCGGGAGCGTCTGGTGTCGGATTGAGGTGCCGTAAAAACCAAAAGGTGCGTAATTCTGAGTAGCATCCAACCATATAGGTTTGGGACGGATTGGACACACGGTCAGCTCAGAAAGCGCTCTGCACTGATTTGGAGCAACGGTTTGAGTGACCCGAGTGACCAGCACTTGGGCAGTTTTGGGCAAAACTTCCGACGGTGAACTTCGATGGTTGTACATGTCTGTTGTAAGCTAGTTTGAGGATTGGCAAGTCTTAGAACTTGGCCAAGAGGCAAATAGCCTTGACTGTTGTACTTGTACTTTTATGAAACATAATATCCGGGCGGACTCATTTTAAGGGAGTTGCCCCTCCCTTGTATGTATGGGCGTACTTGTGGTTTGATATTGATGTTTATGTTTATTTCCACACATTAAAAGAACATTTGTATTAATAACTAACGAATGTTGCTTAAGGCGTAGTCTGGGTACTTGAGTATTTCGCAAAAGAAAAAGTACGGCAGTGCCGCACCTGCCTACATAGAGCGGTTGGGAGACACCCGTGGTGTAGGGGCATGACACCCCCCAACATGCGAGCGTTAGGAGCTAATCGTATGACTGAAGTACCTTGTAAGAACAAAATCATTATACACTGAAGGGGGGTCAGAGAGAGAGAAATATGAGACAGACTAAAGTGAGAAAGGAAAATACCCTTAGGAGGCAAGACTTACAAGTGTGACAAGTCTCTTTGATGAGTGAGTACTTGTTCTCAATGAGGCAGAGGAGGCGTACCTATGCCCGCCGAGATGATAAAGTACAAAGAATAATGGTGTGCCCAGTAAACATGGGACTAAGCTATATATTACATGCTGGCATAAACATGGGCCAGATAAAAAACATAACGGATCCCATATACATATTGTGCCTAGGACAACAGTCAATACTTATACAATAATATCTAAGTACATGAGATATAATAACAACCAAAGAGGCCCTGTAAAATAGGAAAGGGCCCTGAAAATCTGAATGATACATGCAAACTAAAAAGGCGTTGAAAGCAGATAAGGCCGGAACCATCAAATCAGCAAAGCTGCATCCAAGGTTGTAGTAAAGAGATCATTCGGGTATGTGGGGGGCTACCTGAAGGGCCACCCTCTCATGAGGTCTAAAACATCTCACGCGCACTCTGGAATCATTGGTACAATCTACTGCATCACTGAACCATCAAGTATACGGATCTCGATCATGCCATAAGGAGTTGGAATTGAGAAACAATCAAGTCAAAGGGAAATAAAGGGTCCCTTTGCCTGATCCGAGGCACCGAAAATGAGTGGAAGCTGAAACCAAGGTATGCCGCCCTCTAGACCTGTCTTCCATAATGAATAAGTTGATGTCAACAGAAGGAGGTCCGCCATAGGTGAGGCAATAAGGAATCCTCAAATAAGGCATGAGGGATAATAGTAGAGCTACTGATATACTAACACCAGGGATGATGGTGGAATGGGGGTTATTGAGTCGCAGGCTGATGACTTCCTTTGTTAAAGCATAAAGGGCATGAATGACCTGGCAGCTACTAACCTGACTCTAGAGGGGATAGGGGACAATATGACTGAAGGCCAAAATGTGTGACACGAGAGAGGTACAAAGCAATGAAGGATGGAAGACTATAATGGGAGACAAAAGGAACTCAGGACAGACTCCATGGATGCGATGATGACTCAACTCGGATGCTCTAAACAAGGGCGAATCGATGATGCTGCCACATAGAATAGACCCATTGGGGACCATAAAAACATGAGTAAAAGATGGTTACTCATGACGCAAATCGACACAAGCATCAACAAGTATGAAGGAAAAGTGGTGCCTCAAGTACAAGTGTTGCAAGTGAAGAAATTCGATTTTTAGAAGCGGTGAAGTGACCCTTCTTGGAAAAAAGGCTTCCGGGTGAAGTAAAAAATCACCAAAAATGAAAGGATACCCATTTGAGTGATCAGTGAGAGATTTCCAATGGTGTTGATGGTTCGTCAAACTGAGCTATAGTTTGGTCGTAATTGGAAAAAGAAAATTTTGGGGTTTTTCTTTTAATAAGGTAATTTCCCTCCAATTTGAGTCATTTGCAAGTGTAGTTGTGGTGAATGTAGAGAGGAGAAAATGCCCTACATCTTGCGGCAATCGTAGGGGAAAAACTGACCATTGGAATCGAGATTCTTCAGTTGCAGGTAAGAGGCCTAACCATACTCTTTGAATTCAGTGGATTAAAGTTTCAGATTAGGAACCTAGAGCCCAAGAATAGACCTCTGCTCCTCCAAACGGCTAGGTCGCACTTTTTGGGGTCTGTTCTGCGACCTGGGTAACAGGTACTGGGAAAAAAACTGCGACCTATCCCAGGAAATGGCCTGAAAAGTGTGTTTTTCAAAGAAAGGGGTTTTAGTGTTGTTTAAGGCTGAGATCTGGGATTTTATGGTTAGGATGCAATATTTACTTTCTATATGCTAACAAACATGATGGTTTTGTGCAGGTACGACAGAGTTGAGGATCAACTGGAGAGAGGGAGACCTGGATTCATTACGTTCTGAGATCTAAGGGGATCATGTAGTTCGTGCCACAATGGCCAGGTTTGGGGTCCTCAAATTTGTTGAGAACACATTGATGAGGGCCGAAGAGCCCTTGCTAGCCTGGATAGTCATCTATTGGGACCCGAATCATGAGATATTTATAGTGCAGGGGCACTGGATCGAGCTAACATTTCAGGACATATATTTTCTGACCAGTCTCCCGCCACTAGGGAGAGTGGGAAACACACAGCCAGTGTTGCCACGAGGGAAAAACATTATGGAATTTTTAGAGCACCACTGTCGATCGGGTGTCATTTTGAAACACACGCGGATATCGATCGGAGATCTAGAGAGACTAGAGACTCATGTTGTGGCTGCAACAGTGCTGCAGATCCTGGGCAACCAAGTGCTCCACAAAATCATCGAAGGGTAGAAGATGCTGGTTGAGGGTGTATTGAGTGGGATATACTATGGGTGGACCCTAATGTTGTTGTCGTCATTGAAACGATAGATGTTGTTGTGAAAGCGGCAGGTGAACCATGACAATTCATATGGCATAGTGCTTTGCTCTCTCTTCTTTGAGAAGATCCCTACACTTTGTCCTCATATACAAATCCAGGATGGGGGCCCACGAGATCCCAGGATGCGCTGCTGGGGGCAGCTGCTATGTAGAGGAGGAGGTGGGTTAGTCGGACGGGTGTTTTGACTCGAGTTTTTTTGCGCATTGGGATCAGATGCTATTGTACATAGATGACTATCCCTATAGTGGGATGAACTATCATGGGGACCTGGACATGCCACTTCCGCCAGGTCGAGCATGGCGGCCAGACGGTAAGGGAAAGGTTGCTTATCTTTTATGGTGAATTTTAAAGTTTCATAATATTGTATATGGTACTGATTCATTTACTTTTGGTATGCAGATATAGCACTGGTGAAACCGTCCAGGTATATGGGATGGCCTATAGTGTCAAGAGCTACAAAACCTAGTGGATCGAGGGGAACACAAAATGAGGATGCAATGGCCCTCCTGGAGGATGCTCGTCATAGATGTGAGAAGTTGTTGACCAGTGTTTCTGAGCGTGGTTGGTAGGACCTTAATGACCAATACATAGAGCCATGTGTTGGTCTATCCAAAGAGTGACGAGGAGTCATGCGGCGCATAGATACGATCGTATAGGGGATGCGTGATCTATGGGCTATAGGAGCCGAGCCATTGGCCCGAGACCCTCCACGTAGTGATTAGATGTAGGGGCATGAGGTGCCCCTAGTTTTGGTTTTTTGTAACATGCTATGGGCACGTCATATGTATCAGAGTTAATGGACTCCAAAACATTGTATATTTGGATGACAAATATTATGGATATGCATTGTTTTATGGTTTATGGTTATTGTCTTGTGTTAAATGTGTGTGATAAATTCCAATCTAGAATATTGTTTGCAATGCTATATACATAGTGATTTTGGGCTCTAGGTACATAACTGCATGAAATGGTTTCAAATTCACATATTAAGAGCTTCACTCGTAAATATATTCTAAAAAGGACAGGATTCTGCACACAATAAACACCATTCAATTGCAAGACAAGCAGAAAATAATCTAAATGAGCATGAAGGTGAAGGATGTGACGGTCAAGGGCATCATCTAACAAACCTATGATTGCATCATAATCGGCCTGGTTATTGGTGGCAGCACCAATGCATATGTCGTTAGAGAGGACAAGCGAATTCAAGGGGGTGAAAATGGCCCATGTTGCTGAGGCTAGATTCTGGGAGTAGCGATTTGCACCATCGACATTGCAGATATACGGTGTGGGTGAGGGATCCATCTGAAAGGTGACACAAGAAAACATATGAGAAGATGATGAACAATGCTGGTAACCTGAATGCAAGGTAGAAAGAAAACAAGCACTGCTAGGGGGAATGCTATGGGTAGAATTTCTACATCCTGCACATTGAATAGTGGATGGTGTGGGGGAACTGTCTTGGGGACAGGTTCTGCTCAGGTCGCAAAAGTCACCATAGACACGGATGGTGCCATTTTTCTTATGGGATGGATAGATAAAGTCAGGGGTGGTAAATGCTTCCATAATGTCTTCATCAAAATGAAATATGGGGAACTGGTAGAAGAAAGACCGCTGACGTGGCGAAGCTACCTAACTCATAATTATGAGAAGTGAGGTTCACATGCGCATCGTCACAGAGGGTGACAGGAGAACAAGTAGATGAATAATCTACCGATGTTGAGCCCCAAGTGATCTCTGAAGGGAGGTCAGGTGAAACAGAAGGGGATGCCCTAAAGGGGTCTTCCACCGTGGATCTCATAGATGATGACAGGTAGAGGATAGTGGCTGAAGACTCTGTCATCTCAACATCGGGGAGGGGTATGTCAATGGGAGTGGATGTGTCCTCTGGTTCTGTCGAAGCAAAACTCGCAAGTAAGTTAGAAACGGACTCGTTGTGCTCAGCCTCGAATTGGTGAGCCACTTCTAAGGAGGTGTGGAAATCATCGAGGCAGGGACAAAGGTGAGTATAGTGGCCATGGAAATCACACAAAGCACAAGGTTGATTTGTGTGCAAATTATTGAGTTTCTTGGCTAAATTCAGTAAAGTAACATGGAATTTTTGGATATTAGACTCAGGAAATGCTTCGTTGACCATGGGTTTGAGACGAGGCAATTTGGGACAATTATGGGTAGCATGACTGACAACATCACACAAAGCACACGGAGTTGTACGCTTTGGAGGCTTAGGAGGAGAAGGTGTTGTCTGGGTAGCCTTGTCCTTACATGCCTTTTGGCGGGCTTTTCCCCCCTCACCTGAGGCTTTTGCAATAGAAGTAGATTCCTGTTGAGGTGGTTGAGGCACATAAGCAAAGGGAGGGGTCATAGCGACTGGTTGGACCGAGGACAAAGAAGTGTAAGGTTTGAGCTAACCAGGCGGGGTATTGGCTAGGGGATTAATGTACCATACTGGGATCCCCGGGGTCATGTTGGGAAGGGTCAAGTTAGCCATAAAAGGTACCGAAAATACTTTGGAAGGGGGAGAAAGAAATGGTATCTGACCGGAGGGGTAATGGCCAGGCGGAATAGCTCCCAGATGGTTAAGGCTAGGGGGAACCATTCCATGAGGAAAAAGAGGATCAAGGACACCAGCTACAGATGAAGGGCCTTGAGGATGAGGTCCTGAAGGCTGAGTCGAAGTACTAGGATTATGTTGCAAAGGGATAGGCTGTTGACTAGTCGAACTGGACCGTTTGAGGTTGCACTGAGACGATTGCATCATGCAACATTCGATGAGCTAGGGTCAGGGATAGGAGGGGGGAGACTAGGGAATGAACCAAGAAAATAGGAATCTTTATAGACTTCAGGTGAGACATTGGTCAAAGGTTCGACTGTTTGTTTATTGGCCACTGAATAAATAATGGACTCTGGAGAGGTCTGATACTTCGGTTCGTAATATGTCAACTGATCTATAGTAACGATATTTCCGTTGTGAGGAAATCACATCTTATGGTGACCCACAGATGGGACAGCAGACATCGCATAAGTATAGTTACGGCCCAATAGAATGTTGTAGTATAATGGGGCATCAATGACTTCAACATCAACACAAACAGTTTTTCCCGCAAGACTAATAGGACAGTTTCGGAACATTCCAATGGGCTCAGAAGAGTGATCATCCCACGCACAGAGGGTGATAGTGGAAGTGGCTAACTCTGGCGATCTGAGATTTTTCCAAACAAAAGCGGACATCACGCAGGTGGATTCCCCCTCATCAATGATACATCGGGAAACGTTAGCATTCTGAATCTTGATAGGTATTTGGAAGGTGACGGATGTAAGTAGGGGTGGATTCTCTGACTTGTCAACATCAAAGAAAATCAAACGATAGTATGAAGGATCCATAGCGCCCATGGTAGTTCGTAGAGCTTTATGTTGTGAAGGGCACAACTGGAGGACTTCCAGGGCTGACATGGTGGCAGGGGATTGCACCAAGTCATCTACTATACAGTAGGTGTGGGTAGCTCTATCGAAAGCAGCGTTTTGGTGTAATAATCCTTTGGGGATCTTGGTATGTACCTCTGCCTTAGGCTGAGCGATCTGTAAATGACCATTGGGTGGCGAACTTGGCTCTGTGGGCCCTGAGGACTGGGGCTCGGTTGTGGATGTAGCGAGAGGCTTGATGTACTGGCGCGACCAATTATGAAGGTTGATATCAGTGGTATTGGCCTGGGCAGATTGCATCATAAGGATCTGGTAATCATAAGTACCAGACAGAGGAGGTTGAGCGGTCGCCTGACCTTTAGGGGGTTGGGTAGCCACATATCCTTGTTGAGGGGAAGGATTGGTAAACACATCTTGTTGAGTAGGTGCAGCATTAGGAGGAACCGAAGCAGAGGCTTTTTTTCCTCAAGATGTTGCTTATGCTTCCCACAGTTGACGCATCTGAGGTAAAAGGGGACAATCATGGGTATAGTGACTAGGGACACTGCAAAAATAACAAGGATTATTTGTACGAAGAGGCATGTTCTACTTGGCTTAATCGCCCTATTATTGAGTTACAGTGTTAGATGTATTCCCTTGGGGATTGTTTCCTTGATTACCTTGAGTGGGTTGGTTCTAGTTTCATTTCCTCTTCTTTTTGGAAGTGGGAGTATTAGTTGCACTCTGTTGCACATACACTTGACCCTGAGGGGGGGGTGGTTGCTACTGCGAAGCTTGAGAAGGCATGGGAGGCTGAGGTGCTTATGCTGGAGGAGCTGGAGCACTTGGCTATGAATACAGATAGTAAGCGGGTTGAGCAAAATTGGGGTAAACGGGTTCGGCAATAGCCGGCCCTGGCATCGGAGGATGCGGAAGACGTGAGGCATGTCGTGTCTTGGATACATGTTGTCAGGAGGGGGAAAAGTGTTAGAGGAGCTAGCCCCTCCCTGAGGGAAACCATAACCCATTGGAGGATGAGTGTATAGAT
Source organism: Pinus albicaulis (assembly GCA_034641835.2). NCBI lineage: Eukaryota > Viridiplantae > Streptophyta > Pinopsida > Pinales > Pinaceae > Pinus > Pinus albicaulis. The sequence goes on along the minus strand of CM076572.1, from coordinate 1,212,728,711 downwards.
GTGAAATGGATCCACTGATACTGTCAGCGACATGAGGTGCCCCCGGTGCATTGGCACCACCAGGTCTAGGGAGATCAGGTAAGACGGTGTAAACATAACCATATTGCATGTAGATCAAGTCATATTTCAACGCAACTTGGAAGGATTCTTCCTCAATCTGAGGAAAGTGATATGCAACATCTTTACCAATAGAGGGAAAAAGGGATCTGAGAAACCAATCCATGTAGACACGATCTTTGAAAACTAGAGCTCAACATAAGATCTTCTTTTTACGCCATTCTTGAACATGGTCAAATAGGTGGGTGGCATAATTTTGACGAAAAGTGGTCAAAAGTTTGGTACCAATGTCATAGTGAAGGGGAAGCTAGAACTAGGATACAAACACCTTTGCAAGGGTCGCAAAAGTAGCATGAGAGGCAGCGGCCTGGTTGACATAACACTTGGAAGCTTCTCCAGTAATCGTATGTTGGAATAACCGAAGACGGATAGAATCATCACTGATAGAGTTGGATGAACACCACATGTGGAAAGAACGAACATGGTTGGTAGGATCCTCTCCAACATTTCCTTCAAAATTAGGGATGTCTGAAGGAAGCTTGGTTGGCATAGAAGGCCAACCTGGATCATGGTATATAGGGTCATTAATCAATTGGTTGAACTCGGGAAGCTTAAGCCTGCTATATAAGGAAGAAAGCGAGTAGTTGGGACCGTTCATGTTGCGGCTCCACTAGTAGTGGCTCCATCATTAGAGATCCGAGGCCACCACCAGCGGTACGTCCTACACCGGACATGATGAAGGTGAACGGTGGAGGAGAACCGGGGATAGGAACATAAAGAGAACCCGTTGAACTAGAATTAGAGTCAGAATGGGGACTCGGCGGAGGAATAACTCGAACCCTACGCGGTGGAGTAAGTCTTCCTAACGGAAACTGAGGATGAAGGCCTTGGAGTATCCGAGATGAACGCCTTGGGGACGCAATGATGGAAAATATACATGCAACCCAATAATGAAGAGAGGTAAACAAGGGCACGGAGGTGCAGATTAATTAATTAATTACAAGGTTTTAGTCTTGGCATGGCAGTGTAAACTAGGCACTCTTCGCTTTAGGTGTGTGTGTGTGTGATAAGTGTGTTAATTTTAATTAAGCCCGGACATGTGTATAGGAAAAATAAAAAATATGTTGTATAACTGTAAATAAATCTGAAAGCGACAGCAAATAAAACTAAAAGCGACAGTAAAATAAACAGCTAAAGATGCATAAATTTAAACCCAAAAAGGAGGGCTTCCCAACAACTAGTCTAAGGGTGGGAAAAATCTACTCAAAACACACAATATGGCCAATAGATCTAAGTTCAAGAGGGAAAAGGATCTAAAGGTCAGATCTGCTAAAAAGAGGTGCAGAAACAAACAAGAAACCAGAGGGAAAAATGCTAAAAAATAGGTGGCGAAAGGATACAACCTAAAGGGAAACGTAGGGGACCCTAAAGGGAGGACCAAAAAAAACTGAAAAGAGGTGTTTTGGATGGACAAATAACCAATCTGAAATGGATCTGAAAAGACAGGTTCAGATCTGAAAAATGGCTGAAAAACACTGAAATCTCAGAAGACTTGCTTCAACTAAACTCCTCCTAAAAAGGTGGAAATGTACTGAAGCCCTAAGGGGCTTGGTTCCTGCTTCGACGAGTAAAAATACGAAATTACAGGTCCAATACGGGTAAAGACGGAGATCAGATAACCCTGAATAGTGCCCTAGACAAACTTTGAAAAATAACAGAAAAATTCCGCAAAAAAGTTGAGGTCGTGGGTACTAACCTGTTTTCTGCTAAGGTCGCATTTTTTGGGCAGTTTTCTGCTACCTGAGAGCTGAGGTCGTAGGTTTTGGGTTGAAAAGTGTGACTTGCACTTTCGGCTGTCTCGATGGTAGGTTTCATAAAAAGTTGTCGTCTCTGTCGCGGTCGATACCTGTTACCTACTCAAATGGCCTAGAAACACACGAAAGTTAGAATTTTTATTGTTTTAGGGTAAAAAAGGTTAAAAACAACATAAAGGAATGCAAAATAAGAAGCTAAAGAAAAACCCTAGTGGCTGAAGCAGTTGGTCATGTAGGGATCTGAAAAACGACAGAGGTCATAATTAAAAACCCTTGTAGACTTGCTAGTTGTTAAAGTGAATTCTAATCGCAAGCGTACAAAAAAATATCACTTTAGCTGTGCATAAAAAAAAAATCCCTAACATAAAACGTGGTTGTCAATTTCCTTAGATCTGCAGTAGGTGATCAGAATAAATGCTGCAAAAATCTTGATCTATGCAGTTAGAGACATTAAACAGTGAAAATAAACAAGAGTTGCTCCATACATCCAATAGACAAGACAAGAATTTATAAAGAATTTTTTTGTATTATGACACCTAGGTAGGGAACACAAAACCATGTTACCAATCCCCCTCAATGGGATGGGTTCTTGTATGTCCTTAGTGCTTCAGATCCAAGATCTCTCTCTCTCTTGATGGTGTAGAAAACCCAGACAAAATAGAACTCAAAGGGAGCTCACAATCAAAAGTAAAAAAAAATATGACAATGATGGGGGATCAAAGTCAAACCAAAAGTATAGATCAAAAGGTGATCAAAAAAGGTAGTGAATGAATGGAAAAACCCTCTATTTATAACAAAATATTGAATTAGTCTAGATATTGGTTCATAGTTAAAATATTATTAACCAAATCTAGATCCAAATTACTTGGAATATTTTATTATTTTTGGTGTAGGGAAAAGGAATTCAGAATCTGTTAAATCCCTTTATTGATAAATAATAAAGAAATAAATGATTTATTTATTATTTCAAGGATGAGGTTAAGGAATAATTAAATAAATAATGATTTATTTAATTATTTAAAAATGATTGAGTCAAATTCACCAAGGAATATTATTAAATAATTATTAAATTATCTAATTAATTCCATGTTTCGAGTTAAATATGACCAGGAATATTAATTAAATAGTGGTTTAGTTAATTATCCCTAGAGGAAAATCAAATAAATAAGGATTTATTTAATTATTCCTCATGGGGTTTCTTGTTTAGACAAGAAATATTTTAATAAACTATGGGTTATTAAATTATTTCTCATAGTGAAAGCAATTTTACTATGGTAAAATTGGTCTTACGTGGTGTAATTTACTCCATCTAATAGTAACAGTTTAGATGACCAAAAAATGGTGTAACAGTTTCCTTGTCGAATAAGATAACTTTAAAATATGTAGTATCTCATTCTGCGAAGATGTAATTTGATGGTGACCCCCAATGAGATTAGGAAGATTTAAAACTGTGAAATTTTATATAAATAAAATTGTTATAGGTCAATTTGGGCACCATTCCAAATGACCTGGTTAACTGGACATCATCCCTAGAACTGATGAATAGGGTCTATCATTCCCTATCATTTCAGTTACTACATGCCCTAAGACAAAGAACAAGACAAATCATCCATGACTTCCATTTGCAATATTTCCAAGATTTGAAGTACACGATAAATCACCTATGATCTCACCAATGCAGTCTCTCAAGGGGCTAAGTGTGTTGCATATGCAGGTACCTCCATTCAAAGGTCCTCTGCAAAGCACTACCCGACACTCAAGGGTGCGTTGGTCAATTGGGAGCGAAATTCTCATTGTTCTGGAATCTCCACTTGGACAGTGCCTTCTAGAAGAGTGCATATGTGTCAAAATTTGAATCCATTTGTCCATTTGATATCTTTGAGATTGGGAATACGTCTTTCCTATTATTAGAAAGTCATTGATTGTAAAACTACCTTTAGCTCCTCTATAAATTGGGCACAGATCCTAGTGCTTGGTAAGGAAGAATTTGAGTAGAGAAACGTTGGTGGAATTTCAATTGAGGAGTTATTTTGAGTGACATATTGCTGGAGAGATGTGCATTGTGATGAGGTTGGGATGTTGCTGGAGATGGTGACATCAAATAAATCACTGGGCTGTAACCTCCCCTTCTATCCATTAATAAATATTGCTGCTTACTTTCCCACATATGTATCTGTATAAGTTTTTTTCTTTCATATTATGAATTCTTATTTGATGTGTATGGCTCATGTTTCATTGATTTAACTGAATAAATTGAATAGACATATGTATATTTCTATCTCTTTGTTGTTTAGTGTTCATTCTTGCAAGAAATATTTTGGCAATCTAGCTTGGATTTGAAGCTACAGCAAGAGCAACAAAAGGATAATTAGAAGCGCTTGGACTCCAAGTAAGTTTCTAGATATGTTTTGTGTGTCTATTTACTGTTAGGAAAAGTAGTTGCAAAGTCTTTAACCTGTTGTTCTAGATGAGCACCACATCTAAGGAAGAATGTTTTATCCGTAATACATAATTCCGCATAACAAATTGGCGACTCCACTGGGGATTTTACCCTTCATCCTTGGTATATTTTCCTCTGTTTGCCTTTGTTTATTCACCCAGTAGAATTTACTTTGAAAGATTAGGCTTTTTGAAATCAAAATTTTCATTAGAAGTGTGTTAAACAGATGAGTTTTTTGTTCTCTACTGCGCCCAACGCACTGCTGAACAGGACATAATGCTTTGCATAGCATTGTCTCCCTCTCAGGGGTGCGTTGCAACGCACTGTCTCCCCTTACAGACTGTGTTGCCCCCTAGAGCCAACCAAATTCCATTGAGTTTGTCATTGCATTTTGTTTCAGTTTGTTATTTGTTGTGGTTTAAAGAGCCTGATGCCTCATATTGACCAGTAACTTTATCTACCTCTTCCTCCTTTGAAATAAAAGTTTGTTCAATGTTTATTTAAAGTGTTTTTCTTTATCATTGACGAATTAATTTCAAAGTATTTTCATTACTGCATTAGATCCATTTTCTTTTGAAAATGAAACTATCGTTAAATTCTTCGTTTCGTGTAGGAGAAATTGTAGTTCTATTCTTCATTTTTCCTATAAAAGAGAAATTTTTGTTCAAATTCCTCATTTCTCAAAGTAAAAGGCATTTGTTTTTATTGATTTGATGCACTTAGTTTCCCTTTTTGTAATTACATTAAAGGGGCTGAAAAGAAAAACCCACATTTTCATATAGTGTATTATGTGTTTTGCATAGGACCAATTAGGAAAGTTGCATTTTAGTTTGTTCTCTTTGATTTTTTTCTCTCAAATTGATTGCTCTTTCCCTCTAGTAGCTATGATTTTCATTGAAACACTAAAAGTGAAAAGATTGCTTATCATTTTAGTTTGCATTTTAGGAATTTCCAATACATCATCACGGTGAACCTTGAAAGGCAAATTGATAAACAAGATCAACTTAAAATTTACCTCAATTTACCTAACAAAGCATTGGAACCATAATGATAAAATTTAGAAGGTCTAGGCTACAGACGTGTTCCGGCATCGTAAAACATAGCAGTTGTCGTTAATTGTCTGCGACACATTCCGAGTTTGATACCTCACTCCATATACATAAGTATATCATAGCTCGTCCATGTACTTTCGAGTATATCGGACGGTGTTACAGTACGAAAAGTATAAAGGGGTGCTCTCACTGTGCAGTTTCATATTAGACAGCGCTAATACGGACTTGGGGCTTCACGTACCTTCGGGTATATTTTGGAGGAAAAATTTAGGTTTCTATCCATCCATAGTGAATGGAGTTGGCTGCCTTGTAAATTGTGATACACTGAACACAACATTCGGGGAGATTGTCTGCCCGTACTTCTTGGTTTTCCATGAGGTATTTTGCAGTTCACAGTTTCTTGGTAAACATTTTTACATAGCATTACCCTTTTATTTTGATTATTTTTTTTTATTAAAATAAATCAGTGATCATGGAAGAACAAAATCCTTTTCCCCGTCATTCGCGTAGATTAGCATTGAAACCACCTTTACCACCAAAAGTTACTCCTGGTCGGCAAAGGCGACATCACTCTACCGAAACTAGTACTATTAGTACCTCTAGTGAAGCATCATCTTCCCATATACCAGAGTTGGCACAATTTGTTTCTATACATATTGGTTCGTCTATTATTGTTGAGACGGAGTCCTCATAGCTACCCGTGGTCACGATCCATCCAATCAGTGAGACCATACCTCATGAACCTGACGTTGTTCAACCGGAAGTTGATCCAGATCATGTCTCCTCTTTTCCAGAACATCTGCATCCCGAAGTCGAACTGCTAGAAGTTGTTCCTGAGTTGGTCATCCCACATTCCACTGTAGCCATTGAGTCTCACATATCACACAGTAAACCTCCAGAAATATACTTTGGGCCTAAAGATGAGATACTTCCACCTGGTTTAATTTTGATTGAAGAAATCCCACGAGACAAGACACCTTTAACTCCAACCCATTTTGGGGAGGATCTTTACTGTATGAGTCTTTTCCTCAATCACCACTCTCTGTTTTTTTTATCCTTTTCCTATTCAAAATCTCGTCAATTCAAAAGGGTGTACATTTGGTCAAGTAACCATGCCTAAACCAACATCTTCGGTTGGGCCATATGTTCCAATTACGTCAGTACCTAGCCTCGCTACCCTGTCGATGTTTACAACTTCACTAGAGTCATATTTTTCATGGTGGCCCTATGGTCCCATCAGGTTATAAATATTTATCTGGAATTTTCTCTGGTGCATCTTCAAACCCATGGACTTCACCAATGTCATCATCTGGTATTCTAACTGGTAAACCTATAGTGAGTACTGAAAGGCTTGATTCTTTATACACATCATCAGGGTAATATCAAGTTGGTCCTTTTGGGTCTATTCCATCCAGTACTATATCAACTGGACTTCCAGCATTTGGAGAGCAATATTTTCTGTCATATTATCCTCCTCATGATGGGGGGCAACCTTTGGTCACCCACTTTGACAGTACTTTGTCACTTTTTGGTCAACCCAATGTCGAAATGAATGTTTTTCAATGCCAGCGCACTCTGCCTATCCAACCACAAACAGTTGTACACTCGTATCAACCAGTTCAACATGTTACACCCACATCATTTCCACTTGCTAATACATACTTACGCTTGTTAAAAAATCAAAATGGTGTACAACAACCATTTCAGGCGGGTCCTTCAACTCAATACCCTCAAGTATTGGGCCCACAGACTCCAAATCCTCCAGTTAATTTACAACAACAACCTGTACCTGGAATCATTTATTCACAAGCTGGTTTACCATTTTATGGGATGTCACAACCACAACCAAGTTATACCTATCCTCAACCGGATCCATGTTATTCTAATTTGGGTTATAACATTGGTGGATAGACCCCTTGGTAGCCTCAGGCGCAGATGCCTCAACCTTCATTTCAACAAGTATCATATCCAGGTTTTGGTCAACAGAATCCTCAAGCGTTTTCTTATCAAAACAACCCCTATCTGGGTTACCAGCAGCAGATTCCTTATGCTGGTGCTCAAAGGCCTGTTGCTCAAGCAATTCTATCATAACCTAGCTATGCTCAACCTGAACTTAATCGACAGTTACCCTTTGTTGCAACTTTAGAGTTACCAAATTTAAATCGGCTAACCAATGACCCAATCAAATATGCTCACTGGTGGTTGGTGATACCTTACAAATTACCCTCAGATATTCCTAAGTTCAATGGAAACCTTGGGGAAGACCCATCAACTCATGTTATGACTTAGCATTTATGGTGTTCATCAAACTCCCTAAATGATGGTTCTGTTCGACTATGTATTTTCCAGCGTATAGTTACTGTTCCGACTACAAAATGGTATATTGAGTTACCTCGAGCTTATTTTGATAATTTCACTACCCTAGATATTGTCTTTCTGACTCACTTCCAGTTACCCATACGATATGAAACTGGAACGGAACTCTTAACAAATTTCAAACAGACTAATGCTACACACATTTCTGATCATATTCATGAGTGGCTTCGTCCTCATAGAATGGTTAAGACATTTGTTCTTGATCAGCTCCTTGCTGAGTGGTTCATTAAGTCCCTGTTACCATCTATAACTAAGGATGTGGCTAAGGGTGGTGTTGTCACTAAAGAGCAGGTTATTTCTCGTGCCCAATATTTAGACTTGATCTATACTCAGTCTAGCACGCTCTATGAAAAAATTCCTAATGCGCCACGATCTAATTTTACTGTTCCTCCTCAATTAAAGGACTCTCATGTCAGAGACGGCTTGATTGGTACTACAAGCACACATCATACTACTACATCTGATCTTTCACCTTCTTCCGAAATTAATGCCCTGTCATTTAACAAGGGAAAAGTGACAAGCAACCCGGAAGTAAGAAAAAGGGGAAATCTAAAAAAAATCAAACTTCTAACCTGCAGGAAAGATCATCTGATCAATCGTATGGACCTAGGAAACCTCGTTATCCATGCATAATTTGTAATGAGGAACACTTTTTTTCGGGATTGTCCTCACTGCACTGAAGTCTCAAAAATCATTAAGACTTCACATTCGTCAGTTGTGTTGACAAATCTGTTTCTGAATTCAAACACAAATTTGGTTGCAACAGATCCAGCTTCTAGTTCCCAAGTACTTATGTTATCCGTCACAAAACCTTCAACAGGTATTTTGGTGTAAATATGTAATAAAGGTTATGGTAGTCAATCCACTGATCAACCTACTACCTCAACTACGAATCCGTCTACAGAATCAGTACCGCCTACTGCTAATCCTGAATTAACATTTAAGCCACCTAAGGGAGTAATTCACAAATCAACATATAATCCTTGAGCAATAGCTGCTCAAAATTATAATATAGTTTAAGATCTGGCTAAATCCCCTTCAGATATGTCTTCTCTTGAGGTATTACAAAATTCTCCCTCCCAGAATAGGCTTTATTGTTGGCTATTGGTTTTATTGATCCGACTTATTCAAATCTTGTCCTCTTTAATCATACAGGCTGTGTGCCGCAACTACCAGCAGAATTGGCATTCTCCAAACAATTAAATTTTGTCAATAACCTTGTTCATCGTACTATTATTGATGAGGGAGCATCTACCTATATTATGTCTCTAAATTGTTGGAAGTCACTTGGCTCACCGCGCTTATCTCAATCATCAATGACGTTGAAGGATTTTGATGGACGTAGATATCAGCCTTGTGGTATTATTAATAACCTGCATGTTGAACTTGGGGAAAAAACAGTGAATTTTGATGTCAAGGTTGTTCACGGACACCTTGACTATAATATTCTACTTGGAAGGCCATGGGTATATGCTATAACTGCAATTGTTCTACATATTTTAGAATGATTGCCTTTCCATATAAAGGTGCCATTACACTCATCAATCAGCTATCATTCTTTGCCTCTGCTTCGCAGGTAACTGGAAGTGTTCCGTTTGTTCATACACTTCAACTAGCACTTCAGACATTGGTGTAGGACCCTTAAAGGATTCCACTCTCATGGGAACCTTTGCATTACCGCCGCCTGTGACTTCGACAGAAATTGCAAGTATAGAGACTTGCTGCATGATCTCTTCCACTCCATCTAGCTTAAGGAAGAGTATGGGTGATTCTAAAATTGTCATGTTGGGTGAGTTTCTGTCGCCCAGCCCTATTGAGCTGGCATAGAAATCAATCTATCTGGCTTGGGCGGCGAATCCAAAATCAACATCGCCAATTGTTTGGGTTGATCGTTCCTTAGATTTTGGTACTTCATCTGATCCTTTTTCCTCAACTTTCTTGACAGATGAGAATATTTTTGAAGCCATGATATCAGAAGAAAAACCATGGGAAGATTATCATCATCGTTCCTATCTTCCTTATTATGAAGAAAATTATCTTAGTGAACTATATCACCCATCAATCAAAAATTTCTTTTCGAATTCTTTACCTATTAATGCAATTGATTTCAAATGAAATCTGTCAAATATTGAAGAAACCATTTCTATCAACATTTCGACCAAACCTGGCATTATAGAAAATATTGATGTCGGCGTATCTTGTTCTCCATCAGAACTCATAACATATCGCTCTCTATTTCGTGAATTCCGTGATGTATTTTCTTGGTCTTATGAGGAAATTCCAGGCATAGATACTAGTATCGTTCAACACACTATTAATATGTAACCTAATGTCAAACCGGTGTGTCAATGCCTTCGTCCTGTTCATCCAAAGAAGGTTGTTTCCATCAAATCAGAAGTTGAAAAACTTTTGCATGTTGGTTTCATTTACCGTGTTCCGCTAACTGAGTGGGTTTCCAACATCGTTCCTATCATGAAAAAACAAGGAACCATCAGAGTGTGTGTCGATTATCGGGACGTTAACATTGCTTGTCCAAAAGAAAACTATCCTAATCCCTTTATTGACGATTGTGCTAGATGTGAAATCTTTTCATTCATGGATGGATTTTCCGGCTACAATCAAATCAATATCCACCCAGAGGATCAACATAAGATAGCATTCATCTATCCCTGGGGCACATTTTCTTATAGGAAACTACCGTTTGGTTTAAAGAATTCTAGGGTCACTTTTGAGAGAGCAATGTATTATGCTTTCAATGACATCAAGCACATTGTTCAACCCTATCTAGATTATTTACCCACGCATTCACGGAATCGGACTGATCACCTAATGCATTTGAGAGCCATCTTCTTACGCTGTCGACACTAAAAAATACGCCTCAATCTACATAAATGTGTGTTTTGTGTTGGTTCTCATCGTTTGCATTGATTCGTAGTCTCAAAAGATGGAATTTGAATCAACCCATTGAAGTTCCAAGCCATTCTTGATTTGCCTGCACCATCAAATTTACTTTAGATACAAAAACTTCAAGGAAAGGCTAACTTCCTAAGGAGATTCATACCCAACTACGCCAAAATGGCTAAAGGATTTACTCGACTATTGAAAAATGGGGTTCCCTTCTATTGGGACCAAGTTGCACAAGCTTCTTTTGATGATGTCAAGGAAACTCTTGTCTGTACGTCATTAATGTATCCCCCTAATTATCAAAACAATTATTTCCTATATATCGCCGCAGCTAAAACGACCATTTCTATGGTATTGGTCCAAGTATAAAATGGGATAGAACATCCAATCTATTATTTGATTCGTAATCTCAATGATACAGAAGTTAATTATTCATATGTAGAAAATCTTGCCTTGGAAGTTGTTCAAGTTGTCCAAATATTCACCACTATATCCTATTCTGAAAGACCATTGTCGTTTCGGATTGCAACCCCATGACTTATATCTTATCACGTCAATTTTTGGGGGGAAATATTCAAAATGGATCGTCATTTTGTAGGAATTTGATTTGGAATTCATCAAATCTAATTCAAATAAGTCTTTAGTTTTGGCTGAGCTTCTCTGTGACCTTCCCTCTGATAGTACTGCTACTACGTCGGAATAATCAATTCCTGACGAGTCTCTATTTATGATCGGATCATCTGATCCTTGGTATGGAGATTTCATCATTTATCTCCAAAATCAAACTTTTCAGCCTGATACCTCTCGCTCTGAACAGCAACGTATTCAATACCAAGCCAAAGATTATCTGATTTTCGGTGATACACTTTATCATCGTGGTGTCGATACTATTTTAAGAAGGTGCCTCACTCATGAGGAGGCTGAAAAATTTTTAAATGATTATCATGTTGGGGATTGTGGTGGAAATTTAACTGGATACACTACCGTGCAGAATATACTTCGTGTTGGTTACTTTTGGCCTACCATATTTTGCGATTGTATTCTCGTGGTCAGAAGTTTTCATGCGTGCCAGATTTTTTATCATAAAATCCGCAAACCGCCAGCGCCAATTCATCTTGTTGTCTCTGTAGGACCATTCTCAAAATGGGGTATTGACTTCATGACCGGTAACCCTCGTTCGTCCGAGGGGCATGGTTATTTATTTTCGTAGTGGACTACTTAGACCAAATGGGCCGAAGCGATGCCTACATTCAACAACATAGGACAGACAACTACATTGTTTTTCTTTAATCATTTTATTGCACAGTTTGGGGTCCCGCAAGCTATAGTTACATATCATGGGAATAATTTTCACAACCACGTGATGGTTGAATTGACTACCAAGTTAGGATTGTCACATGATAATTCTACTCCTTATTATCCATAATCAAATGGACAAGTTTAGGCTATCAACAAAATTCTTAAACTTATGCTTCAACGAATGATACAAGTTCTTAAAAGAAACTGGCATTTGATCCTATACTCAGCCTTGTGGGCGTACCAAACCTCGATTAGAAACACAACTGGATTTACTCCTTTTCAATTGGTGTATGGTCTAGAAGCTATCTTGCTAATCCAATGTGAAATAAAGTCGTTAAAACTTGCAATCGACTTGTTACCTGAAACCTCAGAAGAAGAAGTGTGTCCTTTTAACCTCATCCATCTTGATGAAATGCGTCGTGAAGCCCAATTGGCCTACAAAGCACATAAGAGACTTATAAAGGCGCAATACGACAAAAATATCCAGCCTCGCATTTTCTCAGAGGGTGACTTGGTCCTTCTTTATGACCAAGAAGTTGATGTAATAGGTACAGGGAAATTTGATCCATTATGGCATGGCCCCTATATTGTCAAATGAGTTCTTTCTAAGGGTGCCTATGAGTTGGTAGATTACGATGGAATTCCATTGGTGCAGCCCAGAAATGGGTTGTATCTGAAACGTTACTATGCTTAATCATGACCATAGTATATTGTATATCTATGTTGTTGATTTGCATTCATTATCTTAGTTTTTCTTTTAGATTTTTCTTGACGTTAGTAATCCACTTTCCATTTGATTGCAGATGTCTAAATATTTGGAACCATTTTTTGGATATGTTGATGGTGCTAGTCGTAGTACGCAGAATCTATCCTTTGTAGCATGGGCCATTTTCGCTCCGAACAGTGAGTTAGTGAGTTTTCAAGGGATTTGTACCGGTAGATCGACAAACAATATCATTGAGTATAGTGCATTGATCAAACTTCTCTCTGATGCCATTTCATTTGGTATTAACCGCATTATCATAAGGTTAGACTCACAACTTGTGGTATTACAACTTAATAGTGTTTATACTGTTAGAAATCCAACACTGCATCGTTTGTTCCTAAGAGTTCGACTTTTGGAAGGACACTTTGATCTTATTCAATATCAACACATTTCCAGAAATTTGAACACATTTACTGATTCTTTGGCTAATCAAGTTTTAGACAGACATTTGCAACACATGTAAAGAAAGAATTCACATAATTGAATAGGATTGCACAGTAAGCATAGGAAAACACTAAAATCAAATAGATAGATAGTTATAGGCTTTTACAAAAATTTGTGCCCAAGACACATTGGTCATCTTACCTCAAAATGTATGCAACATGTCAAAAGTAAACTAGTGGTGCTCGTGGTAACATGCTATAGATCTAGCTATCCTACGCAATAACCACATCCAGCGGTTAGGAAAACCTTTAGTATGGCACTGCAGTCGCATGGGTAACTCTTCAATCCAGAAATCTGGAATTCCGAAGATCAACCCCTTTATGTGCTGCCAAAGCTTAGACAGAGTCTCAGCCATGTCTAGATCCAGAAGGACTACTCTCCTGACAGCCCTCTCTGCTGGCTCATTTGCTACATGCTTTGGTTCCTCCACCAGTTGAACTCAACCAACATCTGCATTACATCAAAAATTTAATTTAGTCTTGGGAAAACATCAAAAATACAAAAACAATGTACGAACCTTAGAAAAATCAAAAACATGGTCAAAAAATTCTTACCTATTGCACCCCACTGAGCACCTTCTGGTAAAGCAAAATCTGGATATCCTCGGAAATCAACACCTGCGTATGCATACTCATCGATGGCAATAATCTATCACCTGAACCAGGCGAAGAACGCAGTCGAGAACACAATGGTCTATTGGCCTGCATGCCTACCCATTAGTTCTACCCATCTCTACATCCTCGGATCTCTAGGATTAGACACACCCAGTGTCACATGTTGTGGCTGCATCAGTGGAATCCTCTCTAAGAAAAATGAAATGAGGATTGAACCATAATTGAAATTTTTCTTCCTTCCTCCCTTTTCCTTGTTTAGTTGTTCTTTTATCGGAGAAAGCACAGCTTCAGACGATTTGAAGAAGGTTGGCTCCATACACTCTAATGCTTACTCAATATATGATCTATTCACTACATGTAGTGTAACGGTGCCAACAAGTTTTGGGATCATGAAAATAATGGTTCTCAAAGGAAAATATCTAACATCCCAGATGTTTATCTTCCCATCTTTGCTTGGCTCTACCCCTAGATAGCAATGTTGCAAAACATAATCTCTCACAGTCTCTCCTCCAAGAACAGACCCTGAGAGCGAAATAGGCAAGCCTCTCCTCGACAAACCTATGAGAAAGTATACATCCTCCACTAGTATAGGAACCACTTGGTTCTTAATGTGAAATGCCTTGATAGTTGGATCCCATGCTTGAACTAGGAACTCCAAGAGTTCTATTTGTTGCCTCATCCCTCACAAATGAAAGTACTTTAAAAAGCCACAATCTCTTAGGGCTCTTAATGTACCCAGATAATTTAGGGCAATCATATCCTGTACTTCATGCTCTCTTTCCCTCCATTTAATCGTCATTATAGTCCGATGAAATCCTTAAATATAACCATAAGACTCATTAGACTCCATTCAATGCAAAAAATTAGACAAATTTTTGGCATAGTGTAATAATAAAAAATGAATATTGCACCCAACGCAGTCCTGAACAAGGGATAGTGCGCTACATATGCAGCTATCCTTCATTTTAGCTACTACACAATGCACTTTTCGATGCTCAAGGGCACGTTTCCATCTTTGGGAGAAGAATTTACCCTAAGGGGCTCAAAACCCTAAAAATTTGCAGTGAAAGGAAATGAAATGATAACTGAAGGAAAGAGAGGGTTCATGGCACTAACTTGGATCAAACGGCAATGGAAACCGTCCACAGAATTGATCGCAATCAGCAACTAAAATTCAAGGGCAAAAACAGGTTCAGAGCTCCAAAATGCAAATGGTAACTATTATATGGTAAAAATGAATATTAAAACTCTTTTTAATAGTCATTTAATTGTTTTCAAATCATATTTATTACTATGACTATGGTTTTATTGTGTTTTTTTCATGAAACAGGTATTTTTAATCCATTTGATGTTGTTCTGAATAGGTTTTACAACTGATGAACATATTATTCGTGCAAATTTATTTCAAGAATGATTTGACCACAAAGCATACTTTTTATCCTTATTTTTCGAGCTTTGTTAAAAATAAAAAAGGATTTGAAGCACACTTTTATCTCTTTTTCGAGCTTCAATAATAGCGAAAAAGGAACCCCTGGAGTCTTCTTTTAGCTCTTTTCAAACTCCGATAATGTGAAAATATTGCCGAGAACTTGTCTTTTGAGCTCATAAAAGTAAATTAATTGATATCTACTCAGTATAATTTTAACCCTTTTCGGATTGAGATAGATTATTTTCGAAAAAGGAATACCTTGGTAAAACATGACTAAAGAGGTTCTCTCAGATATTATTTTACTCTTTTTCGGATCTGAGCGACAACTTTACGAAAAAAGTACTTATGGAATTTTCTTTCGTCCTCTTTTTCAAACTCTCTAAATATGAAAAAGGATTGCGTTGTCACTATCGTTAGGCTCGTTAAAACATAAAATAGCGATGGACTTGTCGATCATGGCAAGAATCGAGTTTCATTCATCGCTAGACTTGTTAAATTATTAAATAGCGATAATTTGTTCGCCCGAAGGGTTGAATTATAGATCAAGCATATGTTATCCTCCTCAAGCTTGTTAAAAAATAAAGACGTACTAGTCGAAAAATGACCGGGGAAAATTTGGGAAAGTGAACATAACTTTTTACAATAGCAGGTCGCTCTTGAACATGACACTTCACTCCATCACCGTGATTGTTTGGGTTGGGTAATCTTCTTGACGGTTCATTCATACCTATGGTTCATCATACCTTCACTTTGGTTTTGGTTCAATGCTGCCAACTCATCTCAGTGTCGCCGATATATTCAAGAGAATTCATCTAGTGAATACTCATCCTTCTACTATACTCATAAACCTTCATTCTCATGACAGTCATCCCTGAACATTGCTATATCAATTCATGCCTTTGTCTCTGAAATCAGTAACTCCCTTTTTCATAATAAGGTGACTTCCTGTCGATGACAAATCATTATCCAGGAAGTTCACTTAGAAACATCATATTCCCATACCACGAGGCTTGTTACAGCATTGACAAGATCATCGCTTCCAAAAATATTGTTTAAAATTTTTGTTTGGTGTTGCGTATTAATCCGCTTCTAAGTGACAAGACCGATCTCTCTAGTACAAAAGGTAACTAATAGCAACAAATGCACTCAATTATACTAATCTCTCTTCTAAGCACAGCAAGATTTATAAAAACACCAGCTGTGTGTAAGAACCTACCTCTTGTCCAACGCTTGCTTGCTTACTTGATTTGTTGAAGTCCTTCCCGTGCAATCGAAAGAACGTCTCATATATCCGCAATCACAAACAAGGAAAAAAGATTAAGCAAAAGACCAGATAGACATTATCATAAATCATACTTATCATAATGATCAAGGAATTTATGAAATAAACCACAAATTGGACAAACTTAATGAGAGAAAATGAGTATATTTGTATTAACTTTAAAGATAGAAAACCTTTACAACCTGCCTTGATGTTGTGCAGTCTCCTCCCGGGTCCGGCGGGTGAATCTCCTTTACTTTGACAAGATTGTGACTCTTGTTTCAAGACAATGGAGATGAGTGATTTAACCTCACAGAAAGTCTGGTTACTTAAGTCTTAAATCTCTACGCATTTAACTTCAAATCTCATAAGCTTGAACTCCCTTTCGAGGCTACCCAAGGCCTCTTTTATAAAGAAAGAGAAAAGATTTCTAGTTCCAAATATGAAGGGATAGATTCTCCTTCAGGATAAGCTCTCACATCAAGGGAAGCAGGCTCCACCGAAGTGAGGGATGCAAGGAACCTCTTCAAGGCGTATCCATTCCCGAAAATTCCCGTCAGGAACCCTTCTAGAATTCAATTCGGGAATTCATCTTTTTATTCTTACTTTTCGCCCTTTTATGTTTTACGCAGGTCCGGTGACCATTACACAGTCAAAGAATGCAGTGGTGATGGTTCCTTGCGGTGGCCGAGATTTAGGTGCGGGACCGTGTGGAATGCATAAGAGAAAGTGCGATACCAATTCTCAGGGGGATTTTAGGATTTTCTTCTCCTCGATTGAAGCTTGATACGAGGAGTCAGGTATATTGGACTTACAAAAGGAGTGCGTATGAGTAATACAATAAGCTCATACAAAATGTGTTGCAACGTCAAGGTGATGCTTTTCGTGTAACAAATTGCCCCCAAAGTGCAAAGTATGTAATAAATGAAGTCGTAGTCTATCATATATGAAGAGTGCAAGATTTTATCATTTCAAAGATCATCCCTGTGGACACCGCCCCGGCACCGTAAAAACATTCAATGCAAAATATATACATGTATATGTCATCACCGAGGTAGGCATTCCCATACTCAGATAAAAACTAACTATAAACTAATCAAATCATTCGATACGTGAATGATTTTTGAACACATCATAGTACGTATATATGTGATGCCGTATGGACGCACCTATCCGTTTATCAATAGTCTACCGTATAGATGACAACAAAATTTCTCGTACCGGATGTTGAAACGATTCCGTGTCTTGATTTCCAGATTCTAACCAAGACGATTTATCAATATGGAATGATGGTCAAGTCGAACATGTAGAAACCACTTGATTACCAGTCAATGACAAATCGTTAATGCGAGAGAAACCACCAGTAATGTCAATGGTTTCCCAAAGTACTCGCATAATCCATGAAATGTGAATGAATGAGCTGAAGCGAACATGTCACCGAGTAATTCGATCAAGGTCGTTGATGTAACCTATCGTCGAAACGAGAAACTCGCCATTGAGGATTGTTATACCGTACGATTTCCGGATCAACTTTCTAGATAATGTGTCGATGTCGATAGAAAGTGATCCGTCGTAGGCAAGCCCACAACACGAAACTATAGATCAAGTTTTGAAAATATATTACAAGGGACCGACTCAGGATGGTCAAAGATGGATGACAGATATCTTGCGTATGAATGGTTTTATTTGGAATCGTCTTTCGACATAATGACATCATAGTATGGCTTATGGGAGACACCGATCATAAAGCTAATACCCGTAAACCTACCAAAACTTTTCAATGTGGTTTGATTAACTCATAGGCAAAGGATTTCCCCAACCTCAAAAAATATAAGTGTCGTGTCCAAGAGTGGTCAACCGAGTTTTCGATAATTCTAAAATACAACAAATATGCCCATTTTTCTTCTCTTTTCCCCCAATTACTGCAAGTACCTCTTTTATTTTTGACAAGCTTCGAGGAGGATAACATTTGCTTGGTTATAAGCCTGTCCTTCTGATGAGTCCAACTTAGTTTAAAATTCAACCCTAAGAAGGAGTGGTTCGTTCCCCGTTGAAAATTAAAATGGTGTCCTTTATCATGCGAAGTTTTAACGAGTCCGGTGATAGGAGAAACTTTGTTTTCAGCTTTTGAGTCGAAGAAAACTTAAGAAACTTATGGGTGTTCTTTTTTCAGAAATTTAGTCTCTCAAGCCCGAAAAGGATAAACAATGCGGGAGAGAACTCTATTGACCGTATTTAGTCAACGTATACCTTTTTCGTAAATAGTCCATTTTTACCGTAAAAAGGGGTGGAAACTTATACCGAAGGGACGACCGTTCATTTACTTTAACGAGTTCGAATAGTCAAGTACCCTAATCTTTTCATATTTAGAGAGTCTGAAAAGGGCTTAAAAGAGGACTCTGAAGGTTTCGCTTTTTTCGTAAAATTTTTGAAAGAGTCCGAAAAAGTGATAAAAGTATGCTCTTTGTTGAAAAACGATCATTTCAATTAAAAAACTCGTCAGACAAAAACTCAAAACATTACACATAATTGCTTAAGATAAATAAAAATGCTTTCAAAAATATCCTTTTAAAGTGAAAAATAAATAAATTTACAATTCATTCATTCGAAAAAACTTATAAAAGGACTTTTTCTATTTCATTTCACTGTCACGCAAGAGTGAAAAGTAAAAAAGCTTCTTGGATAAAAAAGTTCCCGTGAAGACTCGGAAAATTCAACCGTTGAATCGAAAATCGTCACCTTCGGTGTAATCCACGAATTTTATCTTGTTTTTCATCCGTTTAAAATTCGTTTTTTAGGCTTTAGTTTGATTTCTTTAGGCAAAAATTGGTTTAAAAATGCGCTCGCTGTCCGTTACAGGGCGGACAATGGTGTAACCTCGCGGACCTCGATTTTTTCGAACGGGAAAATCGATGGTACCGCACCCGCACACATCTCACGTGCGGAGCTACGCTCTGTTTACAAAGAGCGATGTGTACCCGCGCTGCTAAATTTAAAGCATGGTTTTCCCAAATTTCTACCAAAAAAATCTTCAAATGAAATCATTCTAATATGCCTTATTTTCGTGTTGCGGGTGATTAACAAGATGCTTATTTAAGTAGAAAGGGAACATGAGGAAGTGTGGATGAAGTCGTAATACCCATTTACCCAATAAAGGGTATTAAAAGCATGCTCGCTTATACAACGTCATTTTCGGCATGATAAGGTCATGGAACTCTTAACATGGTCAGTAGATGACAGCAAGCATAAGAGGACCGTTGTTTCTTTATTATGTCACCGGCTCAATTGAGCCGGAGGATACATACTTTTTGACTGTTTGTCCAAGAGGCGAACATGCATCTTTGTTTGGGACCAGGCTGTGGCCAGACCGTCGCTACGTCTTCAACTCGAATTTTGCAATGATCGTGCGTATCCTTTCGGGACAAACGATTGGACATAAAACATATCATCCGTCCCGAATTGGGTGTTACATTCACCGTTACCAACCAGGGAGCGCCATGCCAGGCTACTGGTTCCCACTGCGCATTGTCGGTGGACTCAAGTTGCGCACCATCTTCAACTGGCAAGGGAGCCGTGTCAGCCAACATAAAAGGCCAACTTACCAAGAGCAAAACCGGAAACTAAAAACCTTTTGGACACGCATCCATCGTCGTTTCTTTTTGCTTTGGAGAGACCCCGCCAGGCTCCACGCAGGCCGCTGACGCCGCTCGTACCGAGAACCGAGAATGGTTCGCTGTCCGCGCCGATGGCCCGTCATGCTATCGTGCACCGAGATTGTACGATCGTTTACTTATTATTGGATCGCCAAGCTTTTACAGATAGAGGATTTTCCATATGTGGATAGATTTCCGCGGAGATAGAGAGATGTCTCTCTCGGGCAGGGAACAAGGACGATTCAGTAAAACATTTTTCAACGTTTGCTAATTTCTTTGATTTTTTTAATTTTTTATCGTCTTAGAAAACTAATAATCAAAATTTTTTTGAATACGTATGTAGGTCCACAACGACCACCATCTCAACTTTCGAGAGTGGAGACAAACCACGCTGGTGCCCGCACTCAGCCTCAGCGAGGCCAATCGCAGAGATTTTGACCGATTTGGAGCATCATCTAGAGCGCTCGACTCTAGATACGTTACTCGCAGACCAAACATAGATGACATTCTCTCAAATGCTACAAAGATATGTGATTGGAGTTCCGGCATTCCCTTCGGAGGTTCTTGAAAGGTGGTGGCCCGAGCAGCTTGTTTCTATCGAGACCATCATCGGGAAGAAGAGATGATTTTTGTAGACTCATTTTTGTACTTTTGTGTTATCATTTTTGCCGATCATAAGGTGTTTCCAACCTATGATCGAAGACGATGTATATTTTTTTGGAAATTACACTCCTTGCGATATATATCACTATTTTGACTCGCTATCTCTGTGTACATAAATTAATGTTGTTTGTTTTACTACTTTTAATTATTGCAAATAAGCGATATTTACTTTCTCTGCTACTTTGAAGTAACAATCATACGACAAAACGTCGAATAGCGATATTCAATATAATCAAACTCACGTTCCAAGAGACGAATCCTCAAAAATAACCGTAATACACCGGATTTTCAGTTGGTATAAACCTCGTTAAGTCATAATACAACAAGTTCGTAATCCAACCTTACAATCAAACTCCGAATTCCAAATGATATGGACTCGCATAACAACTGTAATACCCACTTATACTGCAATGTTATTTGTTGTTCGACCAAGGCTTACCCCATGCATGGATACTAACTCGCTCGCAGGGTGAATAGACAACCTGCCGCGAAAGAAATGTTCCGTGTACTACGACAAGCACCATCATTAAAACTAATGTAGGTTTGAAGAGGCCGACATCTCTGCAATATCAAGAGTAAAACTCGTATGCTACCATAGTGATTAAAAGTCCACAATTTCTGAAATCTACAGACACTTTTCTATCAAAAAAACACAGACCAAAAGAAAAATTCAGAAACTAACAAAATCTCCACACTCAAAGTTATGCACATCACATATGCTCGCTCAAGGTCCAAAGGGACACCCACAAATCTACTAACTCATGTGCCCCTTTTGCTAACTTCGTTCAATAACATAGGGACCATGCCACATGGGCACGAATCCTCTGTACTCCTAGCTTGTCATTAGCTTGATCATAAAGCAAAACTAGGTCTCTTCCTCGAAAAATTTTCGAGGGGTCACATTTCTACTGGGCCGAGCTATCTCAACATGAGCTCTGCTTGCTGGTCATGTGACTTCGTCGATTCTCATCTAATCGGGCCAAGTACAAGAAACGTTTTTCCTCTTCGTACGTAGCCGAAAGTAATTCTACGACTAATTTTAGTGACTAGATTCGCATTCAATCTACAAAGATGGGGCCTTCTAAACCGTAGACCAATAAAAGAGTGAAACCTCGTTGATGTTTTGACCGAGGTCAATATGTGCCCAAAGCGCTCTAAAATAACATGGAATGCCAATTGCCTTGTGAATACCAATGATTCGTTTAATCATGGTGACTAAAACTTTATTAATGGCTTCAACCGTACCATTTGCTTGTGGATAGTGACGCAGTGGAACTATCGTGGCGAGGCCGGTTGTTCGTTATTCAATATCATGATGTTCCGAAAATGACTTCAAGATTCGTAATAATAGCTTGGAGGAACACCAAACCCAGCAATTATACATTGAATACGACTGCGTGCAGGCAGCTTTTCCGCCACCACAGGCATCGCTCGGCCCATTTCGCAACACCCACTGCGAGAATAATATAGGCATGCCCCGCCGAGTGAGGGTTACATGTGATGAAATCACACCATTTTGCACGAATTCAACAGCAATTATAGGGTGAAGAGGGAGCGGTGGTGCGCGTATTTTCCTATCAAAAATTTGACAGCTTGTGGCATTTCCAAACCTATAACAAATTCTTAAATAATGTTGGCCAAATAACTCCGCACGTTAAAATCTTTACAAGCAGCATACCGACATATGACCGCCACATGTTCAGAATAGCAACAGTTTGCACCTTTTCAGCTTCTTCATGAGTTAGACAACGTCGGAAAACCAAATCCGCTCCACGTCGATAAAGAGTACTCAATGATATATTGTTGGGATTGAAATCGTATCTGGCCGCCGAGTTCGTGAAATTTCGGCCGAAAAAGATTGGCTTGGAGACATACATCATCCCCATACCACCGATCGTTTATCGACAAGAACAGCGCATCTCGCCTATGGACTTTCCGCCACCTGCTTCAATATCGCAGAGGGAAAATCACATTAGTTCCGCAAAACTGAAGATTTCTTTGCCTTGATTTTTCAAATTCCAAGTCAAATTCGCAGATAACTATCCATTTAGAATACTCGTCTCCCCTAGCAATTAACCGGTCAAAATATACATCATAGGGTTGCAATCAGAAATTACTCGTGGTTTTACGTAACAATATGTAATGTCGAAAACGTTGACACGAATGGCGATGGCTACCACTTTTCCATACTGTAGATATTTGATTTCACGCATTCAAATTCTCACTCAAGATAGTAAATCACATGTTCGCCGTTAGATTCATCTTCTTGAACTAGTACCATTCCAATAAAGGGAATGAGAAGCACGAGATACAAGATGTAACTTGAGTGAAGTTGGGAGGATGCAATAACGGCGCATGGGTCAATGGTTAAGGACAAAAGATCGATCAGCCACTCCTAGATCCCAAAAGAACGAATGTCCCGTTTCAACAACCGAAAACTCCTTCGCAAGCTCAAGATAGTTCTAATAACGAAAGTTTGCTTTCCCCGCAAACTTTGGATTTGGCGCAATGTCGAAGGAGGAGGCAATTTAACGATAGCTTCAACCTTCTAAGGATCAACATACGAATGCCCTCGATTTTGAGACAACAAAATCCCGCAAACGACCCGATTCTACGTAAAAACACATTTATGAGGATTCAACCTGATCCGATAATGCCGACATCTCATAAAAATTGCTCATAAATGAGTGGGATGATCGGTCTACGTAGGCCAGAATGAGTAGGTAAATCATCGAGATATGGTCGAACAATGCTTAATGTCATGAAATGTACAAGACATCGTTCGTTGAAAAGTTGCTCCGCATTCTTTAGTCCAAAAGGTAGTTTACAAGAAACGTTCCCCATGGACAAATGAAAGTTGTTTTAGGTTGATCTCATAGAGTATATTTATTTGATTAGAAATGAAAAACCATCCATAAAGGAGAATAGTTCACTACCAAGACACCACGATTATCTCGATCGATATAGGGTGTTGGATAATTGTCTTTTGACACGCTCGATTAATGTCCCTTATAATCACATACTCTTATCGTTCCTTGTTTTTTAAAGATGAACAATATTCGATACCCAATCCGTTAAGGGAATTGGATAAATGAATCCTCGTCTAAGTAATTTTTCAACTTCGTTTTTAAAATAATTTTCTAGGATGTATTTGACGTAATTAAGGACGCAATGTTTTGCATCCGGTAAGTCTTAATTTCATGAACCACGATCGATGTGATTCCACCTCGGCATTTCTTCATAAGACCGTGTGCAAACACGTCAATGTAATTCTTGAAATAGCTTAGTAAGTCCGACCTTTCATCTCGAACAACAAGTTCATATGAATGTTTCGTTAATTATTCCCGTTTCACCGAAAATGTCAATTGGAACCGTTTCAGATATATTTTCTCTAAATTTAACTCGAATCGGATTTTTCAATGGATTCCCGAGGTTCCTTGGCATATTCGCAGTAAAAATTGAAGCGAAATCATTTTCAAAATGATCTAATTCTGCAAGAATGAAGACCGAAGGGATGGAGATCTTCCCATGGTAAATCATCACAATTTATTAAAACTCACTAATTTACTATCCGTATGAACAATTTTGTGAAATTGCCGTTGCGTCCGAACCAGAAATAGAAAGTGATTCCTCTTGATCCCATTCATTGGATCGATTTTGCCAGTACAAGGTGACCCATTGTACCGTACGCACTTCAAATGGACTCAAAGGCATCGCGCTATCAAATGAGTCTATGTCGTATCTTTGCATCTGTTGATCAATGTACATAACCGTGTCTCAAGGAGATCATGAATAGTTGCGTAGAAGACGATACGTTAGAGGAGGAAAGGAAAAAGTTCCTAGCAAACCAATCTTTAACCAAACCTACTCCGACATCCTTATAAGGGATACCCGCTACCAACATGTTGGATTGTTTCGTAGAGGCCGGGTCTCGACGAAAAAATAAGTTAACCGATCTATCATTTACGATCCTTCCTGATATGGAAATTTTATAAGTCATAGCATAAGACCAACTACGACCCAAAAGAGAAGGTTGTAATCTAGAGGGCATCAACTACTTCTCCCACATCTAGATTAACAATTTTCCCTTCAACCCCCATGGGTAAATCCTACAAAATACCATAAGGTTGAAAACCTCGACCATCAAAAGCTTTTAGAATTGGTTGAGATTGCTATGTAGGAGAACCAAGAGATTTCCAACACCGAAGCGACATAATACACGTGAAGCTCCTCATCAATCACGATTCAAAATAGCATGTTTTTACTAACACCGGAACTGAAAGCCATTTGGGTGAGGGAGACGTTGCAGCGTGCTTCTAAATCGAAGATTATGAGGTTAGAACTCAACATCAACAAACCCCTATAGCAAGATAACAATAATTTACGTTGGTATTGACATGATCAAGAAAGATTTCCAAAGCCGATATCATTCAAGGAGAAACAAATAAATCTTCAACAATGTTGTAATTCTAGTTAAATTTCCTCTCGCAGATGTGGATTGGAAATCGTATTTACGAAGAACACCTTTAGCAAAGTGCTTGATTATCAAGTTCTGGATTTTGTTTCTCGACTCGTAACGACCTCTAAATGAGGAGTTGTATTTGATGCGTTGGCATTAGAAGACTCTTCTTGCCATCGGGATTTCCAATCAGAATTTTTACTCTGCCGTAACCTTACATGAGACATCATCATAATATTCTTTCAAAGTGGTCGAGGAAGAACCAATCATCTTAATATCTTGAATCGGAAAAGGATCCTTTAAGACAACAAAGTTGTTGCGATCCTTTAATGAGTTTCCGTAACCTCTTCTCGATATGGGCATTCTTTCGTGAAGTGATCTTGTTCACAAATGAAGCAAGGATAGCGAGGTTTACGTTTCTCATCATTGGATTCTTCTCTATCCGTTTCTTTCTGAATTTTTCTATTTTTGTTCCTCCCCTTCTTTTTACTACCGGATTTTGATTTTGCCGTAGATGTTTCAACGACATGAATATCGGCGTAAACTTCTTGAGAGGATTCTCCTTCGGGGAATCAAATGCAAAGTTATAATTGGAGAAGAATTCTTTGAGGATTTCTTCTTTACTTTTAGAACCAACTGTATTCAACTACAATCGCTACGCATGAGACCCTCAAGGAGAAGCAAATATTTGACCTTGTTTAGGTAAATCGGAATTTTTTCATGTAGTGACCATCGCATAGACGAGGTCATGGTACCGAGTCGTATAATTACTTGCTCTTCAAGAATAAATACCAAATTTTAGCTACATCTTCGTTGATTCATGCGTAATGATTTTACAAACCATTCGCCAAAATTTGATCCTAATATAAACTCACCAAATGCCTACGCTTACCTCATGAATATGATCGTAAATATACGTGGACGTAGATTGTTTTAGTGAAGTTAATAATTTTGTGCCATTGTCGTATCCGACAAAAAAATCGGAAATGAGTTAAGAAAGACGTTTACAATCGATCGAAATTATGAAACGAGCCTCGTGGTAACTCAATGTACCATTTGGTCGCAAGACCTATAAGTGTCCTCTCGGAAAAGACGTAAGCGAATCGAATCATCAATAATAGAATTAGATGCACACCAAAGGTGATAAGTCATCACATGATTTGATGGATCCTCTTCCGTCTTACCTTCAAATTTCGTATATCACCTGGCAACTTATGAGGTATCGACGTTACGCTTCCGTATATTGAAAATAGGATCATTTTGTAAGGCGCGTCAAATCGTAAGTCCAAAAGCTACATGAATGGTAACTCCATTTGTTGTGGTCACGAAACCTTGAGAAGTTAAAGATTCAGGAGGCGGATACCCGTGATAACCAGGACCCATTAGTGCTATCGTATAACCTCCGGATGTCTGTGATGAGTTTGGTCGGCATCGAGGTTTTTATAAGTATAACCAGGGTATGGTTGATAGCTTGGATTTTGTTATTAGGACCGTATTGCGGTTGTCCTGGTGGGCCGTTGATAAGTAAATTGAGTGTTGACTCTGCAACAACCGACGCCCGTACCGCTTGTCTCCGCAGCATCTAACCCCGTAGTCCGAGCCGAAGGTCCCCGACCGAGGCTGCAGACTTGAGGGACGGCACGGAGCACGGGGATAGCCGAACTCGGGGCTACGTATACCTTAAATAGGTGTGTTATGTTGAACAGACGTTGCGGTGCCAGCTACGCGCGCTTGGGGCGGAGTCCGAGGTGTACTAGGCCGCCCCTCGCCGAACCGAACTAGGTGCAGGAGTTTGAATAATGGGCCGACTGTGTTGTCAAGGAACCGAAACCAATGGTCGACTGTGTTGATAAGGTAATCGGCATTAGTCGCAAAGGTTGTTGATATTGGGACGGATCCCACACCATCATTCCTAGGGTATTGTCCCGTAGAAGGTTGAATCGCAAGGACCAAAACCTCGGTTGAACGTAGGGTTGATAATAAGGTAAAGTTCCTCGCTCTCGAAATGCATAGTTTCCACCTTAAGGCCGTTGGTAAATGGGATTGGGTAACGTCTTGGGAGTGTTGATAACCTTGAGAGGCACGACCGGGAGCCGGGGGTTTTTGAGGACCCCGAGAGCATATTGAGTTTGGGGTTGACCTTGAGGAATGTACTCGTCCTCGAGTTGGTAACCCCGAGGTATGCATCGTCCTTGGGGTTGCCCCCCAAAATAATATTGATCCACGCCTTGTCCCTTCCGGGAAAGCTACCTTGAGGTTGAGCTCGGTGGTACTGACTACCCTGGGAGGTTGCCCCCTGTGCGAACATCACTTCCGAGTTGCTCCCCGGCAAAAATCGAGTTCCCCGTGCTGACCCTGCTGAAACCATCGCTCTTGTGCTTTATAGATTAGAATATACGTACATCATATAAACTGTTTCCGCGTTCGACGTCTAATTTTAAGTCCACCAAGACCGTATGACAACACATTTTCGATAGGTTGAGGAGTGGCTCCCGAGAAAGTACCGTACAAAGACCGATATCCCGCAGAAATCGTGCTACCACCATGTAAAAAAGATTCGTGCGTTTGTGAAAACATGGATGACTTCCTCCACCCATAATAGATGACTCGGGATAATAACTCGGGCGTAGGATGAAATGGAACCTCGAGGTGATAAAAAGCAAGACCCGGATTCTCTAAAAAATCGCTTAAAGAAAGATACCAGGGATTAGTTCGAATAGGGCCGTAGAAAATAGATTCACTCTCCCCAAGATTTATCGATCGAGGAGCCGGGAAGAGATATGTCTTCGTCCGGATTAGTAAGTTCTTCTATAGAAATTAATCCTTGCAGGGAAGATTTTCGTAATGATATTTTTCTAACTCGGGTGAACCGGACTAATAGTTGGTGAGACAAAACCCGAGGATGTTTCTAACATGTAGAAAGATTCAAGCCAGCTCGAGATTTCAGTTACGTATACCTCCAAATAGGAGAAATATTTTCAGCGACTTCAGAAACCGAAATCGGTTCTTGAATATATTCGTTGTAGGAATTTGATGATCAGATGTATCACAATAGCAGAAGCCACTGCTGATCTAAGTCTACTTGGCCATCGTGTGGTACCGTAGCCTCGAAGCCCTTCAAGATGACCCGGTGTAAATTTAGGTTTCTCGTATTCTCCGGATTGTTCCCACCGCCACGATGAAATTATCTAATCACACGCAAACAAAGAAAAATTTCAATGAAAACACCTAAAGTCTCTAAGAAACAAACAATTGAATCACTCGCTTAAAAATCTAAGAGTTAAACCACACACAAACAAGTAACTTTCCGTACTAAAAAATCACTAGTTATGATGAAATCAAACTTAGTAGAGTTTTAACACGAAAAGTTGCCATGGAACAGCTTACCCCGACAACTCCGTTTAATGAAACAGACTGCACAAGTTTCTTCACATAACCATCTCGAGTGAAGATAACCCCTCAAGAGGAGTTCAAGTGAGTTCAGTCGACGTCCGTTCCAGTATTGAAGTGATCTTCCCTCCACCGTCACCTTAGAAAGAATCCTAAAGATTAAGGCCTCTAAGGTTACCAATCGAAACAAATATACCCTCGGGGAACACAGCCTACGATCCGACACACACGCAAGGAAGGCAGTAACAAAAGCTCAATCCCTCAAGGCTCTCACGAATCCAAGGTTTAAAGACAAGTGACCCCCTCGGCTCCTCGACAATGGTCTATCCGAGGTTTACCGCTTTTAATACGTGTATATCTTCTATCGTCTCTAACGAGGAAGGATTGATTACCCCACCGGTTCGTATATGATCTCGTGCTTAACTCTTTAAGAGGAGCTTCCCGCAGCATACATGCCACAACCGGAATTCTTCCTACCGCAAGATAAATCTACTTGTTTGTTTTATCTATCTTGGAGAGTTAATTACCCCTACTCCAAGATACTAGCCTAAGCTATGTTGGTGATGAGAGCCCTAGAAATAAAAAGATTACTAAACATGAATTTTATTTAAGCGTTACTTTTAAGGGTTGTTTCTTGCCGAAAGGTGCTTTTAAAATGAAACTTCGTATGATGTGAAGACTCGACTCCCAAAAAAAAAAACTAAAATGCAATCTCCATGATGATATTCAATTCTTTTCTCTTTCAATGAACTTTCTATCTAAAGAAGAGTTAGAGAATGCAATCTTTAAATTTCTTCTTCAAACATGAAAACTAATTGAAAGAAAACTATTTTGTCTTTTCAATAAACTATCAAAGCTCACACAAAAATCCCTTTTCTTTTCCAAACAAGAAGTTACAAAACAATTCTCTTTCTCGAAAGAATCTACAAAAATTAAAACTATTCAAAACTACAAAGACTAATCTTAAGAACTAATCTAAATTGAGTAAAAGCTTTTAGAGTTTTTTTATGAATGTTTCTCTTAGTTATTCGAAGAACTAAGAATCTATTCGTTCGCATATCAAACAGACCAAAACACTCCAAACATTTTTTCCAAAACACTCAAAGAATAAATGAAATTCAAAACTTTGAAGCAAGCTCTTTCGAAGATTTGCAAAGAAATCAAAAGGCTTAATTTCTCAATCTAGGATGTTTTCACAATGAGGTCGGATTCAAGATAAAGAGAGATCCATGTGATCCGAGATAACGTAAATTGTCAAAAATTTTGAATCACTATAAAGACCAAAATAGGAAAAATAATCCAATTCCGCAAAACTTCTAGAAAATCATTCAAAATCCTAACACTGAAGTTCTTAGACAATGAATTCTTGATAGACACAATTTCACTGGGCCTGGGAAGAAACCAAAGATCTAAAAATTAACCAAAAGAAATTTAGAAATTTTCAAAATTTTGCTGTGGTCCCATGTAAGCAAGCAGTTATTAGGTGCGGTCCCGCATCGTATTCTATAAAGAACGTGCGAAACTGCTCCCAGACCGTAACAAGCGATGCGCAGTGCGGTCCCGCAAAAATGATAGAAAAATTCAAAACACTTCTAAACTTTCAAAAACAAAATTTAAAAAAATTTAAAACACCCGTACGTATGTGAATCAATCAAAAACCGGTAAAAAGAAACCTTTTCTCAAGTCAAAAATCAAAGAGAACCAAGAACAAACAAGTTCTTCCCTGAGTCGCCATTTTGTCAAGTAGATTAATCCGTTCATGGGACAAGACCAATCTCTAGTACAAAAGGTAACTAGCAACAAACAGCCCAATTATACTAATCTTTCAAGTGGTATAAGATTTATAAAAACACCATACTGTGTGTAAGAACCTACTCTCTTGTCCAACGCTTTGCTTGCTTACTTGATTTTGTTGAAGTCCTTCCCGTGCACCGAAAGAACGTCCTTCATATATCCGCAATCACAAACAAGGAAAAGATTACAAAGACTGTGATAAACACATTATCATAAATCATACTTATCATAATGATCAAGGAATTTATGAAATAAACCACAAATTGACAGCTTTAATGAGAGAAATGAGTATATTTGTATTAACTTTAAAGATAGAAAACTTACAACTCCGTGCCTTGATGTTGTGCAGTCCTCCCGGGTCCGAAGTAGGAATCTCCTTACTTTGACAAGCATTGCACTCTTTTGAGCTAAGACAAATGGAGATGAGTGATTTAACTCCTCACAGAAAGTCTTAGTTACTTAAGTCTAAATCTCAACAGCATTTAACTTCAAATCTCATAAGCTTGAACTCCCCGAGGCTACCCAAGGCCTCTTTTTATAGTGAAAGAGAGGAGGTTTCCAGTTCCAAATATGAAGGGATAGATTCCTCCTTCAAAGGGATAAGCTCCTTACATCAAGGGGTTAGCTCCATCAAGTGAGGGATGCATGAACCTTCACATGATCCATTCCCGAAAATTCCCGTCTAACCTTCTAGAATTCATTCGGAATTCATCTTTTTATCTTTACTTTCGCCTTTATGTTTTACGCAGGTCCCACTCCATTACACAAGAACGTGCGTATGGTTCCGCAAAGGCCGAGATTTAGGTGCGGGACCGCAGGAATGGCGTAGAAAGTGCGATACTAATTCTTAGGGATTTTAGGGATTTTCTTCTGATTTTGAAGCTTGATATGAGGAGTCGGTATATTGGACTTGCAAAAGGAGGTAAAGATGAGCACACAAGCTCATACACGTTGCAGTAACGTTTATGATGTTTTCGTTGCAATGTGTTCGACATCAAATCATCTATTCACGCCTTACGAAATGTACTTCAATACCTTGAGGGACATTGACATCAATGATGGTTCTCTCGCATTTGTTAATAGCTCACATTATTGGCTGGTAATCAAATGATGTCTTACCATGTCTGAATACAAATCATATATTCGCATGGCTAGACTTGTACCCGAATGACCGAGTGAACGAGATAAGAAGACCCCATATCTAGTTTCAGCCATCCAGGCTGCAATTTCAGGATCATTGTACACATCATCTGTACGGTGACCTTACATACAGATCGTCATCCAAACATGGGCCTATATCTGTAGGCATGTCTGTATTGGGCAACATTCCAATGTAGACGAATTTCTGCACTATGTACATGTTATTATATAGTTTGTGTTTTGAGCATGGGAATGCCTTCCCTTAGCAACTTATGATCAAGAGGATATATCATGATGTAATGTATTGTAATATTGATGCAGGTCGCCACTCCGCTTCGTCTCCAGCCCATCACAGTGTAAAGAATCTCATTCAAAATATTGTTATTATTATTATTTTGACTTCATACTTTAGGGGGAAATTGTTATAAGTCAATTTGGGCACCATTCCCAATGACCTGGTTAACTGAAGATCATCCCCAGAACCGATGAATAGGGTCTATCATTCCCTATCATTTCAGTTGATACATGCCATAAGACAAAGAACAAGACAAATCATCCATGACCTCCATTTGCAAGATTTTCAAGATTTGAAGTACATGATAAATCACCTATGAGCTCACCAACACAGTCTCTCAAGGGTGCATTGGTCAATTGGGAGCGAAATTCTCATTGTTCCAGAATCTCCACTTGTCTAGTGCCTTCTAGAAGAGTGCATATGTGTCAAAATACGAATCCATGTTTCCATTTGATACCTGTGAGATTGGGAACATGTCTTTCCTATTATTAGAAAGTCATTGATTGTAAAACTACCTTCAACTCCTCTATAAATTGAACACAGATCCTAGTGCTTGGTAAGGAAGAATTTGAGTAGAGAAATGTTGGTGGAATTTCAATTGAGGAGTTAATTTGAGTGACATGATGCTCGAGAGATGTGCATTATGATGAGGTTGGGATGCTGTTGGAGATGGTGACATCAAATAAATCACTGGGTTGTAACCTCCCCTTCTATCCATTAATAAAGATTGCTGCTTACTTTCCCAAATAAGTATCTGTATAATCTTCTGTCTTTCATATTATGGATTCTTATCTGATGTATATCGTTCATGTTTCATTGATTTAACTGAATAAATTGAATAGAAATCTGTATATTGCTATCCCTTTGTTGTTTAGTGTTCATTCTTGCAGGAAATATTTTGGTGATCTAGCTTGGATTTGAAGCTACAACAAGAGCAACATAAGGAGAATTGGAAGCGCTTGGGCTCCAAGTAAGTTTCGTGATCTATTCTGTGTGTCTATTTACTGTTAGGAAAAGTAGTTGCAAATCCTTTAACCTGTTTTTCTAGATGAGCACCACATCTAGGGAAGGATGTTTTATCCGTAATCCATAATTCAGCATAACAAAAATTTTGAAATTTCTATGTATGAAATTTAATTCAAATATCTTAGTAGGCCACCGGACCCCCGACCCTGACTAGTCAGAAGTCGGGCCTCTAGGCTTTTTTGACCGTGTTTGTGTGAGGACGTAAGACCCTAACCCTAACTAGTCGAAGGTCAGGCTAGGTCAGGCCCCCTAGTTCTTTTGACAACGTTAGGAGGGGATTAACCCCAACTCCCGACCAGTTTCCTGGAGAATGAGGAGTTAAGTGTCGTCACATAGAGTAAGGCTTTAATCCAAATACATCCAATAATGAGAAGAAGGATCATCCAATATTGGCACACTCTTGTGTTAACGAAAATATTCATGACTATTTTGAAATAAACATTACTTTGATTGCACTAAAATTTATCAAAAATAATTTGATTCATTGGAGATTGTTACATTTATTGTTTTAAAGGAACACCAAAACATAAACATCTGCCTTCAAATTTTCTAGCTTGAGTATCTTCATGGATGGTAATGGATGAGAAACATATTTAATTATTTTTCTAAATTTTATTCAGGTATCTTTATTTTTCTAACTTGAGTAGCTTTGGTAAAGTTTATTCAGGTATTGTTTCAGTCCAATTTTCGATGTTTACAATTGCCCTCAATGTATTTCTTGTTGTGAATTTGTGCTATTTATTAGCTATTATGCATATGATAATGAATAGTTCATGTCCTCTTTTTATTATATTATATATTATTTCCTTCCACGAAAGAGAAAGTCGATTCAACATCTTATTATTTGGAGTCAATTTACGCAAAAAAAAATTAAATGACCTTCAATTTCACATCATCCATCACTCTGAATTATTAAACAAATGGTGTTGAACTTCATTTGTTGATCCATGCCTAAAGGAATAGCATATGTTTGCTTAATTGTTTCTCCAGGCATTAATAAATCAAACTACAAATGTCAATAGCGTTTGGAAAATCCTGACCTCCCGACCAGTAAGAAACTTGACCTCGCCTAGTCGTAGGTCGGCCCTTGGAGCTAAGCCACAGAGGGAAGGTGAAGAGAAACCCAAATCCCGACCTGGAGTGGGACCCCTAGATTTTTGGCACTTGTCGGTAGTCGGCGTTGGGGCATTTGGAAGTATTTTTTTAATTATATACTAAAAATTTGTCGTGATTTTAAAACTGAATCAAAATTTGAAAAATTAGGATTCATGTTTAACACGGCACAAATTACTCTGGAGGAGACTTTCAGAAGCACAGTTACGGTGATGTTATAGGTTGATGTGAGACATCATTTAAATCTTTTGTGTGAATTGAAAACATGCGCAGTTACTAGTGAAACAAAATATACCAGCCTAGATTCATCTTAACTCTGGATCTATCAAGCGTCAAGAGGGACAAAATATCTAGAGGTGAAAACCTATACATCCAGAGTTAAGATGGATCTATGCTAATTTTTTACACATTTAGAAATATATCCTTGAAATCACTTTGTTTCAGAGTCAGGCAAGGTTTCACGCAAGGCAGAAATTAAATCATTCTAATTTGGTGGTCTTTCGCCCAAGGTAGAAATTAGATCATTCTAATTTGGTGGTAAGAGTGATTAATTACACATGATCACATCCATGGAGTCAAAATAGATGAAAAGGTAAAAACTAAAAGGTAGAAAATAAAATAAAATGCAGGAGAAAACGAAATCAAACCTAAAAATATATCATAGTTCGTACTGTGAAATCCTTTCGCACAAATATTATTTTCCACTTCCCACAGCTCCCGAAATCCTTTCTCAAAAATATTATTCCACTCTTAGCAGTGTCACAGAGATGCTTCTTCACAAATACAATTCGACACTTTATTTGTGTTAAATTTATATATTTAGGGAGAGAAATGATTTTTCATTAGGGTCGACATTAGATTAATTAGATTAAATTTTAAATATTAAATGTTAAACATTACTTTTACATTTACATTTACGTTGTTTACCTGAGATAGTCAATGCATCTAGTGTACTCAAATATAAACCTCCTTCGGGATCCAAATTTATTATATTTAGTAATATTAGTATTATAATATATTAATATGAATATTATAATTATTAATAATATTTGTATTAATCTTTTAATATTAATATTAGGGTATTCGGCCCTTTGGCTTCATCTAAAAAAAACATATTTTCTGAGTGTTCGTAAATATAAAGAGGAGTATGGAGTTGTCAAGCTAGGAGGTAACTCTACAAAACTGAACATGAATTAGATGGAGGTTGTGTATGTACTTATACATGGAGGTGAGACTATTGGGATTCATTTCACATTGTCTCTTGGCCTTCCTCATTTACTATTTTGCAATAATATACAATCTCACCCAATCCCTTAGGATTAGGTGTCAACATTCCCCCCTTTAATCTGAAGGGGTGTTGGTGAGTCCAAGCATCGTTCTGAATTTTTCAAACTTTTCTCTTCCAAGCACTTTGGTGAATATCTCTGCAGTCTACTCATTTTTGGAATAATGTTGTAGATGGATAGTTTTGGCCTCAACATGATGTCAAATCATATGGTATTTTGTATTGATGTGCTTTGTTCAATCATGGAACTTTGGGTTCTTGGCCAACTTTATTGCAGAAGTGTTGTCGATCATGAGTGGAGTTGAATGTATTTGTTTCATCTGCAAATCTTCTAGGATTTTCCTGAGCCACACAATTTCCTTTGTTTCTTTAGTTGTTGCCACATATTCTGCCTCAGTTATGGAATCTCCTAAAACTGACTGTTTGTGTGATCTCCATGAGACAACTCCTGATTCAAGACTCATTGTATAACCTGAAGTATATGCCCCAGTTTATTTGTCCCCATCAAAATTTGAATTAGAGTATCCGATCAATCTGAAGTCGCCCACCTGTGTATATTTGATTCCAAAGTCTTGAGTCCCCTTCAAGTACTTTAGAACTATTTTTGCAACATACGAGTGTCCTTCACAAGGTTTTTGCATAAACTTGGATAGGATTCCAATAGAAAATGATATGTTTGTTATGGTGGTAGTCAAGTAGATAATACTTCCTACAAGTTGTCTATACTTCGTTGCATCCTCGAATTCCTTCCCTTCAATGGATGTGAGCTTCAATTTTTGTTCCATTGGAGTGGTTAAGGGATTGCATTCATCCATGCCAAACTTGTTCAAAAGATCTCCAATGTACTTCTTTTGAGAAAGGAATATAAATTTAGGATGTTGAGTTATTTCAATACCCAAATAGTAGTGAACATAGCCCAAATCAGTCATTTCAAAACCTTTCTTCAATTCTTTCTTTATGGATGAAAAATAAATCTCATTATTCCTTGTCATCAAAAGATCATCTACATACACCACAAGATATACAATGTTTTTCCCAACTTCCTTAACAAACAAAGTTACATCATCAAGATCAAAATGTTTGAAGTTAAATTTCAGAATATGCTCAGTTAATTTCTCATACCAAGCTCGTGGTGCTTGATTTAGGCCATACAAGGATTTTATAAGCTTGCATACTTTGTGTTCTTGGCCCTTCACAACAAATCCTTTTGGATGGGACATAAAAACCTTATCATTTATATCTCCATTCAAAAAGGTAGTTTTTACATCCATCTAATAGAATCTCCATCCCTTGTGAGCTTCTAGGACAAAGAGTGTCCGGATGGTGGCCCATTTTGCTGTGGGGAGGAAAGTTTCTTCATAATCGACCCCTTATTTCTATGCAAAACCTTTTGCCACAAGCCTAGATTTTTGCTTGACAAGTGAGCCATCTGCTTTGTACTTGTTCTTGTAGACCCACTTGCAGTCAATTGGTTTGGTTCCCAAAGGAGGATCAACCAGCTTCTAAGTGCCATTCTTTATCAAGGCATCATACTCCTTTTGCATTGCTTTATTCCATTCAACATGAGAAATGGATTCTTTGAAGGAAGTTGGTTCATGATCTGTAGACAAATTCAGTTCACAGTTATAAGCAATATCCATATCAATAGGTGAATCAAAATTATCTATGTCACCTCCATTTTTTCTGGTGGAACTTCTTGTTCCTGTCTTTCCAACCTCATCGGGACGAACATTTTCTATTGTCTTTGTCAGCCATTTTGGGGGACCTTTCTGAGATTTCCCAGGTTTCTCATTTCACTGAGTTGGAATTGAATCGAGATTCAATCTCCCAATTATGTCAATCACATCGTTCAAGGTGCCATCCCTGGTTGGTTCTTCATGTGGGGGAGAGAGTGCTTAGGAATATGATTCCATAGATTGATTTAGTATAGGAATCCCCCCTTCAAGATGTGGAATCTAATTATCAAATTCTTGAAAAGAATTTGCATGTGTGAATCTATCGAGGCAATCAAGTTGTTGCTCAACAACATTGTCAGTCTTGGAAGATTCAAGGAATATGACATCTCTTGCTACTAAAAACTTCTTATTCACTTCATCATAGAGACGATATCCTTTGGAGGTATTGGAATACCCCAAGAAGATACATTTTCGACTTCTAGAACTTAAGTTTATTCCTTTGTACCTTAGGTATCAAAGCATAACAGGTGGAACCAAAGACCCTGAAATGATTTACCGAAGGAATGTGGCCATGCCGAATTTCATAAGGAGTTTTGTTTCTGATTGAATTTGAAGGACACCTATTCTTTATGTATACAACACATAGAACTGCATCATTCCAAAACATCAATTTTACATTCTTAAAAAACATCATGGAGCGAACCATATTTAAAATTGTCCTATTCATTCTTTCAGCTACACCATTCTATTGGGGATTATAGGGCACAGTTTTTTGATGTTTGATCCCATGTTGACGAAGATAGTTTTCAAAATCGATGAAGTGTATTCTTTTCCATTATCAGTGTGCAAAGAGCAAATATGAGTTTGTGCATCATTTTTAAGCCATGCATGAAAATTCTTGAATGTTTGAAAAGCATCAGATGTGTTCTTCAATAATTAAACCCAACAAATTATGGTGTAATCATCAATAAATGTCATCATATATTTAATTCTATTTGCAGAAGCAACATGCATGCGGCCACATAAATCTGAATGAATAAGCTCAAGTTTTCTATGTGCTCTAGAATGTGAATCATGAAATGGTTGTTTGCTATGCTTTCCTAGAATACAAGCATCACATTGCTTAAGTTTCTTATGAATTTTAGGCAATCCAGTAACACCATTTTTCTTCAACAATCGAATTTTGTCATAGTTTAAGTGTCCAAATCTATCATGCCATAAAATACTTGATGGGAATGTACCTTCATCATGATGTGAACTGAATGCAAGGTTTTGTGCATGAGCAGAGGAACCTTGCAGCTTTAGGAGTCTTCCTTCTTCTATTCTCTCCATGAAAAATGAGCGATCTAATGTTTTTCTAACCTCCACCTCGCCATCAAACATGTGAATAGAGTGTCCTTTCTGGAGGATTTGGACCAAGGCCCCAACAAGTTTCTCCTCAAATCAGGGACATATAGAACCTCATGTAGAATATGATCTGGAAGACAAAGCAACTTAAGTCCGATTGTGCTAAAGCCTGATGGCTTGAGTTTGGATTTATCTATGAAGTATACTGCTCCATCAACTTTATCAGTAAATTCTTCAAAAAAAATATTTTAAAATTCATGTGACATGTTGCTCCTAAATCTAGCAACCAATCATTTCTCCAAGAAGTAAATGAAACATCAAACAAGTCTTCATTTACTCCATTATTACAATGTGCTACAACATAATGAGCGAATTCAGGTGCTTTACCTCTGTCTCTGTCATGATTTTTTCCTTTTTCTTGATTTCTTTGCTGCTCAATTTTATCCCAAGGCTGCTTACATGTATATGCATCATACCAATATTTATTGCAGCGTATGTAAGGAATATCATATTTTTTAGTTTGACTTTGTCTGCCCCCCCTTCCTCTGAAATTTCTTCTTCCTATTCCTCTTCGACCGCCTCTTCCTCTGGAAGAATCTTGAGCATGACTCTTCTCTCTATGTGCGAAACATACAGCCTCTTCAGAAGATAGAGGATTTTTCATCTTTCCAAAAGCCTTCTCTCTTTCTGAAAAATTTTTCTCAAGGGAATCAAAGGTGATTTTCATGAGGTTCCCATTCGCTTGCAATGACTCAAGGTAATGTGAGTGAGTGTGATACAATGCCTTACCATAAGATATGAGAGGTATGTCAACTTCTACACCAGTATTCTTAATTTCATGCATGATAGATCATACTTCTGAAGCTAAAGCAAGAGGGTCATCATTTTTCAATTCAAGGCTCAACAAATTAACCATTAATTGAACAATTTCAAGTTCTGAATGTGATTCATAGAGTTCTTTTAATTTTCTCAAGGCTTCATAGGCATTTGAAAACGGTGTAATAAGGCGACTCACCTCTTCATTTACAAAAGCTACAATCAAGGCATAGGCCTTGCAGTTCTTGTTTTCCCAAATGGCAATATCCTTCTCTGAGGTGGGCTTTGTCAGTGGGTGGTCTCCTTCTCCTTCACAAATTCCTCTCCATAGATCATTAAAATGAGAGTGTGCTTGATTTTCTGAGACCATTCAAGATAGTTCTCCTTGCTCGAGAGAACAACTCCCACAATAGATATGAGAGAATGCATTCTTTTGAAAAAAAAATCACTTTTCTACCACAGTAAAAAACACTCAATTCTGGTTTAAATTCTGCACTTCAAAAAAAAAAAAAATCTGTAAAAAAAAAAATTGGGAGAAAAAAAAAAAAAAAATCAGAGGTATTATCTGAGGGAGGGTTTATTTGGGGGAGGTATTAGCTAGGGGAGGGTGGAAGTGGGGAAGGTAATAACTGGGGGAGGGTGGAATTGGGGAGGTATTTACTTGGGGGAGGGAGGTCGATCTGTAAAGCAGTGGCAAGGAGGGAGTACAGGCCGACGGCAGGAGGGTCGTAGGGGAGGGAGTAATGGGAGCCAATGGCGGTCTACATGGGAACCAAAAGCTAAGAGCGACATCCAAGAAGGAGGATGCGAGTGGCAGCTGAACAGGAAGCTGTGAGTGGCAGCCGAGCGTGAGGAGTCACAGGTGGCTAAGCGCTGCGAGGAGTAGATTCAATCGATGTGAGGGAGCCAACGTGGTGCTGAGCAGAGGCCTCCACACAATTTCCTGTGATAAAAATTGATATATGTTGTGGAGAATTTGCAGAATTTGATGAGGAGTAACGAGCAGTGTACTATAGAATAGAGAATATAGAGAAGGAGCAGTTCTGCCAGGTGCTGACAGAGAGGCAGAGGGGCAGGTCTTCCAAGAGGGAGTCACAAGGGCAGGGATGCCAGAAATATAGCTGGCTATGATACCATGTCAGGCCAGGAGGTAACTCCGCAAAACTGAATATGAATTAGATGGAGGTTGTGTATGTACTTATACATGGAGGTGAGACTATTGGGATTCATTTCCCAATGTCTCTTGGCCT
This sequence comes from Pinus albicaulis, assembly GCA_034641835.2. Taxonomy (NCBI): domain Eukaryota; kingdom Viridiplantae; phylum Streptophyta; class Pinopsida; order Pinales; family Pinaceae; genus Pinus; species Pinus albicaulis. The sequence goes on along the minus strand of CM076572.1, from coordinate 1,212,688,348 downwards.
TCCTCATTTACTATTTTACAATAATATACAATCTCACCCAATCCCTTAGGATTTAGTGTCAACAGGAGTAAATATAAAAAGTGGTTCTATTTTTTACCATACCTCTAGTTTATTTATATTTATATTTATTTACCTTACCTATTGTTAGCACAGTTATTTGCTAAGTCATGAGTCCATTTTAAATTTTTGTTTTCATGATTAGACATTGAAAATTTCAAAAAAAATTGGTCGCTACGGAAATTTCCGGTAGCACCTGTTTTAGCCTTTTCGGGCAGTCTGTTATATTATTGTTTCTATTTGTTTTCCTTTTATTTTGATACTGCCGGAAATCTCGGTAACATCCTCTCTTTTTTTTAAATAAATGAAAAAGCGCATTCACTTTTTTTCAAGCCACGTGTTGTAGTGTAAATACGTTTCAAAACTTTCTTAAATGTTTTATATCTTGTGATAGGAGTCGTATGTGGTAATTTTAGTTTGAGTCAACCTGTATATGTGTAACGCTTAGGTGTCAACCTACATTAATACACCCAATTTTTCATCTCATCCAGTCTGTCAACCAAGTCAGTTGATCTCATATCAAGGTACATGTTTTTCAAACGGAGGAGATCATGGATCATCAAACTTAACGCAATGACCGTTTGGTTGGTCGCACAACAGTACTGCCCGAAATTCCAGCCAATAATCAGGAAGACAACGGAGGTGACTACCAGTCACATATCCGCTTGCCTCAAGCCATCTGTATCATTCCATGTGAAGATACACAGCCAACTAAAGGTAATAATGGCCTTCACATGGTGCACACTATGGTCAGGAATATTTGCCATAATAAAAATCAATTTTCATGGGGTGACGAACCATGGTTGTTGTTTTAAAACCATCAAAAAAGAAAGAGCATTATCAACTTGAGATTTTAGTTGTTGGTGATCGAATTGCATAGAATTGTAATTTGAGGAGGAGTCTAGATTTCAAACAGGATTTCAGAGGGAAATACAAGTAACACTTGTAAGGTGAAGCTCTTCTAGATTTTCCACCTATCAGTTTCAAGAGATAGAGTCATTAATTCCTGAAGATGACTAAAAGAGGTGGGAAAATAAAACAAATTGACCCACAAGGTGCAGACCTAGTGGATGCAAATTCGAAGGTGAGAAGCTTGTTAATGCAGGCAGGGTGGTATTATTTGTGCACTAGGTTAGTAAGCTCTCACTTAGGAGTAGCTCAAGATTTTTCAAACTCTTTCAATGGACAAGAAGCCGCAGTCTATGATCTCACATTGCAGGTTTAAATGTCAGGTTATCACTAGAGGAGACCTCAATATTTTCCACAAGGATGCACACAGACATCCAAATTGAGCCAAGGGAATTCCAAGCAGCTATCTTAAAAATGACTGGGCAGAAGCTATTAAACTTATCTACCTCACTTGTGAAAGGAGGTATACATTTGTGTTTCTTTATCATATGAGGTTTCTTTTTCATGTTGCAGGTATGAAGACCTTAAATTTTCCATACTTCTTGATGAAGAGTCTGACAAAGATGTCAGCAAGGATCCAAACTCACACTATTGTTTCAGAATATAGCTTGTATAATCAACCTCTCATTAAGGTTCTAGTTGAAGAAGAGTTAAGGAAAAGAAATCAAACTTGGGATCATTTCTTATTTTACAGGGCAGGCCAACCTACACCTACACCTCCAGTTTCACAACCACACCCTCGGCCTACAAAAAGAACCAAGAGGAAGGCCAAAAAGGAAAACATTTATAAGGCCAAGAACAGAAAATAAAAGGCTTATGCATTCAAGGCTGAGAGAAGGTTGGAGAAAGGAAAGAGATCCTCAGAAAATAAACCCAAATCTATGAAAATGGTGCCCCATGTTCCTCCTTTTCCTAATGTCTACACCAAAGCCAAAAGAGGAAGGTCTGCAAATGCAGAGAAATCTAAAGAGTAGATTCTATCGGAAATTCCGGAAGCAGATATTCAGCAAAATATGTAGAAAGAGTATCAACCTACAAAATCTAATGAAGAACTCCTCAAAGATTTTGGATATGAGATCAGTAGTAAGAAGAAGCCAAACATGTTGTTGGTACTAGGAAAAGGCATACCAAAGACAACAACAATTTTAGGCTTAATTCCAAGGCTCTACACAATCCAAGCTTAATAACAAAGGTCATTGATATAGAAGATAAATTTGAAGGGTCAAAGACAGAAAAATCGATGAAGAAAAACAAAATCAAAACCCCTTCAGACCAGCACTTAGAGCCCTCAAAGAGAAGAAAGATACAAAAGGGTTCCAAGGAGGAGAAGACCATTATCAAGGACGCAGCCACAAGAACAACCATATCCAAATTAGTTGTTGACAGCAAGACAGACTTGGATAAGCTTGCTAAAGTTGCAGCCCACATGGAAGGAAGTTAATAGGGTTTTTTGATCCAAATACCTTTTTGCTTATCATTCACAATTTTGAACAGCAGCTTAGATGTCAAAGAATATAAGTATGCACAGGTTTTTCAGCATTTTCTGTGAATTTTTGAAAAAGAGACATAGCGCTACCGGAAATTTCGGTAGCATTCCAGTTTTTTCACAGTTATAGTTTTTTCCCAGAGTTTCCGATAGCGACTGTTTTAACTGAATTTTGAAACCTGTAAGCAAATTTTCTGAGCCAGTTCAGGAAGGATTAAAATTCATAACCAAATGGATATAACAAGTGATGGTCAAAGGTGGTTATGAGGTTGTTGGAGGTCATATTAAAAGAAGATACATGGTTATTTAAAGACCAAAGACATAAGGAGACAAATCAATAGAAAAAGGGGCAGCATGACGGCACACTCAACAGCTCAACCTAGATTTATTCTCTCCCTTCTTAGACATATGTCCTTAATTTAGATTTCGATGAGATATGGTTGTAATGTCTTATGACACCTATGTAATTTTAGGAGTAATGTTTCATTCTTTTTAGAAGAGATGGAGTTGGTGCCTCTCTTTCTATATATACCATTTGTAAATACCATTTCCAGGTTGGATGTTGGTCTACCTAAAGACTGAATATAATAAAAATCATTTTTTACTTCATGCTGGAGGATTTTGTGACTCAAGGACCATCTAATGTATGGTGTCTTCTTTCTTTGTTAATTTCTTCTAAAATATGAATCGCAACAACTAGTAAGGTGTGAGTGAGAAACTATTAAAGGATTTAATAGTAAATTATCTGATTTCATCTTTCTGCAAATCATATATGTGTTGTAGAACATATTAGTGAAGCTTTCATAAAGGATTTGTGGAATACTTTATACATGCTGTTAGGGTCCTATAATAAAAGGGTTCATAATTTTGAATTGACTATGTTAAAGTCTTGTAATATTGTACATACTTTGCTTTCTATAAATGTTTTCCCATATTAAAAAATGTAAAGAGGGTAAGTCCTAAAATTAAAATCAAATGAATAAAAGAAAAAGATCAAAAAAGAATATAAAGTATGAACCCCACCAAAAAGAGATAAAAATAGATTCTGAAAGTGCTGCAAATTAAAATGCCACTACTTTTTACTTTACTTTGCAAATAATTTTGTGTGTAGCTTGTTAAAAATGCCACAATCCATGATGGTCAAACAGCTTAATCTTGAACATTCATGCTTTAAATTTCATGATCATAGTTAGAGAATAAATATCTAGCAAAAATATTTAATCTTGGAAGATCAGTAGTTAGGTAGAGAATAATAATGAGCTCAATAGTTTAATCTGAGCCATTGGAAGTAATAAGGTTAGAATTAGATAGTTTTCTTATAAAAGAAAATTAAAAAGGGTCGGCAATCTCAAATTCACCCAATAAATGAAGAAAAAATGTTAGGGTAAATGATGGGTAGGTAGATTATTTCACAAGGCATGGAAAACATCAATAGGTCATTTATATCACTAATATTCCCAAAATCTCCTTCCCCTTGTTTAAAACCCTCATGCTAATCTTAGAACGCATTCTCCCATGTAAATTACCCCTTTTCCCTCATTCTAACCATTTTTCCCCTTATTTCACCCCTTCCCCTTCCTAAAAACCATTTTTTCCTTTGAAAATCAATCTCCCCTTTACTAATTCCCATTTTTAATTCAAAAAGTATCAAAAACCCCGTTATCCTAAGTCTAAATAGTTAAAATGTTATGTCGGGACCCACTCTAACAATCCCTTCCCGATATCAGTTTTAACACTAGTTCTTAGTGTATTTTAAATATCACGCATCATATTCATTAACCGCCCATTCATATTAACCCTTTTTTAATATATATTTGAAACCTAATCTATACAGCATACATTATTATATTAACTCCCGCACATATATTTCCCCAACCCCTTATTTTATTATAACGTATAGTTTTATTAAAAACCCCAATGTGTATATATCCTGAGTCCCGCTTTATGTTTAAACCCCTATGCATTATAAATCTCGTCCCACTTATTATTTAACCTTTGCATATAATCCTCATCACATATAAAAAATCTGGTCCCACCCATCAAATCAGTAGTCTTCTTGACTTCCTTAATCAGGAAAGATTCCACAGAGATTACCTAAAGTAACTTCATTGATTCATTTATTCATCCAATTGTCAATATGCTAAGCAGTAGCAGTCAACCAAGAATCAGTGATAAGATAAAGTAAGTATTGCAGTTGTTTTAACACAGTAGGACACGAGACTGGTATTTATACCATAACCACACTGAAATTAGGTTATATGGATGTCAACTTACTCCATATAAGTTTCCCAAATACCTCCCAATGAGGTTATTTGCATTTGAATATATCAGGCAAATACTAATCTCTGATGAAGTGAATTTTTTGTCAACAAAGAAGAAAATACAGTTTAAAATAAAAAACCAGAATGGTCCTTTAATCTGCAATAACAGGACTGTTGGTCAACAATCAGAAAAATACTTACAGGAATTCAAGTTCAGTGAAAGTTTCAAGTGGCAGTATGATCCTTTAGGAGTTATCAGCAAACTAAGAGTCGAATTTAAATTAACTCCTTTTTTCCATGATTCCAAACCAGAGATTGAGAAGTACTCCAACCAAACAGAGTGGTTGGAAAATACTTTGAAAGAAGTGGATAAACCAGTTGAAACTAGCTATGTCCTGCAAACTCTAGCCCTACAAGATAGAAACTCCAAGAGAGTAAGAGAAGAAGGATCATATTAATCTCAAACCACTAAAGAAACCAAATTCAAATTAATGTACTGGAAGAAGCCCAAGCTAAATCCTGTAAATGAACAATTTGATACAATTGAAATCATTGATACAGACACAATGGTTAAAGAAAATGCACCTCCGGCAATTTCAGAGGAAACTCACTAGCCTTCAACTTCTAATACTCAAAGCATTCAGAAGCAACACAGTGTAGAGGTGTCTTCATCAAGTAAACCAGAAGATAAATAATAGGATATCATGGAGAAGTATAAAGAAATAAAACTCAAGAATGAGGCATTGAAAGAAGTGACTTATGCCCAATACTCGAAACAGAAACCTAGTGACCATAATAGGTTGCTTTCAACATTTGATTACAAGACCAGGAAGATGCAGATGACCTTTTTGCAACCAACAGTACAACATCCAAAGTCATCAGCTGACTACAGGAAGACAACATTTGAAGTTCAAGCTAAAGATGAACGTTCATCCTATAGACCAAATAGAATTTCATAAGAAAGTTGGAGAAATGTTATATTCTAGTATGACCAAAAAAGCCATGAGTGTCCAAAAACTTCAAAATACTCTAGAAAACATCAAAGGAAAATTAAAACTAGAGAAGGCTTCCTCACAAGCCAAGGAAAATAGAATCAAATCACTTGAAGAATTGGTCATAGAGGTAGGATATGATCCCCAGAACATCAAAGTTGCAGAAGAGATAATTAAAAAGAAGAATGCAGACATTTTTGCATTGAAAAAACAACTGAAATTGCCTCCTAATGAACATCCATAAGAAAAAGAAGTTCTAGAGAATGAAGGCCAAAAAGATGAAATGATGAATCTCATCATTCAGTTGACAGCTCAACTGAAAGAGATGGAGAATGAAATGGATAAATTGGTGCAGGAGAAAAAGGCCAGCATGGAAGCAATCCCTGTCACTGCTATTCCTACAGTTACTATAGTATTTCCTTCTACTTCAACAACTCTAGTAGCCACAACAATTCCAATGGCTACAGCAATTTCAACATCAGCCACTATATCAGCAACAGATTAAACAACAGCAGCAGCTCATCCCAGTGATGAAGCAGGTAAACTAATCAAAGCCATGCAAGATATGTCCATCCAAGAAAATGAAATAAATAGACTTAAAAATAAAATAAAAAGTCTAGAAGATGAAAAGAAAATAGTTCAAATAATGCATAAGAATGAAACACATAAGTCAAACAGATTGAATGAAAGGTTACAAAAGTTAGAGAAAGAATTTACACTAAAAGAACCACTTGCCCAAAAAAAACAGCAGTTGTGGGCCAATATCATTAACTCTTTTAATGATATTTGGCCTTCCATCTAAGTCATATTTGAGAAAATTGATTTGATCAAGGCAGCAGGTGCCAGCCATTCAGAAGGTCAAAGAGGAACTTGGGAAGAAACCAGAAGAGGCCATTGAAATCATTAAGTTTATTAATTCTAAGAAAAAACAGGAATTGGAAGAAATTGGCATTAGTGACAGAACTGAAACAATTCTAGAAGTAAGAAAGGTAATTTCCAAGAGGAACTTCATGACACAACTTGAAGACAAGTGTCAAAACATGGAGTTAGTAATAACTAGATTCATGGTGAAATTTGATGTTTTGAGGCAGAAAGGTCTACCTAATCCTTTGGTTATCAATGACAGATTGATGAAACATGAAGACTATGACAAGAAAATTAGAGAAGTGGCCAAAGGACAGTCCAACAAATCCTCCATGAAAGGAATGCCTACATGAAAAGTTCTCTATCAGAATTTTGAGAATCTCTTTTACCTCCAACATGAGGTAAATCATATCTTCATAAAATAGCCTACTTTTGCAAAATACACAGAAGCTGATGAAATTTTCATAAGAATGGTAAAAATAAAATTACCAGATGAAGAAGCTTGGGAGAAACTAAATGATTTTCTTTGAAAGTGAAAAGTAAAAATAAAACAAGCAGTTTAAATTGAAAACAGCAGTAACAGATAAAGACAATTCACAGAGTTAAAGAGCAGTAACAAATTTGAAAGAGTATCAGATGAAAAGAAAATTTAAAAGATAAATCATAACAGGTCAGCCAGCATACAACAACATTCAAAGAGAGAAAGCAGCAAAAGATCAATGAAAGCAAACAACAAAACCAAATAAGCAGGGACAGCTTGCATTAGTTACTTAGTTGTCTCTATCTTCTTGCATGAAGATATTTATTTTTCCTTGAATAATTCCTAAATCAGTTTTACGATATTTTGTATTATTTTTTGTATAAATACTTCATAATTCGAAGTATTGAGTGTGGATTTCTGAACATTTCTATAGTTGTATTGATCTTAAACCTGAGGTTTTATTATAACATTTTCAAGTCAGCAGACTGGACTGAGTAATAAAGGCATTGCATTATAGGATTCATGTGTTGAGCCACTTCAGTGAAGTGTCTTTCTATTGTTCAATTGTTATTTTCTTAAGTATTTCACATACTTGAATGTTTTCCAATTTAAATGTTATAACAAAAATATTATTGCAAAAATTGTTGAAGTACACTATGTTTTGAACTGTTATTCATTTTGATGTTTTCTTCTGATATTCAAATTAGGGAATTCTTCATTTCTCCCTAGTTTCGATTGACCTCTTTCACCTCCTTCATTATCCGGTTTGAGGAATCCTTAACTACTCCTTGATCCCAATTGAAACCACTTCACCATCCAGCCTAAAAGATCTGAATGTGCACAACTACCTTGCCCTGTGAACACTTCCTTTAGACCTTGATTCAGTCTTGTTTTCTTGAAACTTTGACTCCATATCCCAATGGTAAATAGACAGTCATCTATCCATCTAAATCAGTAATTCCACCACCAACTCAAATCAAACCAAATCAATCTTATATAACTAGCATAAAATCAACTAAAAACAACAAAATTAAATCATAAAGAGAGAGCCCTCTCTGAGCATTAGGAAGGCTAGATCCTAATCTCAAAAGTAGGTTTGTGGTTACCTCTAATATTTCTTTAAACAAAAAGCATAACAACCCTAGGAAATTATTGGAGTGATAACATACTGGTGACCATACTAGGGAAATCAGTCCTCATTTTTAAAATAAACCTTAAAAGAAACACTTTTCCTCATCTTTTCACCTTAAGGTTGTTTTAGGGTTGTTAATATCTATCATTAAAAATTAAAATTATGGCTTCCAAAAGAATATACTATACCAGGTCTCATCCTGATCCACAACCTCCTATAATTGTGGATGATACTGACAGAATTTTAAAGAAAAATAAAAAAGTAGAAAGTTTAGGGAATACTAGTCAATTAATCAAAGAAAATTCACTCCCCAAAGAATTATCAAGCTTACAAGATATTGAATTTGATTTATCATTTGAACACTCATTGTTTAGAACTAAATCTGAAAGTTCAATCTATGATAGTGTAATAGATCCTAATTTCATTCAATTTATTGAAGCAAAGAAGGATACCGTTTCACTTGATTCATATCAACAAGCTCTAGAACCTTTTGATAAACTTGATGCTTTGACTGCAACTTTGATTAATAATATTGATAAAGCCTATTTTCAACATTATGTTGAATTAACTGCTTTATCTGCTTATACCCCTAAGCCTTCTACCATTCATTCAGAGTCTGTAAATTCATATTTGTTTAGTACCACTTCATCTATTATTTCCACTACACTTCATTCCACAGAATCATTCATCCCCAAGCTTCCTCTTCCACCTAGAGTTTTATTTCCATCTCCAAACACTTCAAGTTCACCTTCTAGCATTTCTGCTACATTTTCTAGTACTTCAACCTCATCACCAAGCACCACAAATTTACCTCCTAGCCAAGCTAGAATCTTAGCCATGGCAGCCAGATATGCCCCTTTGGTTTTACCAGGTCAATTACATGCCATGCCCCAGGTTTACCAAAGTAAAATCTTTCAATTTGATGGTATTGGTCAATACATTGCACAACAACATGTAAACAAAAATGACTAGTTACTTTGAATTACATGAAGTAGATGAATATGATCTTCAAATGAGATTGTTTGCCCAAAAATTAGTAGGAGATGTAAAGAAATGGTTTAAAGCTTTACCTGCTGGTAGTATTGTTGATTTATCTACTTTCCATATAATGTTTATCAATAGATGGGAAAGAAATAAGAACCCCTTACAAATATTGTATGAATATGAAAACATTAGAAGAGCTCCTAATGAACATGTTCAGGACTATTGTATTAGGTTTAATAGCATCTATATTGCAATTCCAACAAACATCAAACTCCCACCAGATCTAGCTTTAATCAAATTTCTAGATGGTTTTGATACCAATATGTCATACCAACTGAGAGAAAGAAACCCAGAAACATTAGAGCAAATGCAAGGTAATGCAGTTAGTGTAGAAGCAAACTTGTTAGCTAAGAGAGCTAGAATGAGAAATGAAAGAAGTGTTACCATTAAGGATGAACCATCCACATCAGACATTAAGATAGTTATCTTAGCAAAAACTATGGAAATAATGATGGATAGATTAGAAAATATGGAAAGAAAGCCACAGTGGGATAATCAACAACAAGGTCTTCAAATAAGAAATCCAAAATTTAGAAAGAATCCCAACACTGGTAAATCTAGAGAATCAGCACCTGACCAACAAATAAGACCACCTTTCCAAGAGAACTATGTTGAAATTTCTCACCAAAATGAAGAAGATGAAGACACTCAGATTAACTTAATGGGAATGAATGATGATAATACTATTTTTCTTTCCCAAGAAGAACAGGAATTATACATGCTACAACAATTATAGTTAGAGTCTGGAGAGTTTTTTGATTATAAACAAGGTTATGAATTTTCCATTAATGAAGTTCACAAGCAATATAACCTTAGGAGTAAGAAAAACACAGAAGCTCCTACTAAGAAAACTGCCCAAACTCAAAACAAGAAAACAATAGAAGCTCCTGCAGCCAAAGTGCTGCAAATTCTCCCTAGAGAGACTTAAAAAACTTCCACTCCAAAGATTACACCCAGTCCAAAAATTGTAGACATCACACTAGATTATCCTAAAACTTCAGTTGCTGCCAAAACAGTTGTTGACGCTAAAACTTCAAATAATGAAACTACAACTGCAACTCAAATTGTTCCAGAAAATAAAACTGAAAGTAAAATAGTGGAAACACAGACTGAAAGACCAACTATAGATAAATAAGAGAAGAATACTCAAACTGCAATTGGTAAAGAAGAATTCACTCACTTAGGAAAATCTCAAGTACCATTCAACATCCAAACTGAAATAGCCAAATTGAAAATACCAATTCCTTTAACAGAGTTGGTAAAACATGATTTATACAAATCACAAATCACTGAAACATTGAACATAAGTAAAGGAAAAGACTCTGTTAATATGAATGATAATCAACTAGAATTACTGTTTGGCCCTGAGGTAAATGGAAAACATCAAGAAGGTGGTGTTCCTCCTTTTTGCATTAGCTTAAGCGTCCATGATCAAATCTTACACAATGCTATGCTAGATTCAGGAGCATCACACAACTTAATTCCAAAGGAAATCATGGAAACATTGGATTTAGACATAACCAGACCATACAAAGATCTTTTCTCTTTCGATTCTAGCAAAGTTAAATGTCTTAGCCTAATAAAAAATTTGTGTGTCACTCTAGTCCAATACCCATGTAAGAGTATTGTCATGGATATTGTAGTTGTTGATATCCCTCCAAAGTATGGAATGTTATTCTCACTCATGGGGAGAAAAATTGCAGGGATCTCTACTGTTAGACATGTCTTATGCCACAATTTTAGTATTTGGTCAACCCAAAAAGCTTTATAGAGAAACTTTAATGAAGTACATGGTCAGTAGTGCAGAAAAACCACAGAATTATCCTATTTATTTTGTACCTTCTGATATGGATTCTTTCATCTTATGTAATTCAAATACTGGCACAGATAAAAACATAGCATTACAACAGAAACATAAAGAAGTTGATAGTAACAATATATTTCATGAATCTATGTGGCACCTAGATTTCGACGGCTCAGTGAACAGATTAGGAGCAGGTTCAAGAATTAGGATTTATAACATGGAAAAAAATAATTCAAAGGGTTGTGCGTTTAGGTTAAACTTTAAATGCACGAATAACATGGCAGAGTATGAAGCTTTAATCTTAGGACTGCAAACTATAATAAAACTTGGAGCCGAGAGAGTTTTTATCATGGGAGACTCATAATTGATCATAAAACAAATCAAAGGAGAGTATTATGTGAATAATGTTAGACTTAACCAATACAGAGAAATTGTTCTAGATCTTATTAAGGAACTTCTTGAAACTGACTTTGCTGTTATTCCAAGGAAACAGAACATGCAAGCTCACAGTTTGGCTACTTTTGCCATCACCTGCAAATTTCCTTTTCAAGAAAATCACCAGTACACTGCATAGGTAAGACGCAGGCCGACTATACCAAACAATTTGAAATATTGGCATATTTTTTCACAAGATTCTCAAAACTAAAATTTTATGAATGCTAAGGGAAAATTCCAAAACTGTAACATAGATACTGATTGTACAATAGATGAAACTATAGATAGTGAGATAGATGTAAATAATTTAGATAGAACTGAACCCACTAAATTTACTAAAGTAGAAATAAATAAATTATAAACTGTAGAAATAGAAGAAATAGCAACTGATGATTCTAAGATTTTAAACCTTAAAAATAACTTTTTTCCTAAGGGATTAGCCCCATTAGAATATTTGTTTGATGCAAATGATGTAGCTAGAAAACCAAAAATGGAGCCTTTAAGAGCAGACATAGAAGAATGTAGCATAGGAACAAAAGAAAAACCTAAGCTCATCAAATTATCCAAAGCATTACCTCAAGTTGAAAATCTGAAATACATAAGTTTGTCTAAATAATTTCAAGACGTCTTTGCCTGGAGTTATGAACACCTTAAATGTTATGACACCAACATCATTCAACATAAAATACCCATCAAAGAAGATCGTAAACCATTTAAACAGAAGCTTAGGATAATTAAACCAGTTCTTATGCCATTGATTGAAAAAGAAGTAAAAAGGATGTATGAGGCACAAATCATAGCACCTATCAGATATTTTGATTGGGTCTCAAACTTAATTCCCACTAGGAAGAAAACAGGGGAAATCAGACTTTGTGTTGATTTCCGAAACTTAAACAAAGTGTCACTAAAAGATAACTATCCTCTCCCAAAGATGGATCATATTTTACAGATGGTGGGAGGGTCATCTATAATTTCATTGCTTGATGGATTCTCTGGATACAACCAAATCTTAGTTCAGCCAGAGGATCAAGCAAAGACAAAATTTACCACTCCATGGGGTACTTTCATGTATTTGAAAATGCCTTTTGGATTGATGAATGTGGGAGCTACATTTCATAGAGCTATGGACATAGCTTTTTCCAAGGAGATTCATGACTTTCTAGTCATTCATCTAGATGATATTACAGTATTATCCAAAACAGACAATGAATATCTAGATCCTTTGAGAAGAGTTTTTATTAAATGCAGAAAATTTGGTATTTCACTAAATCCCAAAAAGACACTCTTTGGACTAGAAGAGGTAAACTCTTAGGACACATAATCTCAAAAGAGGGAATTAGAATAGATCCATCTAGGATATAGGCAATTTGTAACATAAGTCATCCTAGAAACATCAAGGAATTACAGGAATTCTTAGGTAAAATTAATTTTCTTAGAAGATTCATTTCTAATTTAGCAGAATTAATCATAGAATTGAATAACATGTTAAAAAGAGATTCAACACTTAAATGGACAGTAGAGGCTAAACAATCTTTTGAATCAATCAAACAAGCCCTTACAAGAACACCTGTCCTAATAATTCCTAATTTCCAAAAAGATTTTATAATTTTTTCTTTTGCTTCAGAACATACCATTGGAGCAGTCTTACTGCAAAAGAATGATCAGGGTTATGAATAGCCCATTGCTTTTTTCAGTAAATCCTTAAGAGATGCAACACTAAAGTACAACATTATGGAAAAACAAGCACTTGCTTTAGTGAAGGCTATTAAAGATTTTAGAGTGTACATTTTGTACTCACGCGTTATTGCTTATGTTCCAAATTCAATAGTGAAGGACATTTTGACTCAGAATGGGCCTGATGGAAAGAGAGGCAAATGGATTGCCACTATTTTAGAAAATGATATTGAAATAAAGTCTACTAAATTGATTAAAGGCCAAGGTTTAGCCAAACTCATGGCTGAATCGAACTGTCAATCCTTAGATATAAATTTTATTGCTCAATTAGATGATCAGGAATCATTGAAGCTTTCATTGATTCGCCTTAGTATGCAGATATCATATTTGTTTTACTAAATCTACAAGCTCCTCCTGGTTTATCTAGAACTAAATCTACATTTTTTAAAATGGAACCAATTAAGTATTGTATCATAGATAATGCTTTATTTTGGAAATATCATGGTGGTATACTATTGAACTGTTTATTGAAAGATGAAGTTGATAAAGTTATGCAAGAATTTCATGCAGGTGACTGTGGAGGACACCTTTATTAGAAATCAATTGTTGATAAAATCTTAAGGGCGGGTTCTTACTGGCCCACTCTTTTTGTAGATGTTAGAAAGTATGTGACCTCCTGTCACAAGTGCCAAATATTTGAAGGGAAAAAAAAAACTATTACCTTTACCCCTCAAACCCATCTCCACAGAAATTCCATTTCAGCAATGGGGTTTAGACTTCATTGGTTAAATTCACCCACCCTCCTAAGCCCAGTATAAATGGATTTTGACATCCACAGATTACTTTACCAAGTGGATAGAAGCCATTCCTTCTAGACAAGCCATTAATTTTGTCACCATATCATTCCTTGAAAATAACATCCTTTCTAGATTTGGATGCCCACAAAAGATCATTACTGATAATGCAGCTGCTTTCAAATCTAAGAAAATGATTCACTTATGTAACAAATACCACATTAACCTTGGCCATTCTATTGCCTATTACCCTCAAGGAAATGGACTTGCAGAATCCTCAAACAAAATCTTGGTTAATATCATCAAGAAAATGTTAGAAGACAACAAGAAGACCTGGAACAAAAGGTTAGTTAATGCCTTATGGGCATACAGACTCGCCACAAAGAAATCCATTGGTACATATCCCTATCAACTTGTATATGGGATGGATGTTGTTTTTCCATCCTCTTTGGGAGTGCCAGTGATGAAAATAATCCAAGAGCTACAGGTAGAACCCAATGATATTCAGAAAAGGATAAATCAGACAATACATTTGCAGCAAACCAGGGAAGAAGTCTATGTCAAATCACAAGTGATCCAAGATAAAATCAAAAATATTTTTGACAAGAAAACAAAAGAAGATGATTTTTGCATAGGTGATAAAGTACTCAAATGGGATTCTAGAAGAGAAGAAAAAGGTAAACATGGTAAATTTGATTTTCTACGGAAAGGCCCCTATATCATTTATGGTTACAAAGGTAGCAAGGCATTATTTTTTAAGGAAATTGATGGAACAGATCTACCAGGTGGACCAGTCAATGGTAGAATGTTGAAGCATTACTTTTCTCCAAATTAACATTAGTTCATTTGTTCACTTTGCTCATTGTGCATAACATTGAAAAGTTTAGATTGGATTGGATGTTTTTCTTGCAAATTTGAAGCCCGAAGAGAAGGCCCTAAGCTTTGAAAGACATAATATCATAAGTATGAATAAAGGAAAGTGTAGAAAAAAGTTCCAAGGAAAACACAGTCAAAGTTCCAAGGCCACTGATCTTAGAGTTCTTGACATTTCACTAGGAAATTCCATCCCCATGTGGAGCCACTATTAGAGTCCTATAATAATAGGGTTCATAATTTTTACTTGACTATGTTAAAGTCTTGTAATATTGTACATACTTTTCTTTCTGCAAATGTTTTCCCATATTAAAAAATGTAAAGAGGGTAAGTCCTAAAAGAAAAATAAAAAAGAACAAAAAAGAATATAAAGTATGAACCCCACCAAAAAGAGATAAAAATAGATTCTAAAAGTGTTGCAAATTCAAATGCCACTAATTTTTACTTTAATTTGAAAATAAGATTGTCTGTAGCTTGTCAAAAATTCCATAATCCATGATGGTCAAACAGCTTAATCTTGATCATTCATGCTTTAAATTTCATGCTCATAGTTAGAGAATAAAGATCTAGCCAAACTATTTAACCTTGGCAGATCAGTAGTTAGGTAGAGAATAATAATGAGCTCAACAGTTTAATTTGAGCCATTGCAAGTAATAAGGTTAGAATTAGATAGTTTTCTTATAAAAGAAAAATAAAAAGGGTCAGCAATCTCAAATGCACCCAATAAATGAAGAAAAAATGTTAGGGTAAATGATGGGTAGGTAGATTATTTCACAAGGCATGGAAAACATCAATTGGTCATTACATATCACTAATATTCCCAAAATGTCCTTCCGCTTGTTTAAAACCCTCATGCCACTCTTAGAAGGCATTCTCCCATGTAAATTACCCCTTTTCCCTCATTCTAACTTTTTTTTCCCCTTATTTCACCCCTTCCCCTTCCTAAAAACCATTTTTTTCTTTGAAAATCAATCTCCCATTTACTAATTCCCATTTTTAATTCAAAAAGTATCAAAAACCTCGTTATTCTAAGTCTAAATATTTAAAATGATATGTCGGGCCCCACTATAACAATCCCTTCCCGATATCAGTTTTAACACTAGTTCTTAGTGTATTTTAAATATCTCGCGTCATATTCATTAACCCCCATTCATATTAACCCCATTTTAATATATATTTGAAACCTCCACTATATAACATACATTATTATATTAACTCCCGCACATATATTTCCCCAACCCCTTATTTTATTATAACATACAGTTTTATTAAAAACCCCAATCTGTATATATCCCAATTCCCACTTTATGTTTAAACCCCTAGGCATTATAAATCTCGTCCCACTTATTATTTAACCTTCGCATATAACAAACCCGGTCCCACCCGTCAAATTCCCAACGAATCCCCCCTATTCACCCATCCGTTAGATCTCCATTTCTTAGATCCAATGACCAATAAAGACTTTCGCACCCCCGACTGCCCGATTTTTAACATCATGGGAGGGTTGTGAAATAATCAGTTTCGCACCCCTGCTACCCTACTACGTGGCAGCCCCAAATTGTATCGCATCCTCCAATCCAAAACCATTTACCAGCTTTTCTCGATGCAAAAACCTCCAAGCTGTTTTTCGCCCTGTATGAATGATACCACCCTGCCATTTAAATTTGACCCCGTGCTCATATGATTAATATCTATTGGTTAAAACAATAAGACTACTGTAAAATCCTCTTTCACAACTTGTTTGTTGAATATTGCGGAAAAAAATCCTTTTTCGACCTATTCTCAAGCCAAAACAGCTCTACCGACCTATTTTCAAGGTATTTCACACCAAAATTCAAGAATTTACAACCATAACCTATGCAAACTCAGCTTAAAGTTGTATAAAGACCAGGAGAGCCACTGTTGCCTCCAAGACCTTCTCTGCAAATTGAAAGCTTCGTTTTCCAGGTATTCCTGAAGTGTCGAGACATGTACTTAAGCAAGCAAGTAATAAAGTTAATCAATTGAACCAATTTAAAAGCTTTACAGACCAAAGAAAAACCATTGTTGTCTCCAAAACCCTTTCTGCAGACCCAAATATTCATTTTCTAGTTATTCCTAAGGGCTTGAGACTATTTCTTATAACCAAAAAGTAATTAATTGATAAAACTAAATAAATCTATGGCTTCCCAAGCCATTGTGATAGTCAATCCCCCGCAACCTCCTGTTATTGATGTTGAACATACCCCCCTTTGCAGACAAAGACTTCAAAATTAGTGACCCTGTCACTGATTTCAACCTCCTTGAGCTCCACTGTTGGAGCCATGATAAATTCATGGACCAGGCTGATGATATACACCTTTAGGAATCAAATTTTCCCAAATATATCCTCCCACAGACTTTCCAATTCCCTGAAATCATCAGACTCTATCAAGTTAATTATCTACCCATTAAAAGAGCCCTAGTAACCCACAGCAAGGAAATTTTGTTCGCCATTACTGTTGAATCCATAAACCAAATGCTTCAAATTCAACCCAAGCCTGATGAAGCCCCTCTGTCAATTTAAATCCTCACTGAATTATATCTAAAACTTGACTTTCCAAAGAGGTTTCAGATCTTCCAAGCCTTTATGCCTCCATCAGTTGAAACCCCAAAGAGTAACCCTCCTTATTCAGCCTCAATTTTCTAAAAAAGAACAAGACATATTGTCACAATATTGTCTTGCATTCTAGGCTATTTTACAGATGAGTATGTAGATGCTTCAATCCTAGGTTTTCTATCCATTTTCTGCCCAGGACAGCGTCTAGCCTTCACATTTTACTTTTCTCAATACTTATCATATGCCATACATGAACAACTAGTTAAATTACCAGAGGAAAGAGTCTTTAAGTATTCATCTATTTGTTTCATTTATTCCTATACTTCCAATCTGAAAGGTTTGCAGTAAGCCTCCAAAAACTAGACACTGAGGGTAATCCCTAATCAGTAGTCTTATGGACTTCCTTAATCAGGAAAGATTCCACAGAGTTTACCTACAGCAACTTCATTGATTCATTTATTCATCCAATTGTCAATATGCTAAGCAGTAGCAGTCAACCAAGAATTAGTGATAAGATAAAGAAAGTATTGCACTTGTCTGAACATAGTACGACAGGAGACTAGTATTTATACCATAACCACACTGAAATTAGGGTATATGGATGCCAACTTACTCCATATAAGATGCCCAAATACCTCCCAATGAATTTATTTGCACTTGAATATATCAAGAAGATCCTAAACTCTGATGAAGTGAATTTTCTGTCAGCAAAGAAGAAAACACAGGTTAAAATCAAAAACCAGATTGGTCATTTTATCTGCAATAACACGACTGTTGTTCAACAAGCAGAAAAATACTTACAGGAATTCAAGTTCAATGAAAGTTTCAAGTGACAGTATGATCCTTCAGGAGTTATCAGCAAACTAAGAGTCAAATTTAAAATAAATCCTTTTGTCCATGATTCCAAACCAGAGATTGAGAAGTACTCCAACCAAACAGAGTGGTTGGATAATACTTTGAAAGAAGTGGAGAAACCAATTGAAACTAGCTTTGTCCTACAAACTCCAAGCCTACAAGATAGAAACTCCAAGAGAGCAAGAGAAGAAGGATATTATTCAGCTCAAACCACTACATAAACCAAATTCAAATTAATGTACAGGAAGAAGCCCAAGCTAAATCCTATAAAATAACAAGTTGATACAATTGAAATCATTGATACAGACACAGTAGTTAAAGAAAATGCACCTCTGGCAGTTTCAAAGGAAACTCACTCGCCTTCAACCTCTAATACTCAAATGATTCAGAAGCAACATAGTGTAGCGGTGTCTTCATCAAGTAAACCAGCAGATAAAGAACAGGATATCATGGAGAATTATAAATAAATAAAACTCAGGAATGAGGCATTGAAAGCAGTGACTTATGCCCAATACTCGAAACAAACACCTAGTGACCAGAATAGGTTACTTTCATCATTTGATTACAAGATCAGGAAGATGTAGATGACCTTCTTGCAGCCAACAGTATAGCATCCAAAGTCATCAGCTGACTACAGGAAGATAGCATTTGAAGTTCAAGCTAAAGATGTTCATCCTATAGAACAAATATAATTTCATAAGCAAGCTGGAGAAATGCTATATTCTACTATGACCAAAAAAGCCATGAGTGTCCAAAAACTTCAAAATACTCTAGAAAACATCAGAGGACAATTAAAACTAGAGAAGGCTTTCTCACAAGCCAAGGACAATAGAATCAAATCACTTGAAGAATTGGTCATAGAGGTAAGATATGATCCCCGGAACATCAAAGTTGCAAAAGAGCTAATTAAAAAGAAGAATGCAAACATTGTTGCATTGATAAAACAACTTAAATTTCCTCCTACTGAACATCCACAAGCAAAAGAAGTTCTGGAGAATGAAGGCCAAAAAGATGAAATGATGAATCTCATCATTCAGTTGACAGCTCAAGTTAAAGAGATGGAGAATGAGATGGATAAATTGGTGCAGCAAAAAAAGGCCAGCATGGAAGCAATCCCTGCCACTATTATTCCTACAGTTACTACAGTAGTTCCTTCTACTTCAGCAACTCCAGTGGCCACAGCAGTTCCAGTGGCTACAACAATTTCAACATCAGCCACTACATCAGCAACAAATTCAACAACAGCAGCAGCTCATCCCAGTGATGAAGCAGCTAAACTGATCAAAGTCATGCAGGATATGTCCATCCAAACAAATGAAATAAATAGACTTAAAGGTCAAATAAAAAGTCTAGAGGATGAAAAGAAACTAGTTCAAATAATGCATAAGAATGAAACACAGAAGTCAAACAGATTAAATGAAAGGTTACAGAACTTAGAGAAAGAATTGACACTAAAAGAACCACTTGCCCAAGAAAAGCAGCAGTTGTGGGCCAATATCATTAACTCTATTAATGATATTTGGCCTTCCATCCAAGTCATCTTTGAGAAGAAGGATTTGATAAAGGCAGCAAGTGAAGCCATTCAGAAGGTCAAAGAGGAACTTCGGAAGAAACCAGAAGATGCCATTGAAACCATTAAGTTTCTTAATTCTAAGAACAAACAAGAATTGGAAGAAATTGGCATTAGTAACAGAACTGAAACAATTCTAGAAGTAAGAAAGGTAATTTCCAAGAGGAACTTCATGACACAACTTGAAGACAAGTGTCAAAACATGTAGTTAGCAATAACTAGATTCATGGTGAAATTTGATGTTTTGAGGCACAAAGGTCTACCTAATCCTTTGGTTATCAATGACATATTGATGAAACATGAAGACTATGACAAGAAAATCAAAGAAGTGGCCAAAGAGCAGTCCAACAATTCCTCCATGAAAAGAATGCCTACAGGAAAAGTGCTCTATCAGACTTTTGAGAATCTCTTTTACCTCCAGCATGAGGTAAATCATCTCTTCATAAACAAGCCTACTTTTTCAAAATACACAGAAGCTGATGAAATTTTCATAATGGAAAAAATCAAATTACCAGATGAAGAGGCTTGGGAGAAACTAAATGATTTATTGTGAAAGTGAAAAGTAAAAACAGAAAAAGTAGTTTAAAGTGAAAACCAGAGTAACAGATAAAGATAATTCACAATGTTAAAGAGAATTAACAAAGTTGAAAGAGTATCAGGTGAAAAGCAGAGTTAAAAGATAAATCAGAAAAGGTCAACCAGCGTAAAGATGCAACCAGCATACAGCAACAATCAAAGAGAGAAAGCAGCAAAAGATCAATGAAAGCAAACAGCAAAACCAAATAAGCAGGGATGGCTTGCATTAGTTACTTAGATGTCTCTATCTTCTTGCATGAAGATATTTATTTTTCCTTGAATAATTCCTAAATCAGTTTTACGATATTTTGTATTAGTTTTTGTATAAATACTTCATAATTCGAAGTATTGAGTGTGGATTTATGAACATTTCTATAGTTATATTGATCTTAAACCTGAGGGTTTATTGTAACATTTTCAAGTCAGTAGACTGGACTGAGTAATAAAGGCATTGCATTATAGGATTCATGTGTTGAGCCACTTCAGTGAAGTATCTTTCTATTGTTCAATTTTTATTTTCTTAAGTATTTCACATACTTGCATGTTTTCCAATTTAAATGTTATAACAGAATATTATTGCAGAAATTGTTTAAGTACACTCTGTTATGAATTGTTATTCATTTTGATGTTTTCTTCTGATATTAAAATTAGGGAATTCTTCATTTCTCCCTAGTTTCGATTGACCTCTTTCACCTCCTTCATTATCTAGTTTGAGGAATCCTTAACTACTCCTTGATCCCAATTGAAACCACTTCACCATCCAGCCTAAAATATCTGAATGTGCACAACTACCTTGCCCTGTGAACACTTCCTTTAGACCTTGATTCAGTCTTGTTTTCTTGAAACTTTGACTCCATATCCCAATGGTAAATAGACAGTCATCTATCCATCTAAATCAGTAATTCCACCACCAACTCAAATCACACCAAATCAATCTTACATAACTAGCCTAAAATCAACTAAAAACAACAAAATCAAATCATAAAGAGAGAGCCCTCTCTGAGCATTAGGAAGGCTAGATCCTGATCTTAAAAGTAGGTTTGTGGTTACCATTAATATTTCTTTAAACAAAAAGCATAACAACCCTAGAAAATTATTGGAATGATAACACATGCAATCTACTTTCTTAATGTTGTTTACTTTGCATAAACGGAGTTTGTGTAAAGAGCCATCATCATAGTTGTGTGACTGATTTAGGATAGGAATATTTCCTAGAATAGGTACCCGCTATCCATCTTCTTCATTTTTTACACTCTGCTCCCTATACTACCAATTTACCCATATGATTTATACTTTCCAAATGCATGAAAGTCTTAAAGAATATAAAAATCATTTCAAAATATTTGAGAAGCCATCCCACCACTCAAAAAATCCTTTAAAATTTGAAATGAACTATGATGTGTAAAGCTTACTCCTTTTGAAGTTAAGGAGTGACTCCTTGCGTTAACATCTTTAGCGTCGTTGCCGGGGAGGCGAATTGAAGTTTAACCCTAGGTGAATGAAAAAGTTATAAGTCTGGTTCTGAGGTGTACAGTTCCAACTGTCTTTTTAGACTACTTTACACCTGGCGACTCCATTTTTGAAGTGTTGGCTCTTAGAAGGACTAAAACCAGGGCTAACCCATATTCCCCTTTGAGAATCCCAATTTCTAACCCTCAAAATCTAATCAAGAAAAAGAGTAAACGAAATCTTGTTGCCTCTACTACTGTTTTCTCAAAGTTTGTCCCTAAAGAAGTCCTGCAAACTTTATCCCCTGATTTTGCAGAAAATCCTGTACCTCCCTTATTTTCCAACCACCAAAATTCTCTACATCACAAGTTGGTGCTTCATCATCGATTGTTCACAATCCACCAATTGTTATTCAACAAATCCCAACAACTCACACCATGGTAGGTCCAAACCCACCCCCTAATTGAATGGATGCAATTTTTGTTGCAAGGTATGCCCCTTTGGTTTTACCTCAGCCTATGAATGTATTACCTGCAGGAGATTATCTCAAATACATGCCTAAATTTAGTGGTGAGGGAGAGGTAACAGCTGAAGAACACCTTGTTGATTTTTATCCCTATGCTGACAGTCTGAATATTGAGCGTGAAGATGTCTGGATGAGATTTTTTGTTCAGAGTCTTGAGGGTGATGTTAGGAAATGGTTCATATCTCTGATAGTTGGTAGCATCACTGGAATTGAAACCCTAGATGATACATTTTTAAGAAAATGTGGTGATAAGAAAAAATGTATGTATTATATCACTGAACTTGGTGCAATAAAAAGAAAAGAAGGGCAATCAGTTTCTAATTTTTCTAAGAGATTCAATAGTATGTACAGTAAAATACCTATTGAAATCAAGTCTATTGAAGCTTCAACCAAAATCACTTATGTTGGTGCCTTTGATCCTGATTTTTGTTTATTAATGAAAGAAATAAGATCTAAAACACTAACACAAATGTAGGAAAATGCACTGGAGGTAGAATCTAATGTGGTAGCGGCTGATAAGCTCAAAGGAGGGATTGACAAAGAAAAAAGAAATAAAAAAGCTAAAGTCTCAACTTCGGGAACTTCAGACATAGACCCTAAGTTAGATGACCTGACTAAGATGGTCAAGTCATTGACTACTGAGATTTACAAGCTAAATATGGAATAAATACCAGCTACTACTAGAAATGTTTCATTTGATCAGCCTAATGGGCAGCAATTTAGAAGACCTTTTGCTCCTCAAATTTTGTAGCAAGAAATTAGAGATGTTGATCATCAAAAATTACAGCCTCCTTTGCAGAATACTTTATTTGAAGATGAAGAGGAAGCTGAAAGTTTTGAGAAAGTTGTTGATATCAATTGTCTAAGAGATAAAGAAGGGTTGATTCATCTTACACAAGCAGAGTATGAATATTTCATGTCATATACTCAAAATAATGAAGTGATTCCTGATTATTCCATGATTTTAGTTGATCATCAAAGCAGATATAATCTCAGATCAAATAAGATTGATGATAATCCAAAGCTTGTGGCACAACCCAAGAAGAATAAGGATGCAGTTAAAATTCCAGTAGAAAAAACAAGTTGCTGAAACAAGCAGACCGAAAATTTTGGTAGCGGTTAATACTCCTTCATTCGAGGTAAAAATTGCTCACAAGCTGTCCCTTGTTTTCAATTTTGAGAATGAAATACCAAAGATGAAGATTCGTGTTCCTCTTGTAGAGCTCATGAAAAATGACGATTTCAAAAATAATTTTATGAAATATCTTCAACCCCCACCTACCGAAGTAGCTTCTAATTTTGTTAACCTTCAAGATGACAAGCCTACTGTTATTTTAGGCCCATTGGTGAAAGACAAAGATGACTCTACCCCTCCCTTCTATCTATCTCTGAATATTCATGAAAATATCTTGCATAATTGCCTAATGGACTCTGGAGCCTCACATAATTTAATGCCCAAGGTAGTCATGGATGAATTAGGTCTTGAAGTAACTAGAGAGTACCAATGTCTCTACTCCTTTGATTCCCAGAAAGTTCAATGCTTTGGTGTCATCAAATACCTTGCAGTAAGCCTTTTTCAGTTACCTATGAGAGGGATGGTGATGGATATTGTTGTAGTTGACATTCTTCCTAGGCTTGGCATGTTACTTTCTAGGTCATGTATTATAAGGTTGGGAGGAATTTTGCAAATGGATTTCACTTATGCTATTGTCCCTGTTTTTGGCGGAGAACAAAGAAGACTTTATAGAGAAGCTCAACTGGCATATATCATTAGTGACAGCACAGACCCCGGCCAATTTATGCAAGAAAAACTGATGTTGGTTCAAGCATTTTAAACATGGATAATTTTTTCCTATCTACAAAAAAAAAATCAGATTTCGAAGCCTGCTGAAAAACAGATCAGTCATGACAGTTCCTAGCTATGGAAAATGTATTTTGATGGATCATATTCTAAAGAAGGAGTTGGTGCAGGAATAGTTCTCGTTTATCCTTTGAAAAAAATCTCCACTTTTTCTTTCAAACTTGAATTTGAAGCAACTAACAATTTGGCTGAGTATGAAGCTCTACTAATTGGTTTAAAAACAAAAAAAGATATGAATATTTCAGAAATTTTTGTTTTTGGAGATGCTAAACTTATCATTCAGCAAATCAGAAATGTTTATCAAACTAAGCATCCAAGACTCAGAGATTACCGGAATGCAGTATGGAGTATTGTTTAAGACTCATTCATGGATTTAACATTTCTTTTGTTCCAAGAGAAAGTAATATTTTGGCTGATTCACTTTCTATTTCAGCAAGCTCATTCAAAATTCCAACACCTATTAAGCTGAAATATGAAGTAGAAGTTAGATTCAGACCTAGCATTCTTGATAAGGTCAAGCATTGGAAATTTTTTGAAGATGATCAGGAGATTAGAAGATTCATTGAAGTTGTTGAAGAGTTTGATGTCCTAAACATTGATCAAGTTGAAGATTTCATGAAGGATGATGTTGATTTGCAAAACACCAAAAATCTGAAAAAACATATTGTTGATCAGCCTATCATTCAGCTGCCTACCAATCACATTCCCAAGGGTTTAATCCCACTTGAGAATCTCTTTGATCACAATGATGTCTCGGGTGAACCACAGTTGGCTAAAACACAAGCAGAATTGGAAGATTTCAATTTGGGCACAAAAAAAGAACCAAGGTATGTGAAGTTGTCAAAAGCTTTATCAGAAGAAAGAAAGGTTGAATACCATAAGATGTTTTGTGAATTTGTTGGTGTTTTTTCCTATAAATATGAAGATCTTAAGACATATGATACAGCTATCATTGAGAATAGGATACCATTGATGGATGGTACTAAGCCATTCCAGCAGAAATTAAGACAAATCAATCCACTATTGCTAGCAGTGATGGAGAAGGAAGTGAAAAAACTTTTGGATGCCAAAATCATCATTCCATTGAGATACTCAAATTGGGTTTATAATCTAGTTCCAGTAAGAAAGAAGAGTGGTGAAGTCAGACTATGTGTATATTTTAGGAATCTTAACAAATTCTCCAAGAAAGATAATTATCCATTGCCAAAGCTGGAGCATATTCTTCAAAAGGTAACTGGTTCAGATAGAATTTCCATGTTAGATGATTTCTCTGGGTACAATTAAGTTTATGTTTGGTCAGAATACCGAGAGAAGACATCTTTCACTACTCCTTGGGGAACATTCATGTATGCAAAGATGCCATTTTGGTTTATGAATGCCGGAGCTAATTTTTAGTGTGCTATGGACTTTACATTAATTGGAGAAAATACAAATTCTTGGTCACATCTATCTGGATGATATTACTATTTTTTCAGCTTCAGATCAAGAACACCTTCAGCACTTGAGACAAGTATTTTTTAAATGCCGAAAATATGGTATATCATTGAATCCAAGTCTCATTTTTCTCTCAAGGAAGGTAAGATGTTGGATCACATAGTTTCTAAAGATGGATTGAAAATTGATCCTAAAAGAGTGATTGCAATTCAGAATTTAACACTTCCAAGATCCAAGAAAGAGTTTCAATCTTTCCTTGGTAAGATCAATTTCTTAATAAGGTTCATTCCAAATTTTTCCGAAGTGGTGAAGCATATTACTTGCATGCTGAAGAAGGACAAAGAAGTCAAGTGGACAATTGAATCCGGAAATTCATTTGAGTTGATAAAAAAAGCTATCATTGAAGCACCTCAGCTAGTAAGTCCTAAATACTCAAAGCCTTTCCTGATCTTCTCATTTATCTCCCAAGATATTATTGCTGTTGTTTTTTTACAAAAATATTCAGAAAATAAGGAAGCTCCCATAGCATTTTTCAACAGTGCTCTTAGAGATGCATAATTGAAGTATGAAATGTTGGAAAAGCATGCCTATGCATCAGTTAAACCTCTGAAAGATTTTAGAGTTTATATTTCCTATGTGCTTTCATCTTTTGTTAGAGAGATATTAGTTCAGCCTGATATTGATGGAAAAAAGAAGTATGTGGGTGACTAAAGTTCTTGAGTTTTATTTAGAGATAAAGCCTACAAAACTAATCAAAGGTTAAGGATTAGCCAAACTACTACCTGAAGAAAATTGTAAAGTTTTGGGCTTGAATTTCATGGATGACAAATTTGAAGGGCATATTTTTGAACCTATAGACAGCATGGCAGTAGATATTAAGCTTTCTGAATGCAACTAGTATAAGGATATCATCTATTTTCTGCAGCATTTTAAACCTCCTCCAAATTATGATACAAGCTGAGTAAGATCTTTAAAGCTAAAAATTGTTAAATTTTGCATTAAAGATAATTTTTTTGTTGGGAAAAATACTGAGAGGGGGGGTGAATCAGTATTTACTGCATATTCAAAACTTTTAGTTTTTCTTGCTTCTGAAACCCATACGCTACTTTCCTGATACAGACTTGCGTATGTACGCGGATATCCTTTATGAAACTCGCGTATGCATAGAGATATTAATAAACAATCAATTCTTTACTAAGATCCTTACATGTATTTATTCATCAGATGTTTATATAACAGTATACAAGTGCAGTAATAACAGAATGAAACATCACACAAAAGTATCACATATGAACACCATGATTTTAGGTGGAAACCCAAGTCGAGAGAAAACCACCGCTGTCGTTGTCTCAGCCTTCAATATTTTATTATAGAGAAAAACTTCTTACAATCATGTACTGGTGCAGACTTATACCAGCACGCAGGCACCCACCTGCTGAAGGCTACAACCTTCTCTCGTTTACCAGCCTCACCTGGAAGGGAGCTACGACCCCCTCGCTATAAGCTTCGTCCCTTAGCACCACAGTGGACCTCGTTTCATCAATTTTCAGACTGGATCACACAGTCGCACCCCAGACTTCAGAGAATGTATGCATTCGACATCCCATTTGGCTTTCTGGATAAAAATTCTTCAACAGACATGCGTTAACTCTTCATTGCTTCTTCTATTGAATGAATCCCAGATTCATTCTTTCGAAGGGTGCAACATGAACTCAGAATTATCAATGAAGCACGTCGTCTGTCCATACAGATATTCCTTAGAGGAATTCGCTCTTCTTCCGCACTCAACCCTTCCTCCTCTACACCATCGAATAATGATCTTTTCCCTTTATATAGTTTTCGCCTTTCTTAATACCATGAGTCTAAAACCACTCAACTGCTAATGGTATTCCTTTGTCAATATTCCCTTTTGTTTATTTCCCGGGGCTCTTCAATTTCTTTTTAAATTATTTCATTCAAACGAGGAAATTTAAATTATCTATGTGCGCCAAACCTTTAACCCAAAGTTTAACCCTTCGGATTTTATAAACAATATCCAACGCTTTTCCATATGCAAGTGTCTTGTTGATGAGGTGAGTTCCGCAGCGGAACAGCCATACATCTCAATCGTTTGTATTAATAATCGCGTCAATCCAATTTGAAACCCCAATCCTTGTCTCCGCCATATAATATTATAATCATTAACGAGCCACTGACTCATCAGTCATATATATATCCATATAACCTTTCGGGTTCTTCAAATAATATTCAATCTTCGATTCCGGGCCCACATTGCAACTTACAACCGGCGGAAATAACATATGGCGGAAATGTGATATTGCGATCGTGTGATGTTGCGATCGTGCGATGGCGCGATGATCGCATATCGCAAACAACGAAACTTGCAATGGCGGAGGGCGATGATTGTAATATGCGCTCCTGCGATTTTGCGCTGATCGCACATCGCAAATGGGAATTTTGCGATGGGAAATTTCTGAATATGTAAACTCGTGCTCTTGCAATTTTGCGCTGATCGCACATTGCAAATAATCCATATCAACAAGACACTTGAAACTTCAAAACTACGCTTTGCGATTTGCGCTCAAGTGGTAGGGACCACTTGTCCTGCCACATTCAAAGAATTAAAGACTTTCCGCTGTTTAATCATACATTCATAAAATTTCTTCATACTTGGTTGATGAAGGCTTAAATTCCCGAATTGACTGTCTTGAATAACTCTACTCCTCCGTAAATTAGATTTACGGAAATAACTTCGTTCCACTTTAAAGACGGCTCTGCTCAACACCATAATCAACTCTCCTCTGCAATTTGTGGCTGCGGCCCATGATAATTAATTCATCCTTACATTTCACCCCTCCTTCTTGAATGCGTGTTGAAGTTCACCAAAATTCTGTTGCGCCTTTGTACTCTTCCCATTCTGTCTCTGCTTCTTCTATTCGTCCTATGTTGACCTTTGCCAAATCTTTTGCCATCAATGACAATATTTCCAACATTTTTATATTGGAAAGATCCTACAGGACTTTTGTTGAGATGCATTGACCCAAATGAGTCCAAGAAAGTTATCTTTTATATGCATAGTAGCATGTGGAGGTCATCATTATTAGAGAAATACTGCATATA